>CM067319.1:87712359-88312359 GCA_034231615.1 Meghimatium bilineatum | reverse complement strand
CAAATTACTTTTTAGAGTAAAATAAGAGTTAACGCCAACCTGAAGCTGAACTTTGTTTGTTTGTTTGTTGGTGGGTTTGTCTTTCTATAGAAAGACACGCCTCTTTCAACCTTGGAATAGTTTTCCTGTGGTTACATCAAGGCGTATCTGAAGATAAACGTAAAGGCGCACAGTCTAATATAGGGACACACGGGTACTACATTGCGGTTATATTGTCGTCGTCGTCCATCAGCTATTGCTGGGTGAAATGTTAGTCACATGTGAAATATTTCACTGGAGTTTTTTAATGTGAATTATACATCTTGACATGCAATTCTGATGTGGCCAAGTGACTCTGTATGCAAGCCAACCATGCGTAATTGTGCCGCCTACAGCAATTCAAAATCGTGGAAACGTCTGGAAGTCACACCAGAGATAACCATACAGGAATGACAGATATGCTTGACTGATTTTGGTGGGAGTTGTCGTTGTTTGTATGTCTCATACCTCCATTTACTTAGGGCTGGCTTCTGTGGTCTACTTATCGTTCACTTCCAACTGTAGTCTACTTCTTGTTGGTCGTTCACTTCCAGCTGTAGTCTACTTCTTGTAGATGGTTCACTTCTACCTGCTAGTTGGCTTACATCAACTCAAAAACTAGTTTAGTGTGTAGAAACATGGATTCAGTGTCAGATAGCCTTCATATTGAATGATCGGTTCAGACCGCATGCCGATCACCTCTTGGATTATGTTGTTTTATTAATCTTTGATCAGTATCTGGTGCGTCTCCCTCGTGTTGAGCTTGAGTTGAGGTTTGATAGAGATTAGCACGTGCATGAAGTCGTTTTTTTATCAGTTTGTGTGTGTTCGTATGTGGTGGGAGACACATAAAGAATTTATATTATTTTGCGTGTGTATTTTTTTTAAACACATAGAATATTTCTGTTAGTGTATTTGCGATAGCTACAATTACGTATTTGTATTATTGTGTGTGTGGAAGACACTGGAAATATTTCTATGTGGTAAATACATTACGTATTTCTACAATTGTGTGTGTGGAGGACACATGCATTAGTTATATAATTGTGTGTGTGATTTACACACATGGTTTGGTAGTATCAAACCTCCATTAGTTCTGATCTAGTCATTACATTCTGTGTGGTGTCCATGTTACGTTAGTCAATGACCTGCTCAGATCGATGTTTCTCAGACTACTTGTTCTTGTACTATTGCCAAGATACCACCGTGCGTGAAACCTGAAGCGAGACTATTTGTGATGGCAAACTTATGATATCAACACTTGTATTGACATTGTATCTACATTATTTATCACAACATTCATATTTGAGTGTAGAATATATATTCTCTACCTTAGTATTCTGTGACATCTGCGTGGCAGAATTATTGTGTATATTTGGTGAGAAAGTATTACATACAATGTCTCCAGTCTAATATTCTTCTTTTATTTATCTCGTCTATTCGTATCCTCCATTTTCTCCGTTTCCCCATGTCTTTTCTTCTTCATATCATTTTTAGCTTCTTTTTAATTTTCTCTCACTTTTTATCTCTCTGACCTCTATTAATGCTTTTCCTCTTTACTATTACTTTTTCTTCTCTTTCATTCTCTCTTATCCTCTTTCCTTTCATCTCACTCGTTCTTTCTTTCTTCCTACACTCTTTCTTTCCACCATTCTTACATTCTCACCTATCATACCAACTATGTAACTCTTGTTTCTCCTCCACTGTTTCACTGGTTCTCTCCTTTTTATCCCGGATGTCTTCCTTGTTGTATCTCACTGCTAACGAACACATATTGTAACCATTATCTGTGTTTATAATTGCAGACATGATTTTACACAGACAAGTATTACAAATTATGCAGTGTGACATTGTCATCCATTGAAGAATCGCGTAGCATCCCAGCTGTTTTAAAAAAAAGTGAACCTAATAAGACTTGAACAACGTTGCACACACTCAAGAGTTAAGCACTGACAGAGGAAAGATAACCACGGCAGTTTATTATGTTTGCTAGAATCTAATGAGCCAGGCCTAAAGGCAGTATTGTCTGTCAATCTTCTACTACCATTGATATCTACGAACTATCGTTGACATAATCAGCTTTCAAACCTCATTCATACTGGATAACTTTTTCAAGACCTCATGTAGCCGAGAGACACTATCTAATGCCCTTCTAATCACGTTTGCGAATGGCACATATTCTACTTGATAAGAGCATCACTAGAGTTGGTCCTACTCGCGGGATCTGTGAAAGTCAGACATCCCACAGAACTTGTCAAGCCTACTTCATACTCACCCTCGTCAGATTCAAGATGAAACTTGTGATGTCAAGTTTATGTTGTTGCTGAGAAATTTAACCTTGTTTTTTTTTGGTGAAAGATAAGTTTTATATATTTATACACAACACGTGTCCACATTTTGAAATTGAACCAAAACAAAAATGTTTGCAGTACCAAAGTCAACCGAGGAGAACAACAATCCGGAGGAGGTAGCTATGTTATCTTCACACGATGATAGCGCTGCCTATGATGGGAACACAGCCAGTAATATAGTGAACGGTGACTGTGACAGAAAATTGGAGGATGATGATTCATTCAGTAGTCCACAGTATTTGGAGTCACCAGGGAACTTGAGTCAGGGGTTGGACAGTACAGTCAGCGGTCACTCTGACCACAGTAGGACAGCACTTCTACCAAATGGTAATACAGAGAAAATTGTGATCTTTGATCAGAGTTTAGGTGCGTATGACCTGGAAGCTGATAAAAACGATTGCCGTATCGGTAGATTCAGTCCACCATGTTTCCAAATTTGTGCTAATGTGGAGATGTTTGTTTTCTTTATGTGCGTGCTCATTGTAGTTGCGTCGTCACTGACCACTGGATACCTCAACAGCGTTGTTACTACCATCGAGAAGAGGTAAGTCTCATGTATTTGATGTCACGTTTTCATTTCTTTTTGTGCACACCCTCTAGCTCAGTCATGTGACCATCTACATTATAACATATTGGCTAATGGAAAGCCAAAACATTCTTAAAAACTACAGAAGACGGATGTGTTGGGCCATTGGCGAAACTACAACACATTTACATTCTCTGGACTACGTACTGTTAGAAATGTTTGTCCTACCACAATAGAGATCCAGCAGGAGTTTTAGAATGAATGATGAAGAAGAAACCTTCTAAAATGAGTAATTTGAGTATTCCCTAGATGTTCATTGTCGGTTACACAAAGTATACTTTAGGCATTATGTCTGTTGATTATCTACTTCGCACACAGGACACGTCCATAGCTGCCCAGATCTCCGCTTCAGTAAATCTCACATGGTATAACGACTGAACGTTCCTGTTCTCTGTTGGTTCACTGCTCATTTTGAAATCTTTGTCAGTGGTTCTCTACAGGCCACGCCCATCCTCACTCCCAATTCACGCATTCTCGATATTGACTCATGCTCATTCATCTCAAAATCCTCTGATCGCGAGGACTCACGAAGAGCAATGAATGTCTGCTCTGCCCATAGGCTGACCATCTGTTGTGGTGGCGAGATTAGCTAATTAGTCTGCCCGTTCGTTTCCCTCCACGCGTGTCCGGGGACAAAGATAAGCCTGAGTTTTCGTAATTATGCCTGCATTTCAGCTCTCTCTAATGACTCTACCCACCCCCTGCGTACACCACCTGTTTTGACTTTCTAAATCATATTCAGTTTGTCACTTAGTATGCAGGTATGGGAATAGGCTTGCGATTCCAGCCGATCAAGTTCCTTTGTTACGGCGAATACTTCCATTGTTAGACTGCTTGTTATTGCGGTAAAGGTACCACTGGCTTCGTGGACTGTTATTCTTTTTTTATCTGGCAGTAACGGCCCATGCGCAACGGTGGTGACGGATGACCGACCCATCCGTGTAGATCACAACATCTGTGTCCTCGGTATTCTCGAAAATTAGTGCCTTGACCTCAGTATCCACGCCTACGGGGCTGTGTTCGCTATATTCTATTGAGTGTAATGGCGGTATTGACTGCCTCTTGTAAGCCCGTAGGAATAGATATCCATTCCGCGCCAGGAGTTATGCCTTCTGGGATGCAGGTATCTTTGAAAGTATCCTCGGCACGAGCCATTCACGATTTGCGTCTTTGAGCCTGGTTCCCTTCAAACGAGGGAGCTCGTTGTGTAGTGGGTGGTCTATGTCAGAACTCACCTGACGATCTGACACAGTTCTGTTGGTTCTACTTCCCTGCCATGGGACTGCCTATGTCCCTGCCCTGGGGCTGGTGACCACAATACAGTTCATTGAAGAAATTCAAATCAACATCCTACTCCAACTGGAGATGGAGGAAGAAGAAAAGCTTTGCAGGGAGGATACTATTTGGGTGTGTTTGAAGGTGCTTGTGCTCAAACTTCATGTCACATCTCAATAACCTATGCTTGTAACAGCACCAATATTTCCATGTATTACTACATTTGACATGTCACTATGATTGTTATCACTTTATTTGTGTTAGTCATTGACATTTTCTTAATTCTCACATTATTTTGATATATTTGTACTAGTTAAAATTATTTGTCCCAGAATAATGACATTTAAGGTAACTTTAGCAACTGGGTATTTTATGTGGAAGTAATAATTTTAATGGAAAATATAGAGGAGCAGCATGTCAATCATGTAATACTCAAGAAGGTAAACACTCTAAAATTTATTCCAGTATATTTTTAATGATTTTAATTTTATGATTGAAGAAATAATGAGATATGAAAATGAGTCTAATAAAGTAACCAGTTTAGCAGAAACAACTGAATATTATATTTCCCTTTGAATATGGGAGTTATTATAGAAAATTGATATTATTAGACAGTTGTAGATTTCTGTCTCATCCATTAGTGACTATTTCTAAAAATGTATGTTAGATGAAGATTTTAAAATAATGCAGCAATATTTGAATAATGATGATTTTAAAACATTTAACTTTTAACAAAAAGAAGGATGAAACTGAAATATACACATGAATTTATCCTTATGAATATATTGATTTTATAGAAATATTGAAAGAAACTAGTTTATCTCCTATTGAAAAATTGTATTCAACTATAACAATTTTTTTTAAACTGAAAAAAAATATGAACACGCCAACAACAAATGTGGAAATCATTCAAATGCGAAACACTTCAAGATTATCATGATATTTATTTTAAAACATGTTTTAATATTAGCAGCCGGAATATTTTTAGCGTTTAAACGTAATTAAATTTTGTTCGATGTTTGTGTGTGCACATGCATCACGGAAACAAGAAATAGTACTTCTAAATATATTTACATTATAATGTAATATATATATTTCGAAACAGAAATGGACAGAGAATGTGATTATCACAAGATCATTTTGAAAAAAAAATGTGGTTAATATATAAAATTATTTTAGACAGAAAAGAAAATATGTAAATGACACATAAATATTATTTTAGATATGATATTTGACCGTTCCGCATTTTGGAATCAATAAATTCCACTCAAACTGTATCATTTCTGTTAGATAATCAAATTACGATCACAATAATGTATAATATATATGCATAGTGCGTCAAAAATTTATTATTTAGAAAGAATTTCGACATCTATCAAAAACAGTAGACTTAACTTTACACGAAACTCAAATGAAAATATGGCTATTTTTGTTTTCAAAATGGCGTAAATTTGCAAACACGATGCTAGAAGCATTTGCCAGGATGGATTTCATAATAAATGAGACCAAAGTAAACAAAATAGTTATTATTTTACGAAAATAAGTAAATTGGATAAAATATATAAAACATATAAGGAAAAATGACGTCACATACCCCCATTATCAAAACGTATCAATAACTTAACAAAATTGATATCAATACACATAAAAATCATGCAAGAAGTAATGTGGACATATTACACTTTCGATTGGAAGCATTCTTATGTTGATATAAATACCGAAAACAACAACATAAATGTCATTGGAGTATGACTTATAGGAGTCTTTTCGGCCAGAAGACATTAGGTTTACTGACTTGTATAAGTCTCCCCGGCTGGAATGAATTAAACAGTTAGGGAACTCAAATTAGAACACCATAACAAAATTGATTCATGTTATTGTTTTTCTTTTCCTGGATTAATGTAGGAATGTGGATTAAAATAAATATACTAGTGTCAAATGAAAACTTCCAGAGAAATTAATATATCTTATCTTCTTTATCTTGATGCTAATAATTCATATGAATGGGCAATGTCAAAAAAAAATTACGTAAGTATCCAATTTCATCAAGTCCTGCCACGAGCGTAGCATATATCTCTGGACCAAGCAGTTCATCATTCTTCCGTCAGCTTTATTGACCCATCTACGGTGCTGGTACATTTGGCATTTCCCACGTAGTCCGTCACAGAAAAACAAAGGTGCAATATGTCTACTGTGGCGTTCTCTGTTTACCTCCATTGGAATTACTGATTATGAGCCTGAGTACCAGTACTAGGGATATTCTGATAAATGCTCAGCTCACCGATCCAATAGTCATCTGAGTGTGTATATGCTCAGCTCACCGATCCAATAGTCATCTAAGTGTGTATATGCTTAGTGCACTAGTCAGTTGTTGGTTCTGCATTCTTCGGATCTTTTCAGGGACACTTTCTTCCTTCACACTTGGTTAATCCCATTTCTATCATTTTCTGAACATCATCTCTGTCAGCCTATTCTTCACCACTTTGTATTGAATTCATAACATTATCTAATTCACTCAGCTCTGTCTATTTTTATCACTGACCCATCTACAATAGCATTGCCTGCTAATACATCAGCTTTATTATTGCCTCTGTCTCATCCAAGTCCTGTACAGTAGGTCCATGTGATACTTTGGATGTTGCTGAGAAGAATAACTCTCTTTCTTAGAAAGAGTGATAGAATCAATGTTTGCGTTAATGGTTTCGTCATCAGAACAGTGAGAGCCGCTGTCACTGCCTCTATCTCCATTCTCATACTTGATGTTGTTACTGGATACAGTATATCTCTATACAAATTAGCTACCATTTTGGTTGGTTGGTTGCTGATCCAGCGGTTCATGGGCTCATGCCCTTTGATCCAACGATTTTGGAATGCGACAAAACCCATTCACATCTATTGGTTTGTCTTATTACTACTGAACCATCAGTATAAATGGTTATATCTTGTGTGGCTTTGAGTACTGCTGGATGAGTTCTTGTATCATTGCTTCAGTTCTGATGGTAGCCGAGCCACCACATTCTCTTCCTAGCTGTATCACAACATTTGTCAATGACTTTCTCCTTCCTTAGATACTTCCACCCATTCATTGCCTCTTTCTCTCTATCTCTCTATCTCTCTCTCTCTCTCTCTCTCTCTCTCTCTCTAGCTCACAGACTCAGCTGATGTTTTCTCCGACTTCTACCAATACCTTCCTCCCTCGTTTCTTTAGTGTTGTCTAGAGGCGAGACCGTCGGAAGTTACAGAAGACCTGTTCGCTAAATTAAGTTCAGCTCCATTCGTTACGTGTTGTGATGATTATTTGGATTTCAGCTGATTACTAAGTATATCTATATACTTGAAATCGTCGTGGCTATTTTTAGCATGAGATTCCAAGTATATAAATAGTAGCAAATTGAAAGTTAAACAATAATCAAAGCACGGAACGAATGGGGTCCACTTTTAGTGAACAGGTCTTCTATACCGCCGATCGGTCAAGCTAGAGTTTGGTATAGAGCAGGGGTCGGCAACCTATGGCACGCATGCCACACATAGCACGCCAAGCAATTTCAAATGGCACGCAGACTCTTCACATGTGATGAATCTGGACTCTTCACATTCTTTTTGATATGTGATGTTGGCACTCTTAATAATTTGAAACCTTAAGTTGGCACACAGTTAGCAAAAGGTTGCCGACCCCTGGTATAGAGGTTGGTTTATTGTTGGCGTCTTGGAAGTGTTATTTTAGTGGTACTCCCAGTGCTGTTATACGCTAGTGAAACATGGAGTGTGTATAGGCATCATGTGAAAAAAACTCAATCACTTTCACACAACTTGTCTCAGAAAAGTTATAACATCAGGTGGCAATACACGATTCCAGATACCACTGTCCTTGATAGAGCTGGTATCCCCAGCATTGCCACTATCCTGATGCAGACACAGATTCGTTGGGTAGGTCATTTGGTGAGTATGCCAGACCATCGTCTCCCAAAGATACTTCTCTATGGTGAACTGGAGAAGGGTAAACGATCTCAAGGCGGCCAAAAGAAGCGCTACAAGGACTCGTTAAAGACCTCACTGAAAACCTTTGAAATACACCAAGATACATGGGAAGAACTTGCACAAAATAGATCTACATGGCGTTCTACAATCAAAAAGAGCGCATCATCTTGTGAAAAGAGGAGAAATACAGCAGATCAACAGCGGAGAGCAGCTAGAAAGTCAAGGATAGACCAAGATCCATCTACAGTTGTCATTCCATGCCCTAACTATTCAAGGACATTTACTGCTCGAATATGGCTCATTAGTCATCTATGAACCCATAATCAAGGACATAACTCAAATTGAATTTTCAAAAGTGGAAGTAACAAATGATCATCACTTGTGATGGACGACCAAGAACCCCCCCCCCCCCCACACACACATACGCACGCACACGTACGTACTTGTGTGTTGGTCGTCCATCACAAGTGATGATGATCATTTGTTACTTCCACTTTTGAAAATTCAATTTGAGTTATGTCCTTGATTATGGGTTCATAGATGACTAATGAGCCCTATTATACAATATATATATATTCCTTAATATGACTGAAATAAAACTAGCTTTTAATATGGTGTTCTGAAGCCAGCCTGTTTTAATATATTTACAATTGGTTAAATATATTTTACAGAGCCTACAATCGATGTTGCAACCAAAAGGTCTTATTAAGATACGGATAAACAAAAAATAGAGCATAATTTAAAAAAAAATTAGATAACATGTCATGCCTGTATGTTTTCACGCAAATGGAAAACGGGCATGGTAAAGAAGGAAAAAATATATTTTAATGTAGTTGTCTATTGTCTTTCCCCAGGTGAATGATTGTTGATCGCATTCACACTTGCCGTTAAGCGTAGGGGTGGTATCTTAAGCTGTCGTTTCAAGGTCAGATGTGTCGCCGAGGTTGCATTTAGTCCATGTTTGTTCAAGGTTATCTTTATGTTTTCTATCCACCGCTTTCGTCTACCTTTGGCTTTACGCCCGGATATTCTTGTATTATATGCTTTTATTGGTATTTGGTTTGGCTTCATTCTCATAAGGTGACCGAACCATTTTACTTGCTGTCTCTCAATATGTTCGATACATGATATTCTTCTTTTTCTTCTGCGTTCGTTCTCATACTCATGCAGATCAACAGGATGTAGTCCGGAGAACGGAATGCGTTGTGTCATGGTTTACAAGATGGCTGCGATAAATGCGCCTTTCGGCCTGACACATCCGACTTCAGCATGGCTTTGGGTCACTGACCCTATATGGGATGGGGCAGCCAACTCCATCCCATAACCTCCTTAGTCGCCTTGTACAACATGCATGGAAGGTAAACAGCGTTGCTATTCTTTTCTCCCCTTTCGGGCCCCGACAACACACGGGCGCGATACATGATATTATACCAAATCTTTTCCTAATTTCTTCATTTCTTATGTTATCTAGTTTGGTAACCATTGCAGCTTTCTTCAGACACTTCATTTCACATTTGACGATTTTTCTTTGCTGCAAATCTGTTAAAGACCATGTTTGACATTGGTAGCACAGTGTTGGTATAAAAATTGTAGATATTATTTGTTTTTTAATTTCCATCATGATCTTTGGATGAAGAAGTAATGGTGAAAGTTGGTAAGTCACTGTGTTTGCTTTCTGGTACCTTGTTTCTATTTCTCTGTCTAGTCTTCCATCTTCGAAAAAAATGCTGCCTAGATATTTAAATTCTTTGGTTTGCTTCACTTTGGTGTTATCTATTGTTATATTCATTGGTGTTGAAGACTTGCTAATTTTTTCATAACTTCTGGGTTTTTTTGTACATCAATTTTCTTGTTCATTTTATGTTGATAATAAATACAGGTAAAATAACAAAGGAAAAGAGTGTTGCAGTAATATAGTACCAAATTCAATTATTGAGAAACTGCGATAAAACAGTGTTATGGTACACATTTTAAATGGAAAAAAATCTCTATTTACATGATATAGGTGCAACTTTGTATTTTCGTTCCCCTAGCTTGATAAATACCCTTTGCCTGACAGAGTGGCATATTCTGATTTTTCTTGTTTATCTCCCTTTTTTAAATTAAATTTATGAGCTTGAGTGCTAAATATGACTGAATCCTTGAGCATGCTACATCAATGCGTGTTCAGAACCAACTGAACATTGAGGAGACTATTGTGTCTCTTCCTATGATGACGAGAATATGGTGACAAAAGCTTGAGATAATTTCATCGATATTTGAGCATGCTACATCAATGCGTGTTCAGAACCAACTGAACATTGAGGAGACTATTGTGTCACTTCCTATGATGACGAGAATATGGTAACAAAAGCTTGTCTCCAAAATCGGCAAGATTTTGGATGAAAGAACTAACCACATGTTTTACGGAAATCGAAAAAAGATGTACACATCTCGCGATAGCTATCTTTTTATGAACGCGGGTCTAGACTTAGTATGAAAAATAGTCATCAGATCCCTGAGTGGCAGAAACAACCAGTGGCCGATTGAACAACCCTGTATTTGTTCTGTATAAAAAATGGTTGTCCACTACAGATGTCAAATGCTCCATCAGACGAACTCTAATTGATGTTGGAAGTGTTTACATAATTGACTGATGTCACGTGGTTCTAAGAAACAGTGCTAAAGGTATACATAGCATTTGGTTGCACAGAGTACTCATAGTATGACGAAAAAACGATCATTCATAGCAATATGGCTCCTAGTCTCAGATTTGTATTTATTTTACAACTTCATTACTGTCACTATAAATGGCTGTTTAATATTCATTAACATATACATGGCTAGTCACAAGGTCCCCCTTATTCAGTAATAAATAAAATTTCCAAGTCATAAATTTCACTCACTCAGCAATATATAAATGTCTGTCACAAATTTCCCTCATTATGCATTAACATATTGATGTATAGTCACTAGTCTCCACCATTATTCATTACGATATTGATGTCCAGTAACATGTCTCCCTCATTATTAACATATAGATGTGTATGCTGCAGTGACCCTCACGTAAAAATTTCTACCAATAAAGTTAATGTGTATGTAATCTAGAAAATATCTATTTCACACAGATTTGAAATCGGCAGCTCAGTGTCAGGTCTGATCGCTGCAGCTTACGAGTTTGGTAATCTTGTAGCAGTTATATTCGTATCATTTCTTGGTGCATCTCGCCACATTCCAAAAATGGTTGGATTTGGAGTGCTGACAATGGGAATTGGCTCATTATTGTTCTCACTGCCACATATCATTGCACCGAAATACTCAATCCATTCCGGAATGATGGATAATTCGACTGGAGATGAAAGTATATGCAGAGGTTCAGGCCATTATAGCAATACTGGCTCGTGTATAGAACAGAACTCTGGAAACTGGGGATATGTACTGTTGTTGGTGGCTGCTCAGATTCTCATTGGGACAGGCTCTTCACCAATCATGACGCTTGGAATTATATATGTAGATAATCATGTCACCAAGGAAAAGTCTCCGGCTTATTTGGGTAAGTTGATAGTGTCAGTAATCAACTATTTCCTATTGTATCGAATAATACTACCACAACTACTACTTCTTATACAGCTGCTGCTCATAATAATAATAACAATAATGAATACTTCTATTACTATTTAATACTACTATTTAATTACTAATGTTACTACCACTATTACTAATACAATTACTACTATTACTAATACACCTACTACTATTACTAATACAATAACTATTATTACTATTACTTATATAACTATAACTATTATTATTGCTACTATTACTACTACCACTACTAATTAAATTACATACTACTACACTACTACTATTAATACTAGACTACTACTACTAAATCACTATTAAACCACTGCTACTACTACTACAACTATTATTACCACACCACTACTACTCCTGCTACTACTACTGCTTATATTATTATTATTATTATTATTACTACTATTTCTACTATTTTTTATTCTACTACTCCTATTACTTCTACTACTACTCTTACTACTACTACTACTATTACTGTGACATCTGCTTTTCCTACACACATCCTCATAGAACAAATATACACACATTTACTATTAATTTCATGTCTGATCTCTCCCATCTATTCTAGCTTGCATGCACGCGTCTGGTGCCTTAGGTCCTGTACTGGGTTACGCCCTGGGCGCACTACTTCTCCGGTACTATGTAGATACCTTCTCTCACGACGTTGGAATGACGTCCTCCAGTCCCAGGTGGATTGGTGCCTGGTGGGGTGGCTTCATAATTATTGGATTACTCTTGGTAATGTTGTCGCTGCCATTCCTAGCTTACCCTCGGGTTCTGGTCAAGGAAACTAGGCGTATCATGGAGAAGAAAACTAAAGAAGCACTCTTACAGGCAGTGGATGATGATGTAGCAGAGGATAAACATTATGGCCGCTCGATCAAAGGTACGTTTACTGGTCACGTCCAGCAAGAAATAATTTATCTGTGTGCTTACAACAAGAAATAATTTATCTGTGTGGTTACAACAAGAAATAATGTATCTGTGTGGCTATAACATAATATTATAGCAGGCAATTGACAAAAGCACAACAATTGATATAATATGAGACTTGTGTGTCCTTCCTTATTTTTAGCCACAGTCTCCTTCATTGTTAACAATGTTGGTGATATAATGAGATTTTATTGTTAACAATGCTGGTGATATAATGAGATTTCATTGTTAACATTGATGGTGATATAATGAGATTTCATTGTTAACAATGATGGTGATATAATGAGATTTCGTTGTTAACAATGCTGGTGATATAATGAGATTTCATTGTTAACAATGATGGTGATATAATGAGATTTCATTGTTAACAATGATGGTGATATAATGAGATTTCGTTGTTAACAATGCTGGTGATATAATGAGATTTCATTGTTAACAATGCTGGTGATATAATGAGATTTCATTGTTAACATTGATGGTGATATAATGAGATTTCATTGTTAACAATGCTGGTGATAGAATCAGTTATATACAGTGTTGGTGATCGAGTCATCAATATTCATACCACTACCTAAGAAACTCAGGGCTGTAGACTGTACAGAATATAGAGCAATAAGTTTAATGAGCCATATAACCAAAATATTACTCAAGATAATACATGAAAGAATTAAAAATAAGATAGACACTGAAGTCGCAGAAGATTAATTCGGTTTTAGGAAAAACAAAAGAACCAGAGAAGCTATACTTAGTATCCAACTTAGTCTATACTCAGTATATTCATAGATGAATATATAGAAGTCCAACAAAAAGTATCAATATTTGCTTTATAGACTACAGCAATGCCATTGACAGAGTCCAACATGAAACATTAATGGAATTGTTTCAAGAAATATGTATAGATGGAAAGGATATCAGACTGATTAGAAATATATATTGGGAACAAAATGCATCAATAAGGTGTGAAAACAGTTACTCACTATACATAGAAATAAAAAGAGGGGTAAGACAAGAATGTATTTTATCACTCAGCCTATTTAATATCTACACAAAGAATATGTTTAAACATGTAGAAGGAATGTCATGACTTGATATCAATGGGAAAATAATAACCTGACATGCAGATCACACTGCCCTTTTAGTAGAAAGTGAACAGTAACTACAAAGACTTATAGATCAAGTCGATAAATCAAATAAAGAATATTTACTGGATATAAACAAGCAGGTTTTACAAGACAATTAAGAACATGAGAAACAAAGACGATATATATGAATCAACATAAATAATAAACGAACAAAAAGGTAATGCACCAAAAGAACTGAAGCAAATAATGGAGAGATGGCAACAATATTTCAAAGAACTACTGAACCTAAAGGAAGGAGAAGAAGACAGCTATAAACACTACAGCAGCAAACCTAGAACCAAATATACCAACAGACAGCATGCCACAAATGGCCATGACACATAGACATAATGGCTATAAAGTCAGAGGTAGACCATGTCAAAGATGGATCACAGAAATCAAAGAAGCCACATGAACAAGCTTACAATATCACACAGGAAGGACATCTCAGGAGAACTCTTCTACCCCTGATGCCGCAAGGTAGACAAGGAATACAGCATATAGATAGATAGACAGACAGACAGAGGTAGGTAGGCAGGCATATTAGGCAGACAGATCAGGCAAGCAGACAAGTAAAAAGAGACTAAAATAATCTGCAAAAAAAAATAATGGAGAGAAACTACAATAAGTAGAACAATATCAAAATCTTGGACACATAATCACAAATGATGGCAGATATGAAACAAAAGTTAAAAGGAGAATAGAAATGGCTAAAAATACTTTCAATGACACGAGGAAAATGTTGACTTCTAAACAAATTACAAACAAGCTAAAAATGAGAATTATAAAGTGCTACATCTATTCTACGAGGCGTGTTCAAATGAAAACGGGACTTGTTACACCACGCGTGATAGAGCGCACTGATATTGATGACATTTTGCACTAGTAATGAGTATCCAATAATTTACATACGGTCACGTGTTCATCTTCCCAGCATGCATATGTGCTGCAGAAGACTGTTAACAATATGGCGGGTGTGATTCCGAACCCGTCCAAAGTGAATCAGCGTGCTGTGATCCAGTTTCTTTCATTTGAAGGATGTCAAGCAGTAGACATTCATCGGAGAATGAAGGCAGCATATGGTGACAAATGTTTGTCGAGGACCAGAGTGATGGAGTGGGTGCGTATGTTTAAAGACGGACGTGAGTTAACGGCAGATCTTGCACGGCCAGGTCAGGCGCATATTGTTGCAACAGAAGAAGCCATAGCCGTGCTTGATAAAGCAGTACTGACTGACCGTCGTCGGTGCATTCGTTCGCTTGCAGAAGAATTCAGTGATTCTTCTCCTCGACAACGCTCGTCCGCACGTCGCAAAAATTGTGCAGGAAACATTGGCAAAGAAGAATTGGGAAGTTCTTCATCACCCAGCCTATAGTCCCGATTTATCCCCGTGTGATTTCCATTTGTTCGGACCGTTGAAGAAAGCACTAAAAGGGACAGCGATTCAACAGCGACGCAGACGTGAAGACAGCGGTGACCACATGGTTCAGAGAACAGCCACGCAACTTTTTCTCGGACGGCATTCGACGTCTACCTAAACAGTGGGATGCTTGCCTAAATGCATACGGAGATTTTTTCTGATGAACCCAGGTGCATTCTTATTCACAAGTGGTTGCTTTGTTCAATTCCGTTGAAAATATTAAATTGCGTATGATACTTTTTAAATAAATCCACAAGTCCCGTTTTCATTTGAACACGCCTCGTATATGGCTCAGAAACATGGACACTAAATAAGCAATTCTGTATATCTATCTATTCGCTGAAACCCTTTGTTGCCTTTCGACGTCAGGGGTAGAAAAGTTTTCTGGAGACGGCCCACCGTGGTCCATCGTTTTCGTTGTCGTTCTCTAGGTCTGCCTTCGCTATATATGTGTAGCATAGCTTGCTGTGGTATGCTGTCTGATGGTAGTCTGCTGATGTTTGCAAACCATTTGATCTGTTGCCCCTTCATGTATTCTAAAATTGGGGTGGTGCCGGTTTTTTATCGGATGTCTTCATTCCTCACCCTGTCTCTTAACGATATTCTTAGGATTCTGCGTAAGCATGCCATTTCAGTTGTCACAAGTTTACGTTTGTCTTGTGCTGTCGTTGTCCATGTTTGGTTTGGTAGCACAGCGTTGGCATAATAATCGTTTTGAATAGTGTTATTAACTACTGTTATTTTGATGTTTAAATCTACGTTTTTGTTTCTGATGTTTGGTGTTATTTGCCCTAGGGCTTGGTATGCTTTACTACATCTATTGTGTATATCTTTACTGCTCTTGCTGTCTGTTATTATATTACTTCCTAGGTATGTGAATTCTGTCACTTGGTTAAGTCTGTTGTTTTCAAACAAACAAGCAATTAGAAGACAAAATTGATGCCTTTGTGGTGTGGATATATATATATATATATATATATATATATATAAGGAGAACTTCAGGGAAAGAGAAGAGAACCAATAAAGATGTCATACCAACACTTCGTAAGAAAGATTTATTAAAGGAAATAAAATTCTAACAAATAAAATATTTTTGACATATTAAAAAACTAACACCTTGTTGTAGACATTACTTGAGGGTAAAGTGGAGGGGAAGCGAGCATGAGATAGACAGAGATACAAGTGGGAGTGTGACATCACAAGATGGACAGGCTACAGTTTATCAGAGTGCACCACCAAGACAAGAGACATGGGATGATGAAGGTCTGTTGCAGCCAACATTGGTTACAGAGACGGCACTTAATGATAGAACCAGTTTTCAATGTTAACAGTGCTGGAGAACCAATATTTATGCCATCTTGTAGAGCCATAAAGGGGAGCAAAGCATTTTTGCATTTATTAGTTTTCATCTAGCATATGTTTTGTCAAGTTGACATGTCATGAGATGTGAGCGTGTTATAAGGTGCGGACGTGTGCCATGTGGCGTGACATGGATAGTTATGGACCTGCTATATGGGCGTATGAGCAGATGTGCAACAAGCGTTACAAATATTTGTAAACAAAACATACTAGCACTGAGACAGTGATAAACGTTTCGACCACAAGCCTTCATCAGGACGAAATACAACACACGAAATAAGCAATATAGTGAACGTAAGAAAACAAATATGATTGACGATGGTAGGATGAAAGATTAAAGCGTGGTAAGAAGTTGTCATGGGGGGGGGGGGGAGATGAAAGCTAGAAGTGTCCAGCAATGTATGGGAAGACAGACAGGACGAGAAGAAATAGTGGACAATAGAGTGATGTAGCCGGACTCACATTGAGATAAGTAACCCGTTTTATTCATGAAAATATGTGTTCATTTATCTAATCGTCTTATTTATCTCTCTCTCGTCCGTCCACCATTTCTTCTCGTCATGCTGTCTGTTTCCCCCTACTTTGTTGGGCACTTCCCACATTTATCTTTCCCACATGACATGTTTAAAAAAAAAAAATTTTTAACTCATCCTTCTACCATCGTATGTACTTTATTACGTTCACTATATTGCTTTTCGAATGTTGTCTTTCGTCCCGATTAAGGCTTTTAGTCGAAGCGTCGTTTATCACCGTGTCTCGTTGCTAGTATGTTGTATTTACATATTAGTAAAACGTGTATCTATTTCCGTTCATTTTTACATTTGCCTTGTAAATCTCCCTGTACATTTGACCATCCCTGGCACGTCCAGTAGTGGATTGTTTCCTGATACCGGAGTATTATCTCAGAAGATGTGTGCATGTTATGGGAAGGTGGGGGAGTCCTGAAATGTGGGCTTGTCACAGGATGTGATCTTGTTAGGAGATCTCATAGTATCATGGGAAGATCTAGACTTGTAATGAGATGTGTTATCACTAAACTATGAGACTGCATTACATCATAACAATATTCATGGAAAACAAAATCACTGGATGATGTCAACACGATTTTTCTTCATGCTGGCACATTATAGAAACCCAAGAACATAGCTATTTAACAGTGGAAAAGGTATTGTTGTGTTGATCTGTGATTGTGTACGCCAGCTTGTAAGCTACACATCGGAGTAGATCTGTGATTGTGTAAACCAGACTGTAAGCTGCACATGTGAGTAGATATGTGATTGTGTAAGCCAGCCGGTAAGCTACACATGGGAGTAGAGACAAGATCTGTGATTGTGTAAGCCAGCCGGTAAGCTACACATGCGAGAGATGATGTTGTTTACTGGGAGAATTAATATTTTTTCTTTGAGAAGGTTAACAGGAAAAAGAAAAGACTTATTATGGTGGAGTACATCCATTGAATGAAAGGTCAGTATCTTTAGTAACATTAGGGAGCAAAATATTGAACATAGGCACAGCTAACCTTGACTGTTCCAGACGAGAACTGAGAAACACCCACTAGTTGTGGGAAATCAGACAGTAAACCGCTTCCAATGATTCAACACGGGACACGTCAGTTTAGCATCAGTAACAAAGCAGGGCTTGTTGTTGTCGCCTATGCAGCTAGTGCATAGGTGATTTGTCATGGCAAGCTGCTTCCTTTGAAAGTGAAAAAAAATGAATTGGTTTAAACAAATGAATCCCGCAGATGTGTAGTAAGAATAAAGGAAAGCTATCTCGGTAAACACGTCCTTCATTGGGGTCACCTTTGTACCTCGGTTATATTTAGCACAGTTTTACAAACATATTTTACATTTACGGTAGGAGGGTGAAGATGTTCGCACGCTCCCAGTGCACCTCACTACTCACCCTACCTCTCTGTATCATGCACTTCTGTCATCTTCCTCCCGGATATTCTTTTTGCTTTATACTAGTTTGATTCTGTTCTTTTTTTTTCTTTTTTATTACAGCAGTTTTTCCATCCACAACACATATCCAGGTTCCTTTCTTTCTATGTTGTTGTGTTCTTAGTGGACACATGTTCCTTTCTGTCTCTGTTGTTGAGCTATTGGGATGATGGGGGAATGAGTGGATACATACCCATGTCCCTTTCTTTCTATGTTGCTGAGTTCTTGGGGGGGGGGGGTGGACACATATCCATTTTCTTTTCTGTCTATATTGTTGAGTTCTGGGGAGGGGACACATACGTGCTCCTTTGTTTCTCTGTTGTTGAGTTCTGGGGAGGGGAAGTGCACACATATCCATATTCCTTTCTTTTTATGTTGTTACGTTTTGGCGTGGGGGGGGGGGGTAAGTGGGCACATATCCATGTTCATTTCTTTCTGTATTGTTGAGTTCTGGGGGAGGGGGTGGGAAGCAGTGGACACATACTCATGTTCCTTTCTTTCTATGTTCAGTTGTTGTTGTTTTTTTTTGGGGGGGGGGTGACTTGACACCTTGTTATCCATGTTACTTTGTTAAGTTCTTGGGGAGGGGGGAGTGGACATATATCCATGTTCCTTTCTATGTTATTGAGTTCTGGTAAAGGGGGAGTGGACAAACATTCGTGTTCCTTTCTTTCTATGTTGTTGAGTTCGGGGGAGAGGGCAGTGGACACATATTTGTGTTCTTGCTATAGATTCCAGTTGTTCTTTTTGTACAAGGAAGAATATTATTCACACCCGCTCGTATTCTTTTCATGTGTTCAAACAGGAGTAGTCCAGAGAATTGTGTCATAATTTACAGCTTAGTTCTAATATCTGCGTCTTTTGACCTGGTACATCTGACTTCAGTATGGCCTGCTGATTACTTTGACCTACTATGGGATGGGAAAATCTACTCCATCTCACTTACCTCTTCAGTCACTCTTACGACGTGCCTGGCAGGTAAATGTCTCTTACCTCTCTCTTGGACTCCAACAGCAGATAAGTGTTACCAGCTCTAATCTGAGAATATTGGACGATATCTCAAAATGTTGTACAAGAACGTTATTCACCAGCTCTTATTTCAAAATGATTTACTATCATCTTTACTGATCAGGTATTCAGCCGTGAATAAATTTACGTAATCATATCCTGTTCTCCGACCATTTAACATTCGTTTCTAGACGTCACTCGTCTGCTCATCAAGTCAATGGAAATCACTCGTCTGCTCATCAAGTCTAGAAGTCACTACTCTTCTCATCAAGAATGAAAGTTACTTGTCTGCTCATCAATTCTATAGAAGTCACTTGTCTGCTTTTCGAGTCTATAGAAGCCGCTTGTCTGCTCATCAAGTCTATGAAAGTAATTTGTCTGTACGTAAAGGTGGATGCATGGAGAGAAACAAATATATGTCATAATGAGTACAATGACACAATGAAAGGGCAGAACAGCGACAAGGGCAGCGCGAACTGCAAATGAAAAGTGAAAAGTTCCTAGGAAAGGGGAACTATAAGCTCTGTTAGCTCGAGACGAGCTTCTAGTTACCTGTGATCCTTATAGGCAGAGACCCAGACCCAACCGTGGGCGTTCGGAAAAGCAAGAAGACCTAAACCAACTTTAATGTTGAGCCTTCCAATACCGGAAATATGTTCGCGAAGAGAAAGGGTTCTGAATCCGATGGGCTTAGGCAAGAAAGGGACAAAGACCGCAGTCCTGACCCAACTATACTGGCAAAATTTCCTATACCGGAAAACCACTTGCAGAGAGAAAGGGTTCATTACCTGACGGGCTCAGGCGCTATTGGGACAAGATCGCTCAGCTCGAGAACACCTTCTCTCAAACGCGTGGTGTGAGACTCGAACTTGGGCAAGGGGTTCACGATGTCGGTGAATGATACCTCGGCTAAGAGGGCGAAAGAGCCAGGGTCCAACTCTTCTGTTGAGTTCTTCCTCTTAAGGAACCAGGTTTACGGATGAGAAACGATTCAGTACCCGATGGGCACAGGCACAGTACGTCCAATTACACGAGGCAAGTTCATAGACAGTGGAACACCTCGTGCGAGACAGACTTTAGCAAAAATCGTCTGGGCGAAGAGTCACCACACACACGCATGCCTGGTGACAGATAGGAAAGCTGTCACAGGCTAGGGTAGCCCACCCGAATTGTCAAGGCATGCCGAAATCGGATGTGCTAGGCCTACACGGCGCATAACGGTGGCACAACGTAATCACGCTACCGGTGGAAATCACACGGATATCCGTGCTGGTTACAATGGAGCGAACGAAAGAAATATATTTTTAAAATTTGTCTGCTCATAAAGTCTATAGAAGTCACTTGTCTGCTTTTCGAGTCTCTAGAAGTCACTCGTCTGATCATCATGTCTAAAGAAGTCACATGACTACTCATCAAGTCTATAGAAGTCACTCGTCTGCTCATCAAGTCTATAAAAGTCACTCTTCTGCTCAAGTCTATGGAAGTCACTCGTCTGCTCATCAAGTCTATAGAAGTCACTCGAAGTCACTCTTCTGCTCATCAAGTCTATGGAAGTCACTCGTCTGCTCATCATGACTATGGAAGTCACTCGTCTGCTCATCAAGTCTATAAAAGTCACTCTTCTGCTCATCAAGTCTATGGAAGTCACTCTTCTGCTCATCATGACTATGGAAGTCACTCGTCTGCTCATCATGACTATAGAAGTCACTCGTCTGCTCATCAAGTCTATAAAAGTCACTCTTCTGCTCAAGTCTATGGAAGTCACTCGTCTGCTCATCAAGTCTATGGAAGTCACTCGCCTGCTCATCAAGTCTATAGAAGTCACTCGAAGTCACTCTTCTGCTCAAGTCTATGGAAGTCACTCGTCTGCTCATCATGACTATGGAAGTCACTCGTCTGCTCATCAAGTCTATAAAAGTCACTCTTCTGCTCATCAAGTCTATAAAAGTCACTCTTCTGCTCATCAAGTCTATGGAAGTCACTCTTCTGCTCATCATGACTATGGAAGTCACTCGTCTGCTCATCATGACTATGGAAGTCACTCTTCTGCTCATCATGACTATGGAAGTCACTCGTCTGCTCATCAAGTCTATAAAAGTCACTCTTCTGCTCAAGTCTATGGAAGTCACTCGTCTGCTCATCAAGTCTATGGAAGTCACTCGCCTGCTCATCAAGTCTATAGAAGTCACTCGAAGTCACTCGAAGTCACTCTTCTGCTCATCAAGTCTATGGAAGTCACTCGTCTGCTCATCATGACTATAGAAGTCACATGACTACTCATCAAGTCTATAGAAGTCACTCTTCTGCTCATCAAGTCTATGGAAGTCACTCGTCTGCTCATCATGACTATGGAAGTCACTCGTCTGCTCATCACGTCTATAGAAGTCACATGACTACTCATCAAGTCTATAGAAGTCACTCTTCTGCTCATCAAGTCTATAGAAATCACTCTTCTGCTCATCAAGTCTAAAGAAGTCACATGACTACTCATCAAGACTATGGAAGTCACTCATCTGCTCATAAAGTATATAGAAATAACATGACTGCTCATCAAGTCTATGGAAGTCACTCGTCTGCTCATCATGTCCAAAGAAGTCACATGACTACTCATCAAGTCTATAGAAGTCACTCTTCTGCTCATCAATTCTATAGAAGTCACTCTTCTACTCATCAAGTCTATAGAAGTCACTCTTCTGCTCATCAATTCTATAGAAATCACTCTTCTACTCATCAATTCTATAGAAGTCACTCTTCTACTCATCAAGTCTATGGAAGTCACTCGTCTGCTCATCAAGACTATGGAAGTCACTCATCTGCTCATAAAGTATATAGAAATCACATGACTACTCATCAATTCTATAGAAGTCACTCTTCTGCTCATCAATTCTATAGAAGTCACTCTTCTACTCATCAAGTCTATGGAAGTCACTCGTCTGCTCATCAAGACTATGGAAGTCACTCATCTGCTCATAAAGTATATAGAAATCACATGACTGCTCATCAAGTCTATGGAAGTCACTCCTGCTCATCAAGTCTAAAGAAGTCACATGACTGCTCATCAAGTCTAGAAGTCACTCATCTGCTCATCAAGTCTATTGAAGTCACTCATCTGCTCATCAAGAATGAAAGATACTTGTCTGCTCATCAATTCTATAGAAGTCACTCGTCTGCTCATCATGCCTTAAAAAGTCATTTGTCTGCTCCTCAACTCTATTGAAGTCACTTGTCTGCTTATCGAGTCTGTAGAAGTCACTCGTCTGCTCATAAAGTCTATAGAAGTCACATGACTGCTCATCAAGTCTATAGAAGTCACTCATCTGCTCATCAAGTCTATAAAAGTCTGCTCATCGAGTCTAGAAGTCACTTGTCTTCTCCTCAAGTCTTTAGAAGTCACTTGTCTTCTCCTCAAGTCTAAAGAAGTCACTTGCCTGCACATCAAGGCACTTGTATTTCAATTATCAGTTTGCTGGAAAAAATATATGTGGTTCACCCCGTACCAGGAAATATGTACTAGTGCTCATACATTCTGGGAAGGATATCACCATGACTACTGAGCAATGAGATGTACTCCCTGGATATGTTATATTTTTCCCTTGTGTTAGGTTGATTCTTGTCAGTGAAGATTTCTTGATTATAGATTCTAATCCTGATGATTTTAGATTTTATACCTGATTGTAGATTCTAATCCTGATGATTTTAGATTATAATCCTGATGATCTTAGATTATAATCCTGATTGTAGATTATAATCTTGATGATTTTAGATTCTAACCTTGATGATAAACATTGGTTCTTGTGGACAGCAGTATATGAATATTTGAATTCTTCTCAGAAATCCCCAAGGCTGTGCTACATCTCTTAAAGAACCCAGTCTATGCGGTCCTGTTACCTGCTATATGTACTGAGATCTGTATTGTGGCTGGTTTTGTAGTCTTCCTACCGAAATACCTGGAGAATCAGTTTGGCAAGTCAACATCAGAGGCTAACCTTCTCACAGGTAAATCATCTCTCCAGGTCTTGTGGATGTTTTACTAATAGTGTGCTGTGTGTATATGTTTCAGTTGTTATCCATGACCTAACAGGTCAGAGGCATGACATTCACATCATTAACCATTCAGTGGACTAAGTGTTTATCCAATCCATTTATCATGTTTTCTATATCAATTGGTGTTTCCCTCATCAGTTAACCATATGTTTACCTCATCAGTTGATCATATTTATCTCATCAGTTGATCATGTGTTTACATCAGTTGTGTTCTTCCTTAGTTATATGTTTCCTTCATGAGTTGATTATATATTGATCAATTGATAATTTTCTGACTGCTGTCAGGTGTTGTTGCCATACCTGGAGCTGTTTTAGGCATCTTAATGGGTGGCCTTATCCTGAAACTTCTTGCTTTGTCTCCTAAAGGTGAGTGTGTTCATGTTGATCTTATTTCTATTATTTAAGATTGCCACTTTACTTATATATAATTCTGTGTGTGTTCTACAAGCTGTTAGCGACGGTCGACTCCTACACCCAAGAAATAAACTAAGCATTACAACAAACAGTAAACTTCACTTTAGTGGATATCATAACACAATGATGTACCTGGACATGAACAGGCTGGACATGAACTAGCCAAAGATGGGAGTAGAATATATACTAGAAGACAATGACATCTCATATCAGGAAAGAAAGAAACTTATGCTTTAACTATAAAATCTCCATTCTCATACTGAAGGATGCTGTTACTGTATCAAATCTCCATTCTCATACTGAAGGATGCTGTTACTGTATCAAATCTCCATTCTCATACTGAAGGATGCTCTCAATGAGGCTGAGAACATGCACATACAGAGAATATCAGAAATGGGAGTATCTAGAGGGGAGGTAAGGAAAAGTACATTTTTTGGAAAGTCCCGAAGATCACACAATCAACACCTGACCAGGACTCTTGAGTCTACATACACTGGTGTGGTTGCTGGAACAGAGGGCAGAGCACTTATGGAAATGCCCCACGTGCACGTGCTGTGAATCTAGTTTCTAATCAAGATTATATTTTAACGCACTGTTTGCCATGTCACCATTGATGACTGTTATACATTGTGACATGTATATTAATGCAATTTGTGTGTTTATGATTAGGAGCTATCCAGTTTGTTCTTCTGTTGAACACACTTGCCTTATGTGGCTTCTCATTCTTCTTCTACATGGGCTGTGATAATTTGAAGATAGCTGGTGCCAACTTTCCTTACTTCAACAGGTAACTATTGTAGTATTAGGTCAGTTTCTTTGTTTAGGGGAAAGGGGGGGCACAATTGTACATGTTAATTTTTTGGTTGTACTCAATGTATGTCTTATCTATACCCCGTGTCTGCCCACTCCATGTTTTCATTCTCCCTATCTACTCCATGTCTATCTACTCCGTGTCTTTCTAATCAATCTCTGTCTACTCCATGTCTATCTGTTACATGTTTGCCTACTTCATGTCTGTCTACTCCATGTCTATCTGTGTATCTACCTACTCCTCATCTGTCTACTCCCTGTCTATCTACTTTGTGTCTGCATATCTACTCCATGTCTATCTACTCTATGTTTGCATGCTTCATTCATGCCTGCCTACTCCAGGTATGACTACTCCACATCTATCTACCTCACATCTACCTACCCAACATCTACTTATCCCACATCTACCCAACCCACATCTACCTAACCCACATCTACATACCACACATCTACCTATCCCACATCTACGTACCACAATCTACCTACTCCACATCTATGTACCACATCTACCTACATACCACACATCTACCTATCTCACATCTACCTAACCCACATCTGCGTACCTAACATCTACCTACACCATATCTACGTATCACACATCTACCTACCCCACATTTACGTACCATGCATCTAGTCTACCTACATCCACCACATCTACCTTCTTCACATCTACCTACCCCATATCTACCTTCGTCACATCTACCTTCTTCGCATCTACCTACCCCATATCTACCTTCCTCACATCTACCCTCTTCGCATCTACCTTCCTCACATCTACCTACACCGATCACATCTACCTATTCATCTGCTTACATAACAAATACAAATATACAATATGTTTACAACTTTACAGACAATGCTCCCTTCTTTCTCCCTGACAAGTTATATATGTGTCGTATATGGACTGATATATAGACTGATATGGACTGGCTGTGGAAATTGTTGATATTCATGTATTGTTTTCAGTTCCGGTCACAAGATCTTTGAAGCCAACCTGACATCTTCTTGTAACCAGAACTGCGAATGCTCACAGAACCATATAGAACCAATCTGTGGAAATAATGGCATCACCTACTTCTCTCCCTGCCATGCTGGTTGTACTGTGTCCAACCTTTTCTACCACCCCGGCGCAGAGGAGAAAAGTTTTGTAAGTCTTTACATTTGATTCATTTATATTGTATGTTAGGTTGTGACAAGAAGTCACATTTGTATCTGAATGTCAGGTTGTGTATCTCATATCTGATTGAGGATGTGACAAGAAGTCACATTTGTATCTGAATGTCAGGTTGTGTATCTCATATCTGAGTGAGGGTGTGACAAGAAGTCACATTTGTATCTGAATGTCAGTTTGTGTATCTCATATCCATTCTGCGGACTACATCCTACTGGAAATCTAGTAGGACCATTGTCATGTTACAGGAGACGTGACATTCAGTGGGAGTTTGAGAACATTGTCCTGCTACAGGAGACGTGACATTCAGTGGGAGTTTGAGAACATTGTTCTGCTACAGGAGACGTGACATTCAGTGGGAGTTTGAGAACATTGTCCTGTTACAGGAGACGTGACATTCAGTGTGAGTTTGAGAACATTGTCCTGCTACAGGAGACGTGACATTCAGTGGGAGTTTGAGAACATTGTCCTGCTACAGGAGACGTGACATTCAGTGGGAGTTTGAGAACATTGTTCTGCTATAAGAGACATCCAGTGGGAGTTTAAGAACATTGTCCTGCTACAGGAGACGAGACATTCAGTGGGAGTTTGAGAACATTGTTATGCTATAGGAGACATTCAGTGGGAGTTTAAGAACATTGTCCTGCTACAGGAGACATCCAGTGGGAGTTTGAGAATGAACTCTGAAGAAGAAGATACAAAGTGTGATTCTGTGATAAAATGTCCTATTTATATTGTGAGATTGTGACAAATTGTATAATCTATATAATGAATGTAAGATTGTAACAAATTGTCTATCATGTACAGATCTGAGTATGTTGTGTCTGTGTGTATATGACAACATATATCTGATTTATGTGTGAATGTACATGTAAGTGAAATGTGGGAAAATAGATGTGAATATTTGATATTGAAATGTCATAAATGCACACCACAGAGCATATTTCAAACAGAAAACTCACTGGAACTTTGACAAGGCAGATTGGAAACTATGTCAGACAGAAAACTCACTGGAACTTTGACACGGCAGATTGGAAACTATGTCAGACAGAAAACTCACTGGAACTTTGACAAGGCAGATTGGAAACTATGTCAGACAGAAAACTCACTGGAACTTTGACAAGCAGATTGGAAACTATGTCCGACAGAAAACTCACTGGAACTTTGACAAGCAGATTGGAAACTATGTCAGACAGAAAACTCACTGGAACTTTGACAAGCAGATTGGAAACTATGTCAGACAGAAAACTCACTGTAACTTTGACAAGCAGATTGGTAACTATGTCAGACAGAAAACTCACTGTAACTTTGACAAGCAGATTGGAAACTATGTCAGACAGAAAATGATTGGAGTACTAGACATGATATTCACTATTTCCAACTTGGATCTAAGATTTAATAATTTTATTATGATCAAGAAATAGAGACATAATGGCAGAAGCCAAATGCAGTACTTTACCGTTACTTATGCAGAAACATATAGATATGACGACTAAACGCTCGTTGATCAATTCTATCTTTATTCCAACTCTGTTACCAATGCCAAAAGAACATGAAAGATCACAGTATGCAAGATGAAATGCCTCAGAAAAAACAGTGGGAATCACACGTACAGATAAAATCCCCAATGACAACGTAAGAAAATGGTGGGTACTTAAACGTGCATAAACTATATAGCGAGACAAAAGATAAAGTGGTTTGGCTATTGTACAAGAATGAGCCAAGTCAACTCCCAGCGCCTGCTTACAAAAGAAGAATGCCCGGATATAGAGCGAAAGTTCGACCAAGATGCAGGTGGATTGACAACATGAAAGATATTTTAGAGACACAATCTAAATTTCACTGAAGCCTTCCAACTGGCAAAGAACAGAAATATTCGGTTCCCTATGATGCCTCACAGCACACATGGCTAGAAAAGAAAGCAAGAAGAATAAATGTGTGATACTTGAAAGTAGAACAATCACCAAAGACCCAAATAAAGCAAAACACTTCAACCACTTTTATGCCAGTGTGAACAGTGGTGGATAATTTTTCGAGGTTGACAAGAACAATCTGTACCAATTGAAGCAGCAAGAGGAGACCCAACTATCCGCTCAATCATATTTAAAGATGACTCCACTATACAGGAACTTCAACAAAGACTGAAGAAATTGAAGCATAGAAAGTCTCGTGGAGCACATACAAATTTTAATGAAATGTTAACACATAGAATTTCTAATGCAATGTTAACATACAAATTTGAATGAAATGTTAACACATAGAATCTCAAATGAAATATTAACACATAAAATATCAAATGAAATGTTAACACATACAATTTCTAATGAAATGTTAACACATATGGGCACAGAATTAGTCATAGTAGGGAAAGAAGTAGTCCTTGAATAAATATGACTTGCACAAATAGAAAACTGTCTACATACTGGAGAAATGCACATATATTTCCCAATCTGTAAAGTAACAAACCTCCAGATGAACCCAAAAGTTACAACCTCATCTCATTAACATCAGTCCTGGTCAAATTAACAGAAAGCATAGCTAATGTGCAGCTTTACTAGTCTCTCGAGAATTCAAACATCCTCTGCCATGAACAGAATAGACAGTCGCACAGAAGACCAACTATTTAGGTTGACACAGAAAATCAATGATGGAGTCCAGGATAACAACACACTGCAGCCATCTTTGACTTACAAAAGGCTTATGATTGAGTATGGAGAAAGGGTCTAGTGATGAAGATGATTGAGGTGGGTATTAGTGGAAAGTTTACATAACAGGATAAAATTCTTCCTCATTGACTGAATAATCTAGACAAAGATAAATGATTCAATTTCATCTAAAGAAGTTCTAGAGGAAGGCTTACCACATGTCTCTGCCTTGAGCTGCATCCTCTTTCTCATTTACATTAATGACCTGACCTAACAGTATGGCAGATCCTGGATGAGAATGCTGAAAGTGGATCCCAAAGACTAAATGGATATCTGAGAAGACTACATGACTACTGTCAAACATGGAAGCTGAAAATAAACTGAGAAAATTAATCCTAATATCTTTAGTCATCAAGTAGCAAAGGAAAATATGAGTTTGAGCTCACTGGCACATCTTGTGGATCAGACAAGGATACTCTGAGACTGGCATCTTGGGTACGTACATTCTGATTTGGAATACAGATCATGCATACAGTATGCTCCAAAACAAATATAGACTCCCTTGACAGAGTGCAGAACAATGCTCAATGCCTTATTAGCGGAGCAATGCGATTAAGCCAACAGCTGCATGTAAAATACATACAAATGTAGAACCACTCAGTATACGGAAAGATATGTCTGCAATGGATACTTATGAAAGAAACAAAAAAATGAGCAAAGACTATCCAAATAAACAGCTCGCAGTAACATGGCAACAAAAATAAAGAATACAGCAAGTCTCTGCCATGTTAGTAAAATAAAAGACAGTTATCACCTCCCAAACAAGAGACAAGAACTGCAAATATTAGCTAACAGTTTACCACCACATGCAGGATTTTAAATTGCCAGAAATCAAAGCACAGTTAAGTGATAATGCAATTCATTCATTCATCAAGTGTCATCTCCACAATGAAGGTTGGCTGCAACAGACCTCCAACATGACCTGCCTCTTGCCTTGGTGGTGCACTCTGTCAGACTAACCTATCCATCTCGTGATGTTTCTCTCCCACTTGTATGCCTATCTTTTGCTCGTGCCCCCCCCCCCTTCAACTTTATGATAATGCAATAAACAGTTCTTATCCAGAAAGCCTTATGAAAACAACACAAAGAATAGTAAGACACACCTACCAAGAACAATGGATTCATGCCTATACTGATGGACCTGCTTTCAAAGCCACCATTAAAGCAGGTTATGATGTCTATATAGAATATCCAGACAAAACAGCTGAGTTGTTTAATGTTGATGGAAAGATATGCTCTAACTATGAAGCTGAAATAACAGCCCTAGTAGTTGCCTTGTACTACCTGAAAACCATATTGTCTTTCCATCGAAAGTCCAAAACATTGTTATTTTTATAGACTATTATGTCCGTTACTCAAGATCTAGAATATGATAATATTGTACGTCTAATCTTGTTAAAATTATATCATTATACCATCTTCCTTAGATTTCTTGAAATAAATATCTGTCCAATAGATTCTTGATCATTCAAACACATACAACAGGCAGACTAGCAAAGAAGACATCAAAACAATAACAGCCATACACACAGTGAAAAAGTTAGTGAAATCTGTGAACAAAGAGATGTAACTGAACAGATAGGCTTTGGGAAACACTGGAAAAGAAATCTACAAATATATGACTGGCCCAAATCACAAACATAACATCAACCTACTGCGTAGGAAAGACCAGAGTATCAGCTTCTGACTTTGCACACGTGTACAGCTTAACAATAACCTGAACATAACACAGACAAAATACATTCCAGGGTGTCCACTGTGTGTCCTCATCCTTACAAAACTGTCGATCACCACCTTTTTGATTTATCAGCGATGGATGGTGTCAGAATAATGCTTCCCCTCCAAGACCAAATAAATAGAACATCTTATATTGAACAAACAACAGCTCACATACACATTCATCTATCACACAATCCATAATCACTGAGACTTCTGTAAATATGATTACATCACACAATCAATAATCACTGAGACTGCTGTAAATATGATTACATCACACAATCAATAATCACTGAGACTGCTGTAAATATGATTACATCACACAATCAATAATCACTGAGACTTCTGTAAATATGATTACATCACACAATCAATAACTGAGACTGCTGTAAATATGATTACATCACACAATCAATAATCACTGAGACTTCTGTAAATATGATTACATCACACAATCAATAACTGAGACTGCTGTAAATATGATTACATCACACAATCAATAATCACTGAGACTGCTGTAAATATGATTACATCACACAATCAATAATCACTGAGACTGCTGTAAATATGATTACATCACACAATCAATAACTGAGACTGCTGTAAATATGATTACATCACACAATCAATAACTGAGACTGCTGTAAATATGATTACATCACACAATCCATAATCACTGAGACTTCTGTAAATATGATTACATCACACAATCAATAATCACTGAGACTGCTGTAAATATGATTACATCACACAATCAATAATCACTGAGACTTCTGTAAATATGATTACATCACACAATCAATAACTGAGACTGCTGTAAATATGATTACATCACACAATCAATAATCACTGAGACTTCTGTAAATATGATTACATCACACAATCAATAACTGAGACTGCTGTAAATATGATTACATCACACAATCAATAATCACTGAGACTGCTGTAAATATGATTACATCACACAATCAATAATCACTGAGACTGCTGTAAATATGATTACATCACAAAATCAATAACTGAGACTGCTGTAAATATGATTACATCACACAATCAATAACTGAGACTGCTGTAAATATGATTACATCACACAATCAATAATCACTGAGACTGCTGTAAATATGATTACATCACACAATCAATAATCACTGAGACTGCTGTAAATATGATTACATCACACAATCAATAACTGAGACTGCTGTAAATATGATTACATCACACAATCAATAACTGAGACTGCTGTAAATATGATTACATCACACAATCAATAATCACTGAGACTGCTGTAAATATGATTACATCACACAATCAATAATCACTGAGACTTCTGTAAATATGATTACATCACACAATCAATAACTGAGACTGCTGTAAATATGATTACATCACACAATCAATAACTGAGACTGCTGTAAATATGATTACATCACACAATCAATAACTGAGACTGCTGTAAATATGATTACATCACACAATCAATAATCACTGAGACTGCTGTAAATATGATTACATCACACAATCAATAATCACTGAGACTGCTGTAAATATGATTACATCACACAATCAATAACTGAGACTGCTGTAAATATGATTACATCACACAATCAATAACTGAGACTGCTGTAAATATGATTACATCACACAATCAATAACTGAGACTGCTGTAAATATGATTACATCACACAATCAATAACTGAGACTGCTGTAAATATGATTACATCACACAATCAATAACTGAGACTGCTGTAAATATGATTACATCACACAATCAATAACTGAGACTGCTGTAAATATGATTACATCACACAATCAATAACTGAGACTGCTGTAAATATGATTACATCACACAATCAATAACTGAGACTGCTGTAAATATGATTACATCACACAATCAATAACTTAGACTGCTGTAAATATGATTACATCACACAATCAATAATCACTGAGGCTGCTGTAAATATGATTACATCACACAATCAATAATCACTGAGACTGCTGTAAATATGATTACATCACACAATCAATAACTGAGACTGCTGTAAATATGATTACATCACACAATCAATAACTGAGACTGCTGTAAATATGATTACATCACACAATCAATAACTGAGACTGCTGTAAATATGATTACATCACACAATCAATAACTGAGACTGCTGTAAGAAGCATTAGATCACACAATGGCATTGGGTCAGAGGGTATCGGCCCATTGACCGCTGGATTAGCAATCAACCAAATTGAAATGTATGAATGTCAAGTGAAGTAAATGACATAATATTGGAACATATTTCTTTGAAATTCTTTTATAGAATTACAGTGGATGTTCTTGTATAAGGGATACAGCAGTTGGTCACATGGACCATGAGGTCATCTACTCTCCTGTGGCCACTAATGGTGCCTGTAAAAATACTTGTGATATGTTACGGCCTTTTCTCATCCTTCTTGTTGGGATGGCTTTCTGTGTAGCTGGGACGCAGATGCCCATTTTGATGGTGACTTTAAGGTTGGTACTGCTCTTTTAATAAATTGAAATCAGAATAGAATTTATCGGGGGAGGGGGGGCATGTATCTAGGAAAGGTTATGTTGGGTACAAAGGGGATTTGATGAACCTACCAACAAATTAGTAGTTATGAGCTGTGTGTGATTGATGGATCTAGTACTTGAGGTGGGGCATGGTGAGAGTAAGATCTGTGTGTGATTGATGGATCTAGTACTTGAGGTGGGGCATGGTGAGAGTAAGAGTTGTGTGTAATTGATGGATCTAGTACTTGAGGTGGGGCATGGTGAGAGTAAGAGCTGTGTGTAATTGATGGATCTAGTACTTGAGGTGGGGCATGGTGAGAGTAAGAGCTGTGTGTAATTGATGGATCTAGTACTTGAGGTGGAGCATGGTGAGAGTAAGAGCTGTGTGTGATTGATGGATCCAGTACTTGAGGTGGTGACTGTGGGGCATGGTGAGAGTAAGAGCTGTGTGTGATTGACAAATCTTGGAGCTGTGTGTGATTGATAAAATCTAGAAGCTGTGTAATACTGATAAATATAGGAGCTGTGTGGGAGTGATGAGAATAGAAGCTGTATGGGATTGATGAATATAGGAGCTGAGTGAGATTGATAAATTTAGAATCTGTATGGAATTTATAAATCTAGGTTCTGTGTGAGATTGATGAGATTAGAAGATGTGTGGGATTGATGAATATAGGAGCTGAGTGAGATTGATAAATCTAGAAACTGTTGTGGTATACTAAACCTTGGAGATGTGTGGGATTGATGAGTTTAAGAGGTGTTTTTTACTGATAAATGTAGGAGTTGAAGTGAATTGATAAATCTAGGAGTTATGTGGTATTGATAAATCTAGGAGCTGTATGGTATTGATAAATCTAAGACTTGTATGGAATTGATAAATGTAAGAGATGTATGGGATTGATAAATCTAGGTAACAGCTGTGGGATTGATAAATCTAAAACCTGAATGGCATTGATAAATCTAGAAGCTGTGTTGGATTGATTAGAAGATGTGTGGGACTGATAAATATAGGAGTTATGTGGTATTGATATGTGTGTAATTGAAAAATATAGGTAGAAGCTGTGGGATTAATACATCTAGCTGTATGGCATTGATAAATCTAGGAGCGCTATATCCATACATGAGATTAATAGCTTTGTAGAACTTAAACAATAGGAGTAGAATGGGATTGATGAGAGTATCAAGGTCTTGTGAGTTTCTTATAGGTTTTGAAACTGGCATATCGAGTAGACATGTGTAGTTTTTGTGGGGTTCTGTGGATTACACCTGGGCTGTGTCTGGGTTCAATGAACCTAGGAGTTGTGTGGGTGTTTAATGAACTTTGGTGCTGTATGGGCTCAATTTATCTATGAGATATGTGGGTCTTGATGTTTAGATCTGTTTATCTGCATTATAGGAGAACCACTGACATACAGGTACCAGTTTATCACAATATCCTGAAGCAACCATGTACACAAGACAGTCACAAATGGCTGGGAATAACTGAATAAATACAATACTAACATGAACATTATATCATTTTAGACAGACACTATCTTTTTCTTCCACCAAGGTGGTTTTTGACTGGACCAAACAGGTGGAAATCACTTGGAGATTGGTCACTGCTGCCGCAAGGTGGATATTCCAGTGATTGCCATCTCATTAGGGCAGTTCCATCTTAGATTAACATGAATTTTATGTGGTATAGCGCATTGTCATGATGAAACAGTATTCCTATAGTCAGCAGTTCTGGATGTTTTTCATAATTTCATCCCAAAGTATCAATAGAACTGTGCAGTATATCACTGCATTTACATAGTCCCCATTTCTTCTTGAAATTGTTTAACAATACTCCCAGAGAATCACAGAACATTGTCACAACATAAAACTGTTTTTCAGTTAATGATACAATATTACATTTCTTAGCAGAAAGTGACTTAGCATCAGTGTTGCCAATTCTGATGTCACCAACGAGTATTTAGTCTCATGCCTAAAAAACACTAGAAAGCAGAAAATATTTGTGAAAAAAGCACTAACCCCTTTTTCATTACAATGTTACAAAAGATCACATTGTAATTTATTATTATCAGTTAATATTAGAATTAATGTTATTCTAGACATGTGAAATCAGTCAGACATTGTTATTCTAGACGTGTGAAATCAGTCAGACAATACTTCCTTATTTTCTGTAGATTTCTTGATACATTAAATTATTACTGCATCCAACACCAGCAACTATGGTAGATAATGAACAGCATGGGTTTCCCAAGACATCTTATTCACCTAATAGAAGAACTTTACCAAGATCAAAAGGCTGCAGTGAAGTTAGAGGATGATCTCTCAGAGTGGTTTGAGGTACAGATTGGAGTACGGCAGGGATGCACACTCTCCCCATACATGTTCAACATCTACGCAGAAAGTATAATGAGGAACGTGAGAGAATACATACACAATGCTGACTATCACGCTTTAAACATAGGTGGATTCCTAATCCAGAAACTACGTTACGCAGACAACACAGTGCTTATTTCAAATGATATAATTGGATTGGAACAACTAATCAAGAACACAAAGAAATATAGCGAAGCACAAAACTTGTATTTAAACACGCAGAAAACAAAAATCATGTCAACAGATATAACAACACAAAAACCAAAAATCAGAATAGACAATACCGAGATAGAATGTGTGGATAAATTTGAATACTTAGGAGCAAACATCAACGGTGCAGGAGACTGCATGGCAGAAATAAGGAAGAGATTGGCAATGGCATATTGCAAAATAACACGGCTGAAAAACATATGGAAAAAAAAAATAGAAACCAAAGTGCTAATGTTACAAACTTTTATTTTGCCGGTTGCAACATACGGCTGTGAAACATGGACTCTTAAGTAAAACAGCGGCAAAGAAGATCAACGCCTTCGAGCTGAAATGCTACAGAAAGATACTTAGAATATCATGGAAGGAAAAAATCAGAAACTCAGATATTATAAACACATTGAATATTCCAGAGTGTTGGTTACTAAACACAATAACAAAAAGAAAACTACGCCTGTTTGGTCATATAAAGAGACACAACTGTTTAGAAAGACAAATAATGGAGAGAAGAGGAGAAAGGGCAGATCAAGAAGACGATGGACTGACGACATTACAGATGACATGAATACATCGCTAGAAAATGCAAGCCACATCGCCCAAGACAGAGAGAGGTTTTGAGAGTTCATTGGGAAGACAATGTTCTGGAAGGAATACGTCACATGACACATTTATTATTCATTTTTATCAAAAGGCACTAGCCTCTTGGTACACAGAACCAAAAATTAATGAAAAAACACATATAAAGACATTAGTGGTGTTCAGAAAAATGCAACATTAAAATTGCTCACTATTAGTTAATATTAGTAATAGGTTTTGGTCAATGGACATGAACCCATGGACCGTTGGATCAGCAAACAACCTTTAATAAGTTTATTCCAGATTTGATAATCCCAGAAGTCTCCTTCAATTTCTGTATCATTTTTTTTGGGCAGTACTTGTTTGTACATTAAGGCATAATGATGATGTTAAGGGGCTAAACCTACCCAGCCGAGGGGTTGCTTTCAAGTCATCCAACAATTTCTCACGTTGTCTTCCTTTGTCTCTCTTACTCTCAATCTTTCCAGTTGTTACAATATTCTCTTCTCATGACATAGGAACTGTGATTGTTGTCTTCTAATACAGTTAATAAGTTATCTATTTGAGTTATCTATTTGAGTTGACCAGTTGTAGAGTTATAGATTTACTCTTTTTAGCTGTACATGATATTTTCAACATTCTTCTATAAAATCACATCTCTGTGGCCTCCAGATGTTTTCTTGGAAGTAGAATATACACTGGTGATTTAGTATAAATGATTGCTGGCTGAAAAATCATGGACTGATTAGTTCACATAATCAATCATGTGAAATTTAAATATCTGAGTATACTGATGCTGGTTTGTTTTACACTCTGATTTAATCATTTTTTAATGTCTAGTCTCAAAATCAAGTAATTAGATTTATATTTGGCTTATCTGGATCATGACTCTTGCAAGTAACTGTATGTAGTAAATTTTTCTCCCAAATTATACTGAAAGAATACCCAGAAATTGTACAGATCTTTACAAATGAATAGCAATATAAATTTAATTTTCTTTAAATGTAAGCACAGTGAAAATCGTTCATATATGTTCTATAGCTAGAACATATGCTGATTCATTGAAAATCTCATGAAAAATGTGGAAGATCTATCTATCTATATATCAATGTATGCAATGTTGCCCTTGTTTACTGTGCGGAATCAGGGTTAGAAGAGTTCTCTTGAAATGGCCTTCATGTGTGCTTTTTGTAAGCTTGTTCCTGTGACATCTTTGATTTCTGTGATCCATCGTTTACATGGTGTGACTCTGGCTTGATAGTCTTGATATCAATGTATGTGGAAGGTATGTGTAAAAATCACACAAATATTGCATTTGAAAATGAAAATTGCGCATACAAAAATAATGACTATTGTTATTTCCAGTGATACCCGTACCAATTGTAAATTGCTGTGATACAAAAACTAAAGCCAATAAACATAAAATGTAAGCTCTGTATGAAAATAGATACTCTGAGATTTATGAAAATTTAGCTTGTTTTGGTAAGCAGAAAAATGTGTATTTTTGTCTTTGGGGTAGCCGGGGACAAATGGTGCAATTTTTATATTTTAGCGTATTCTGACAAATAGACTTAATGTTTAGCATGCTCTGTTTACAATTACTTAATTTCTCTCCTGTCGCTGAATTAGTTTTTGGAATTGTTACGTAATCGTTGGTGCCTGCTTTGAAATCGTAACAACTTTTTTGCTGTTAGAGATATTTAAATAATATTTGCACATATAAATAAAGAATTGAATTCTGCATATATTGGTGTAAGTATTGTTTGTGTGTGTGTGATAAAAGACGTATGAGAAAGTTGTAAAGACAGATTTGCAGTAAAATCGTTATGTAAATCTAGACCTATTGTATTTTTGGTCACTCCAAATCTGTTGAATATTATATATTTTAAATAACAAAAACCTCGTGGTCTATTTTGTTTAATCTATTTGAAGAACTTACCTTTCAAGATTTCCACTATACAATCCATAATCTTCTTCTTCTTCTTTGGCGTTCATTCTCAAGCTCCTGCTGGATCTCCCTTGTAATAGGACCATGGTCCTACTAGATTTCCAGCAGGATGTAGTCCAGAGAATGGAAATGCATTGTGTCGCCTTTTAATTTACACCATTGGCCCGATACATCCGTCTTCCATGGGACAATCCATAATGATTTCACTGAATATACGATAAAACAAAAGTATATAAAATTCGATTCACTGTCATGTCGCTTCGCCTCTATGCCGATGCCTATAGAATATTCAGATTTCAATGTCATAATCCCACAACATCTTCTATCGCCATTTTAGTAACAGAAACAGGAAGTTAAATAATATATCTACCGAGAGTTGCCATAATATTCTCTCAAAAAATTACAAATCTGACTCTTTTTTTTAAATTCGGATTTCGAGCACTGGGTGAAGGATTTCGCCTTCATGATTCAAGAAATGACACAATTCAGGCTAAATGATTCACCCAGCTCGTTCTAAAGGTTAACTATGAAAGACAAAACTGTCATCAGTGTATAGCTTATCCATCCATCTAACATTAGTGAGAGTAATAAAAACATACAGCTATGTGTAGACAGCAGAATAAGAAAACATACAGCTATGTGTAGACAGTAGAATGAGAAAACATACAGCTATGTGTAGACAGTAGAATGAGAAAACATACAGCTACGTGTAGACAGTAGAATGAGAAAACATACAGCTATGTGTAGACAGTAGAATGAGAAAACATACAGCTATGTGTAGACAGTAGAATGAGAAAACATACAGCTATGTGTAGACAGTAGAATGAGAAAACATACAGCTACGTGTAGACAGTAGAATGAGAAAACATACAGCTACGTGTAGACAGTAAACATACAGCTACGTTTAGACAGTAGAATAAGAAAACATACAGCTATGTTTAGACAGTAGAATGAGAAAACATAAGCTATGTGTAGACAGTAGAATGAGAAAACATACAGCTACGTTTAGACAGTAGAAGGAGAAAACATACAGCTATGTTTAGACAGTAGAATGAGAAAACATACAGCTACATGTAGACAGTAGAATGAGAAAACATACAGCTACATGTAGACAGTAGAATGAGAAAACATACAGCTACATGTAGACAGTAGAATGAGAAAACATACAGCTACATGTAGACAGTAGAATGAGAAAACATACAGCTACATGTAGACAGTAGAATGAGAAAACATACAGCTACATGTAGACAGTAGAATGAGAAAACATACAGCTACATGTAGACAGTAGAATGAGAAAACATACAGCTACATGTAGACAGTAGAATGAGAAAACATACAGCTATGTTTAGACAGTAGAATGAGAAAACATACAGCTATGTTTAGACAGTAGAATGAGAAAACATACAGCTACGTGTAGACAGTAGAATGAGAAAACATACAGCTACGTGTAGACAGTAGAATGAGAAAACATACAGCTATGTTTAGACAGTAGAATGAGAAAACATACAGCTACATGTAGACAGTAGAATGAGAAAACATACAGCTACGTGTAGACAGTAGAATGAGAAAACATACAGCTATGTTTAGACAGTAGAATGAGAAAACATACAGCTATGTTTAGACAGTAGAATGAGAAAACATAAGCTATGTGTAGACAGTAGAATGAGAAAACATAAGCTATGTGTAGACAGTAGAATGAGAAAACATACAGCTATGTGTAGACAGTAGAATGAGAAAACATAAGCTATGTGTAGACAGTAGAATGAGAAAACATAAGCTATGTGTAGACAGTAGAATGAGAAAACATACAGCTACGTGTAGACAGTAGAATGAGAAAACATACAGCTATGTGTAGACAGTAGAATGAGAAAACATACAGCTACGTGTAGACAGTAGAATGAGAAAACATAAGCTATGTGTAGACAGTAGAATGAGAAAACATACAGCTATGTGTAGACAGTAGAATGAGAAAACATACAGCTATGTGTAGACAGTAGAATGAGAAAACATACAGCTATGTGTAGACTGTAGAATGAGAAAACATACAGCTATGTGTAGACTGTAGAATGAGAAAACATACAGCTATGTGTAGACAGTAGAATGAGAAAACATACAGCTACATGTAGACAGTAGAATGAGAAAACATACAGCTACATGTAGACAGTAGAATGAGAAAACATACAGCTATGTGTAGACAGTAGAATGAGAAAACATACAGCTATGTGTAGACAGTAGAATGAGAAAACATACAGCTATGTGTAGACAGTAGAATGAGAAAACATACAGCTACATGTAGACTGTAGAATGAGAAAACATACAGCTATGTGTAGACTGTAGAATGAGAAAACATACAGCTATGTGTAGACAGTAGAATGAGAAAACATACAGCTACATGTAGACAGTAGAATGAGAAAACATACAGTTACATGTAGACAGTAGAATGAGAAAACATACAGCTATGTGTAGACAGTAGAATGAGAAAACATACAGCTATGTGTAGACAGTAGAATGAGAAAACATACAGCTATGTGTAGACAGTAGAATGAGAAAACACAGTTACATGTAGACAGTAGAATGAGAAAACATACAGCTACATGTAGACAGTAGAATGAGAAAACATACAGTTACATGTAGACAGTAGAATGAGAAAACATAAGCTATGTGTAGACAGTAGAATGAGAAAACATACAGTTACGTGTATACAGTAGAATGAGAAAACATACAGCTATGTGTAGACAGTAGAATGAGAAAACATACAGCTACATGTAGACTGTAGAATGAGAAAACATACAGCTATGTGTAGACTGTAGAATGAGAAAACATACAGCTATGTGTAGACAGTAGAATGAGAAAACATACAGCTATGTGTAGACAGTAGAATGAGAAAACATACAGTTACATGTAGACAGTAGAATGAGAAAACATACAGCTACGTTCGCTCCATTGTAACCATCACGGATATCCGTGCGATTTCCGCAGGGAGCGTGATTACGTTGTGCCACCGTTATGCGCCGTGTAGGCCTAGCACATCCGATTTCGGCATGCCTTGACAATTCGGGTGTGCTACCCTTAGCCTGTGACAGCCTCTATATCTGTCTCCAGGCACGCGTAGTGGAGACTCTTCGCCCAGACGATTTTCTTGCTCTTAGTCTGACTCAAACGAGGTGTTCCACTGTCTATGAACTTGCCTCGTGTAATTGGACGTGCTGTGCCTGTGCCCATTGGGTACTGAATCGTTTCTCATCCGTGAGCCTGGTTCCTTAAGGGGAAGAACTCAACAGAGGAGTTGGACCCTGGCTCTTTCGCCCTCTTAGCCGAGGTGTCATTCACCGACATCGTGTACCCCTTGTCCAAGTTCGAGTCTCACACCACGCGTTTGAGAGCAAGGCGTTCTCGAGCTGAGCGTCCTTGTCCCAATAGCGCCTGAGCCCATCAGGTACTGAACCCTTTCTCTCTTCAAGTGTATTTCCGGTGTAGGAAAACCTGACAATAGAGCTGGGCCAGGGCTAAATCGTTGTCCCTTTTGTGCCTGAGCGAATCGAGTACGGAACCCTTTCTCTCTGCAAGTGTACTTCCGGTATAGGAAACCTTGACAGCAGAGTTGGGCTAGGACTACCATCGTTGTCCCTGTCTTGCCTAAGCCCATTGGGTACAGAACCCTTTCTCTTCGCGAGCATATTTCCGGTTTAGGAAGGCTCGACATTAGAGTTGGGTTAGGTCTTCTTGCTTTACCAAACGCCAGTGGATGGGTCTGGGTCTCTGCCTGTAAGGAACTCAGGTAACTAGAAGCCCGTCTCGAGCTGACGGAGCTTGTAGCTCCCCCTTTCCTAGGGACTTTTCACTTTCTATTTGCAGTTCGCACTGCCCTCTAGCGCTGTTCTGCCCTTTCATTGTTTCATTGTACTCGGTATGAAATCTATGTCTCTCGCCATGTATCTACCTTTACGTGCATTTTACATTGGCCGCCCCTCCAATGTTCGGACTGGACTGACTAGCTTCACTGTATGTCGACAGTGTCGCTATATGTGGTGATGCTGGTGGTGTCGGAGATATGTCTGTCCGTGTGCAGGCAAATCTCTTTCCATCTGCTACCTCCACATTTTCGGACACGATCCCCAAATGATTTGGCCAGAATCAGCTCGAGCTGCTGTATTTCTGTTTCCAGGGTGCACCGCGAGGAGGTACATTTGGGATCTTGGTTATCTGCTAACCCTGGGTCCGCCTAGACCAATGCGTTCCCTTTGCACCCCTGTTTTCTTGATATTTAAGAAGCTTTTTTCTTTACTTTCTGTGACTACTACATTAATTAAATCTTGAAGGTCTTCTTCACTTTTAGCAATCAGAACAGTGTCATCCGCATATCTTTTTAATTATTAATGTTATGTCCTCCCACTGATATTCCTGGGATATCAACTATTGCACCCATGATGTTTTCACTGTATAAAGAGAACAGGTCTGGTGAAAGTATACATCCTTTTATAATTCCTTTTTTTATTTGTTGAAAAGGGCCAAATTGATTTCCTACTCTTATTACTGCTGTTTGTTGCCAGTGCTTGTTCTTAATGATTCTTAAATCCTTATTGTTGATGCTCAAATTCTCTAGCATGTGTATAACTTCACTGTTTAACTTTATCAAATGCTTTTGTGTAATCTATAAAACAGAGGTACATATCTGTTTTTACCTCTATAGACCTTTCAATTAGTGTTCTCAAAATATATATAGCATTGTTGGTACCTTTGCCTTCTACAAAACCACATTGTTCTGGGCTTATTTCTGTTTTTATTTTGTTTCTCACTCTCTTCATGATGATTCTGAGAAGAATTTTAGTTATTTGGCTCATGATGCTGATTGTACAGTGTTCTTCACATTCGCTGGTCCCTGGTTTCTTAGGTAAGGCTATAAATATGGACTTCGTTAAGATAAATACTATTGTATAATAATGTTAGTGTTTATGAGATCTTGTTGATTACTCATTGAGAAATCTGGTGACTTTCTCTAGGTCAGTTGGTACAATGGAGCGGTCATTTGCCTTAGGACTGCAGTTTGTTGGAATGAGATTGTTTGGTAAGTCTTGTACATTGGTCTTATAATATTCTTCCTCATGTGTTGTGTATGCTTACACATCTGACCACATAGCATGACAGGGCAGACATGGCTGAACAGGTAAATAAGACTGGACAAATAGAAACATGACTAGACAGATAGACAAGTCTGGACATATCACATGAGTGGCATATGACATGACTGAACAGATAGATAAGTCTAGACATATGACAAGAGTGACGTATCATTTGACTGGACAAATGATGCAACACTCGCATATGATATGACTGGACAGATAGACAAGACTGGACATATCACATGATGGGCATGACATACAAGACTGGATATATCACATGACTGGCATGACATGACTAGACAGATAGACAAGACTGGACATATCACATGACTGGCATGACATGACTAGACAGATAGACAAGACTGGACATACCACATGAGTGGCATATGACATGACTGAACAGATAGATAAGACTGGACAAATGATGCAACACTCGCATATGATATGACTGGACAGATAGACAAGACTGGACATATCACATGATGGGCATGACATTCAAGACTGGATATATCACATGACTGGCATGACATGACTGGACAGATAGACAAGACTGGACATATCACATGACTGGCATGACATGACTGGATAGATAGACAAGACTGGACATATCACATGACTGGCATGACATGACTGGACAGATGTAGTAGGTACCTTTCCAGACTATAGTATTATTGTTATGCTAGAAGAAATTAAGGGACACAAAAGATACTGCATTGCTCTCAGCGGACCCAGGGTTAGCAGACAACCAAGATCCTTTTAGTACCTCCTCATGGTGCACCCTGGAAATAAATCCAGCTGCTCATGCTGTGTTCCTGGCCAACACTTATAGGGTATGTGGAGGCTGTAGATGGAATGAGAACAGCTTGCAAAGAAACAAGCAATACTTCTGACACCTCTATGCCAACACATCAAGTAGCACTGTCAATGCACAGTATAGGAAGGGTGGCCAGAGTCAATGCCCCAGTATAGGCAGATATCAATATGATATGGCAATACTTAGAGTACACATTGAATCTGGAAAACACAATGAAGCCACAATCAGCAAGTATGAGACCAGTCGGAAGTGCTGTTTATGCTTGAGAACACACAGAAACCACTAGTGACATTTGGCCCTATTCATAGGAGTCATGACTCTGCATATTGGATACGCCATCTGAAATATCTACTCCTGGGTATGAAAGAAAGCTTTCCCCATTGCACGCAGGGTATGCATTTAACAAATGTTGGGGAGCACACTGTTCAAATTTCAGACCAAAGCTGTGTTCAGACTCTGGACGCTGTGGGCAATGTAGTTGAGGAGTAAGCCCTTGTCTTTGAGGACATTGCAAACCTAGCCCATCTCGACTGTCACCGTTGCCCAACATGGCGCATAGAGAGAGAGAGAGCTGGGTTCATTACCCAAGGCCAGACTGCGAAGCTCCTTGTCTGAGATAGGCACAATCTACCTAATTCTTTTTGGTGATGTACGAAATGACGAAGATTAAAAATACACATGCCTTGAAATGGATTGGAAGGTCATCACAAGCAGACAAGGCAAGTGTGTGAGAAATGCACAGATCAAATCTGACTCCCGACGTGTTTGGCAAAGCAGCACCTTGTCTAGAAAAGTATATCAATCCTATGTCTAATTCAACTGTCGCTGCTGACCAATATGACTAAAACAGAAGAAATTAGGTCTGGGATCTAGGGACACGAAAGGTGGTAATGAAATGGTCTTTCTCCATGAAGAATACCGGTAGTTCACTGGCGGCGAAGTGCTTCATTGAAGAAAATATTGGGTGACCCAGAAAAACCATATGCTCATCTTGTGACATACACCCCTTTGAAGTTGAAGGCTTCTTCAGTAGGCATGCGCTAAGCCGAAAATTGAAGTCTCCTGGGTATGAAAGAAAGCTCAGAAAAACCCAACTGCACATAGGAAGTAAGAGCTTACCGCATGCAATTCCTGGGGATCTCAATCAAACAAACCAACAATAAGGAATAAAAATCCATGATTCACAAGACCAATCTGAGCCACAAAGTCCTCCACAAGGAAATCACATTGCCTGCTTGTACCATTGTGTGATGATGATGTGTGTCTTCTTCAATGTGCAGCTCTTAAAATATCACTTTCTCCTTTCGTGTCTTTATGCCATTCATGATCTTCACACTCCATGCAACATGATCCATGGCATCCTGTTTTCATGATTCGGTATCCAGTACCCACTATCAGAGATAGCTGGTGGCATCCTTTGTGTGATTCTGAGATCCATTAAGCCAGGGATGGAGTATAACTCTCTATAGCACAATGCCCTGTCTGAGACCATGTGTTGCCCATGCAATGTGATTCCTCTCTGCTTGCCTTGTTAACTTCAAAAGATAGGTTTACAACACATGACTAGACATGGCTGAGGAGATGGACATGTTTTGACAAATAACAGAGTTGGTGGTGATTTCACTGGCAGAGTTACTGGAATGAATATAGAGCTGAACAGATCAAAACTCTATAGACCACATATCTGGTGTTATTTATGAAGATTTGCAAAGATTCAATGTTTATACAGGGTTTCAACGAGGTAGCTTCAAAAAGTTCCTGGAATATGTGGATTATATGGTTTATTGGATGCTATACCCAGGAATTGTGAGCAATTTGCTCTCTTATGTGCAGTGTGGTGGTGTCTCAGAGCTGTCATTCATATCCAGGAGATTTCAAATTTCGGCTTAATGCAATACCTATTGACGGAGCCTTCTCAGAGGGGGTATATGTCACGAGACGAGTTGCTAGTTTGCCTGGGTCACCCTTTGTGTCTTTCCTCAGAGAAGGCACTACACAGCCAGTGCAATATTCCTCTACCACAATTCCATTGTTGGGCAATGGCGACAGTTGTATTAGACTCAGGGTTGATACACCTGTCTAGATGAGGTGCTTCTTTGCCAAACACTTCTAGGGTTGGGATTTGGCTTGTGCATTTCTCATGCACTCACCCCGTCCGCTTGTTGTGGCCTTCCAATCCAACACTAGGCATGACCTGTGTTTTGACTCACAGTCATTGCATTTATCACTCAAAGTAGTTAGATTGCACCTATCTCAACCAATGAACTTCAGTCATTGAATGAATCTCGTGTAAAAAAGAAATTTTTCCACTCTATGCCCTTGGGTACTGATCCCAATTTTCTATGTATGAACAGTGTTTAGGAACAACGATAGCCAAGTTAGACTTGGTTTGCAATATCCCTGAAGACAGGGACTTGCTTCCTGTCTACGCTACCCACAGCGTCCAGAGTCTGAGTCTCAACACTGCTTCGGTCAGAAGTTTGAACAATGTGCTCCCCAATATTTGTTCAATGTTTTTCTGTTGTGCAATGGGGAACTGTATTCAAAACTTTTTTTCCTACCCAGGAGTGCATGTCCAAGTTGGCATATCGAATACCAGAGTCATAACTTCTACTATGAATGGGGTTAATTGTGGTGGGACATGTGGCCGTCTTATGTGTTCTCGAGCATGAACAACACTTCCCCCTGTCAGTCTGCTTAAGAATTGTAGCTTCATTCTTCATTGCCACTATATTGTTTCACTTACATAATGCTGACTTCTAGCCTGTGTTGCAGTTTCCATATTCAATGTGTGCTCTTAGGATCACCATACTCTAGTGAAATATATCCATATTGGAACATTCACATTGGCTGACCCTTCACTGTTTCTGCATTTTGACTGATTGAGATGAAATACTCAGATTCCTTATGTCACTGTGTGCCAATAGTGCTACTGGATGTGTTGGCGTAGAGGTCTCAGAGATATTGCTTGTCTCTTTGCAGACAATTCTCAGTCCATCTACATCCTCCACATCCATTGACATCAGGAAGACAGTAAGAACAGCTGTATTTCTGTTTCCATGTTGCACCACGAGGAGGCTTTTTTTTATTAAAGGAAATTGGTTATCTGCTAGCCCTTTTTTATCTGCAGGAGAGCAGTGTGAGACCCTTTGCACCTCAGTGGATCATATAGAAATAAGTAACAATAGAATTATCTACACTATATTTCATTCAAAGTAATTCCTTCAACAACTACACAATTTTACCAATGTGCAATCAGTTGCTGGAAGCATTTGCGGAACTCATTCTTTGACACTTATCTCAGCTGTCTTGTCGTATTGTTGATAGCGCTATCTGCATCCTTGAATCACTTTTCTTTCAATGCTCATTTCAGTCGAGGGAACAAGAAAATATCAGCCTCTACACGGTCAGGAGAGTATGGGGGCCGTTCCTAGGTAATCACATTGTGCTTTGCAAATTAATTCTTTACCAGTAGGGATCGATGTGCCGGTGCATTGTCATGTAGCTCTCTCATTTCCTCAGACTCTGGCATGACCAGTGCAGTATATCCATGTAATGCACTGGACGGTTCAGCTTTCCATTTTTCTGGATATTTTTGTCTGATTGTATCTCTTAGATGACTGAGGATATGAACACACATTCAATATTAGTGTCTCTGGGGTGACTTCTCAAGCAAAACGCAGACATTTGACATTTGTACATTGTTAAATAAAGGACATTTTCAACTCTGACCATATAACTAGCATAACACGCAAACAAGCATCTGTATCTTCTCTTTGAGAGTATATGTGAAGGTCATGTCAGCCATGCTCTTTCATCAAGGTCACTACCGACTTCTTAATCTCCATAACATCATCTTTCATTCAAACACTAGTCAACTATTCTGGCAACATTGTATAGCTATCTTGTATAGAGTCACTGTGCACACTTTTACATTGTTGGTGATATCACATGAATTGTGATGATTTGGTGGTAGATGTGTGTGATGTCGCAGACTCTACAACATGAATTGTGATGATTTGGTGGTAGATGTGTGTGATGTCGCAGACTCTACAACATGAATTGTGATAATTTGGTGGTAGATGTGTGTGATGTCATAGACTCTACAACATGAATTGTGATAATTTGGTGGTAGATGTGTGTGATGTCACAGACTCTACAACATGAATTGTGATAATTTGGTGGTAGATCTGTGTGATGTCATAGACTCTACAAAAATGTATGAAAAACACTACCACCACTCATAGCAATCGGATATTGGGTAAAGTGGCTTGTAGTACAACAAATTTATTTCTTGGTTAGTTAATAAAAGTTAACACTGCAGCTGACAGTAATCTGCTGAGTCACGCTGTAGACTAGGCCATGGAAATATACGATGTAGACTGGACCATGGAAATACATGCTGTAGACTGGACAGTGGAAATACACGCTGTAGACTGGACCATGGAAATACTTAACTTTCAATGACATCATATTGAGCAAATATATTTTATTTTCAAATTCAGTGTACATCTACATAGACACCATCATAGAAAGTATTGCATAGTGACAGAATATCATGTATATTCACCAATATTTCTGCTATCTTTGCAGCCTATATACCAAGTCCAATTTTCTTTGGGAATGCCATTGACAGTGCCTGTTTGTTGTGGAGTGTCAAGTGTGAGAGAAATGGTTCCTGTCTTCTGTATGATATTGTCACATTTCGATACAAGTATATTGGTAAGTCTAATCAACCAATCACACAATATCATTTTGTTGTCCTAGTGTTTGCATTGGTTGTTATTATTATCCACAGCTATGACAGCCATAAGTGTCAATTTCTTGCCTTGTATGTGTGATCTTCTCTAAGATGGTAGGAAACTCACTTTCTTGCCTTGTATGTGTGATCTTCTCTAAGATGGTAGGAACCTCACTTTCTTGCCTTGTATGTGTGATCTTCTCTAAGATGGTAGGAAACTCACTTTCTTGCCTTGTATGTGTGATCTCTAAGATGGTAGGAAACTCACTTTCTTGTCTTGTATGTGTGATCTTCTCTAAGATGGTAGGAAACTCACTTTCTTGCCTTGTATGTGTGATCTTCTCTAAGATGGTAGGAAACTCACTTTCTTGTCTTGTATGTGTGATCTTCTCTAAGATGGTAGGAAACTCACTTTCTTGCCTTGTATGTGTGATCTTCTCTAAGATGGTAGGAAACTCACTTTCTTGTCTTGTATGTGTGATCTTCTCTAAGATGGTAGGAAACTTACTTTCTTGCCTTGTATGTGTGATCTTCTCTAAGATGGTAGGAAACTCACTTTCTTGTCTTGTATGTGTGATCTTCTCTAAGATGGAAGATGGGGAAATCGCAAAACGCCATTTTCAAATAACACATATAACTTCTTGACGATCCTAATACTTGAGCAATGTGCGGAAACATTAATAAAATCCTCATAAATACCTATACTTATTGTATATATATTGTTTTATATCAAAACTAATATAGTATGAACTAATAAAACGTGAAGAAATCGCATATAACGTCCGTCCGGTCAACACTAGGTCTAGTCCGACACACTGCGTAATTATTGTCTATGCACACACGTGGCATCCCTGATACATATTATTTTTGTGTTTTTGAGCAACTACACAAACATTCTTATCAAATAACAACATATTAAACACAAAAAACAACAATTAAAACATGTATTCACGATCACTTAGCCATGCCACGAGGTACTCAATTTGATAGTAAAATATGGCTACAAAATGACCAATGTCGCTCTAGAAATTCATTGACAAAATCAATCGGCTTTCTCCCTTCTTGCAATCGTAATGAGTAAAGGAATTTGACCTTTAAACTGTGACATATTCCTAGCTTCGTTTGGCGGGTTTTATATGTCATGGGATCATTACTTCGTGAAGTTCCGTACTCGGGAATCAGGCAATATTGTATGTAGCGGGATTGCGCCCACAGGCACAATGTAGCCTGTGCTAATAGGCGCAACATTGCGACTATAGAGTCGTAAAGGTTAATTGTATCTGGTGTCTTTGATGACAGGTATTGCTGCTGGCTTGAAATTGATTTCGATATGTTTCTTCATTGCTGTGTGGTATTTGATTCATTAATTAATTGTATCTGGTGTGTTTGATGACAGGTATTGCTGCTGGCTTGAAAGTGATTTCCATGTGTTTCTTCATTGCTGTGTGGTATTTGATTCGAAGGAGAACTCTTGCTGAGGAGGCTGCAGCCAATGAGGTAAATGACCTTTCTGGTTTGAATAGCTTTCCTGGTAATTAATATGTATATGTATATTTACAATGTCGCCATAATTGCTACCTCTACCCACATTAGGTATTAGGTATGTTGATTATCCTCTTCGCACACCGGACACATCCATAGGTGCTCAGATCTCCACTTTAGTAAATCTCTCAGGGTATAATGGCTGATGGTTCCGGTTCTATGTTGGTTCACTGCTCTTTTTGAAATCTTTGTCAGGAGTTCTCTATGGGCGATGCCCATCCTCACTCCGAATTCGCGCATTCTCGATATTGACTCATGCTCATTCATCTAAAAATCCTCTGATTGTGAGGATTCACGAAGAGCAATGAGTATGTCTGCTCGGTCCATAGGTCTGTTGTAGTGGCGAGACTAGTTAATTGGTTGGCTCGTTCGTTTCCCTCCACGCCCACGTGTCCAGGGACAAAAATAAGCCCCGGATATAATCTACCCACACCCATTGGAGTGAATTCAAATCGAATGATAAAATCAGAGAAGAGACACATAAAAATGTCATCACAGATGTTATCAGAAAACGCCGGTTGGTCCTACATCGGGCATGTCCTACGTGCAGACACCAACAGAATACACCACCAATCTCTTGAATTGATACCTACAGACAAAAGAGTCAGGGGTAGACCAAAAGAAACAGAAGAACAATATTTAAAGAAAATAAAACAATCAATATTCATACTATTCAAGAAATGCACAGAATAGCTTTGAACAGACAGAATTGGAGAGATTTGACCTCTGCCCTATGTGCTTACTTCAACGCAAAAGGAAAATGATAATAATCTACCCACATAACTATGTAGATGATAAGACCCACGGATCTCAGAAATAATATTGCCATGATTGCTACCTCTACCCACATACTACCATGTTCTCAGATATGTATTAGACTTCTATGTTGTGATAGATTTGTCCAGATGTATATTTACCTTGAGATGGGTACTAGAGAAGAATGTAGGTGTACTCCAAGAGAATTAGTAATGTCAGGGGATGATTGTACTATATGTTTGAGTATTTTATCTTAGCTTTGAATTAGAACTTATTAACTTTCTAATGCAGGTCAAAACTCCGGTAACTACATCTGTGACTGGAGACAAAGTGGAAGGCAACAGTGTGGACGGTGGGATACATATCTACCGTCCTTCCCAACTGAAGTTGATGGCACCCTCATCTGCAGCTCAGCATGACCTAGATCAAGGTTGCAACAATACTCACAGTTCAGGTGAAGACCATCTCCAGAATGGTGCTCAATATCATTGTTTGAGTGACCTTACAGTTAGAGACCCTTCAGAGACCAGTGACCACAACAACAGACAGACCAAAGTTACACACATTCCCAAGGAGGAATCAGTCTTGTGATGATGACAACATATCTTCTCTATACACTCAACACATACACATACACACGACCCATTGTTCTGACATCACACCCTATCTGGAGCACATGTTCTACAGTGACATTGCTCTACCCAGCTTGAGAACATGAACATTCTAGCTGTGAATCATGTATCATTGATTGTTCTTCCATGTCAAAATTGTGTTTGTAAATAACTATTTGTTTCTTTTATTGGTGTATGTATGGATTGTAGTCATTGGTTGATATTATTGTGTGTTCTGTTGAGATATGTAGCCATTGGTTGAGATATTCAATAATTAATGTACAGAAACACACTTGAGATGAGTAATGTTGAGGTAAGTAGAGACATTTAGACTTTGGTTAAGTAAGCAATAATTGAGATAGGTAGACACTGGTTGAGATAGGTAGACACTGATTGAGATATGTAGACACTGATTGAGATATGTAGGCAATGGTTGAGATAGATAAACAATGGTTGAGATAGGTAAACAATGGTTGAGATAGGTAAACAATGATTGATAGGTGGACAATGATTGAAATACGTAGACAATGGTTGAGCCAGGTAGGCACTGGTTGAGATAGGAAGATAATGGTTGAGATAGTTAGGAACTGTTTGAAAAAGGTAGTCAATGGTTGAGATAGTTAGGAACTGTTTGAAAAAGGTAGTCAATGGTTGAGATAGTTAGGAACTGTTTGAAAAAGGTAGTCAATGGTTGAGATAGTTAGGAACTGTTTGAAAAAGGTAGTCAATGGTTGAGATATAGATACAGTGATTTAGATATTGTTCATCCATCACAAGTGATGATGATCATTTGTTAAATCCACTTTGAAAATTCAGTGGATTGAGGTAAGCAGGTTTTCATCGAGATAGGTGGGCGCTGATTAAGATAGGCGGACACTGGTTTAGATGGGTGGACATTGGTTGAGATAGGTGGACACTGGTTGAATTAAGTGGACACTGGTTGAGATAGGCGGACACTGAATAAGATATGTTGAAAATTGATTGAGATGGGTGGACATTGATTGGGATAGGTGGATACTGATTAAGATAGGTGAACATGGGTTGATATGTAGGAACTTTGACAGATCAAAGTTCACTGAATACTCAGCAGCTGAACTTTAACCTTAAGCTAGAGGTCAGCTATCTTGTCGGATAGGGATCATGATGTATTCTCAGTGACCACAAATGTTTAAAGTGTGACTGGGTTTTTGTTCTCTCTGTAAAACATTCTGACATAATGACATTGTCACAACTTGATATCAGCAATAAAACATGACATGACAACACTTGAATTATATATACTTGACAATATATTTATTGTTGAATAGATAACACTTTGTGATGTGAGAGTGTTAGTCAATGTTGCAGGCTAGATGTTTTCTATACTTTTAGTTGGTGTGTGTGTATGCGAGCAAGAGAGAGAGAGTCATTGGTGCAAGCTAGATATTTTCTACACTTTGTGTTGTAGTAGAACTACAAAAAACAAGGACCCACTTATCATTTAAGAGTAATGACTTGGTCATACCTGGCAACACAAATGACTAATTTCTATCTGCAACACAAATGACTAATTTCTACTGGAAACACAAAAGACCAATTTCTACTGGAAACAAATGACTAATTTCTACCTGCAACACAAATGACTAATTTCTATCTGCAACACTAATGACTAATTTCTATTGGAAACACAAAAGACCAATTTCTACCTGCAACACAAATGACTAATTTCTACCGGCAAACACAAACGACTCATTTCTACTGGAAACACAATTGACTAATTTCTACTGGAAACCAAAACGACTCATTTCTACCGACAAACACAAGTGACTAATTTTCTACCCGCAACACAAGTGACCCATTTCTATCTGCAACACACATGACTAATTTCTACTGTGAACCCAAATGACTACTTAGAATAAACATGACTAATTTCTAGTTTTCCAGCCATGACTTAAGAGCAACAGGAGAGTACAGTAAACTTTTTGGTGTTGAGAGTGACCAGATTGCATCATTGTCCAATGTTTTCTATTGATGTTTGGCACAAGATAGAATGTCTATACAGGTGTTACGATGCAGCATCAAACTTACAGAATGGGACCAAGTACTGATCTAATGCATGCACACATGTAGGCTGTCTAGTAGAATGTTTTAACCTCACTATCTATCTATGTTCCTTCAGCTAGCATCAAATACTCTGCATATCACAGAAACCAGAGCTCTCCAGCTTTATCTATCTATGTTCCTTCAGCTAGCATCAAATACTCTGCATATCACAGAAACCAGAGCTCTCCAACTTTATCTATGTTCCTTCAGCTAGCATCGAATATGCTGCATATCACAGAAACCAGAGCTCTCCAGCTTTATCTATGTTCCTTCAGCTAGCATCGAATATGCTGCATATCACAGAAACCAGAGCTCTCCAGCTTTATCTATGTTCCTTCAGCTAGCATCGAATATGCTGCATATCACAGAAACCAGAGCTCTCCAGCTTTATCTATGTTCCTTCAGCTAGCATCGAATATGCTGCATATCACAGAAACCAGAGCTCTCCCATTTGAGTGATGTGATGCTACTGTGTGTAATTCTTTCAAGTTGTTGAGACCCATAGTCATACCCTCTTTGATGGTTGTTCTGCGAGGAGTATCTGTTGTTCTTCCTCTTTTCCTTTTGCCATTTCGCACCCATTTTAATGCTTGTAATGGCAGTCATTTTTCATTCATTCTAAGTACATGTCCGATATAAGTCCATCGTTTTCTTCTTATTGTTGTAGAAACATATTGCTGTTTGTTGTCTTCTTTTACTTGCTTGTTTGGCTTGAATTCTTCCCAATCAATATTTAAGAATATTCGAAGATATTTATTTTAAAATGAATTTAATTTCTTCTCCAGCTTTTGCAACCGTATGTTAATACGGATATCACATTGGAGTTAAACAGTCATAGTTTGGTATATTTATTTATTGTTTTTTATTTCCAGATGTATGCTAAATTTATGAACGCACTTGATGCCAATGGAATTCTGGAAGAAATCTCAGTATTTCCTTTGAGTCATTTGCTGTAAACAAAACAGTACCATCTGACTAGCAATAAGTTTGTTGTCCGAGTGTGAATTCAATCTTTCTCTGGATGTGACCAGAGACTATTTCTTAGCAGTTCTTGTCATTTCTGTGTTCCGTTCAGCTACTCCAGTTACCAGTGTCATTTCTGTGTTCCATTCAGCTACTCCAGTTACCAGTGTCATTTCTGTGTTCCATCCAGATACTCCAGTTACCTGTGTCATTTCTGTGTTCGATCCAGCTACTCCAGTTACCTGTGTCATTTCTGTGTTCCATTCAGCTACTCAAGCTCTATCAAGTAGACATCTACAGAAATAACATGATAAAGATAGAACCCTGACAGAGTGTAAATCTGTCACTTGTTCCCTAAGTGGTGAAGTTGAACTATCTCACATTAGTTCCCTAAGTGGTGAAGTTGAACTATCTCACATTAGTTCCCTAAGTGGTGAAGTTGAACTATCTCACATTAGTTCCCTAAGTGGTGAAGTTGAACTATCTCACATTAGTTCCTAAGTGGTGAAGTTGAACTATCTCACATTAGTTCCCTAAGTGGTGAAGTTGAACTATCTCACATTAGTTCCCTAAGTGGTGAAGTTGAACTATCTCACATTAGTTCCCTAAGTGGTGAAGTTGAACTATCTCACACTTGTTCCCTATCTAGGTGGTGAAGTTGAACTATCTCACATTAGTTCCCTAAGTGGTGAAGTTGAACTATCTCACACTTGTTCCCTATCTAGGTGGTGAAGTTGAACTATCTCACATTAACTATCTCACATTAGTTCCCTAAGTGGTGAAGTTGAACAATCTCACATTAGTTCCCTAAGTGGTGAAGTTGAACTATCTCACATTAGTTCCCTAAGTGGTGAAGTTGAACTATCTCACATTAGTTCCCTAAGTGGTGAAGTTGAACTATCTCACATTAGTTCCCTAAGTGGTGAAGTTGAACTATCTCACATTAGTTCCCTAAGTGGTGAAGTTGAACTATCTCACACTTGTTCCCTATCTAGGTGGTGAAGTTGAACTATCTCACATTTGTTCCCTAAGTGGTGAAGTTGAACTATCTCACTCTGATCTCACTCATGTTCACTATCTAGATGGTGAGTTGATGATTTCCTCCCAGCCGTACAGGATTTCAGTAGGTATTGTCCAAAGAGAGATTTTAAAATGCCTATACTATGAGAATCACTGGAACAGGCTAGACATCCTATTAGATGTCAGGGTAGAGATTGGGAACAGATGACTGGAGACCTTCAGACAGAACTAGATATTTTATTAGATGTCAGGGTAGAGCAGATAATGCGAGACCTTCAGACAGAACTAGATATTTTATTAGATGTCAGAGTGGGAACAGGTGACTGGAGACCTTCAGACAGAACTAGATATTTTATTAGATGTCAGAGTGGGAACAGAGGTGACTGGAGACCTTGAGACAGAACTACACCAGAGTAAAGTTATCTCCCTCAGATGAACTCTTATAAATCAAGGCGTGAACATCTGCCTCCAATGTGTTCTTTAGAAGACACCCATGGTCAAGACTGATGTATGTTGTTACGTAGTTCTGATAGTACTTTCTTTCCCTCTACACCAGGAAACCTTGAGACAGAACTAGTCTGCCTAAACAGGTGATGTGATGCATTAGGAACACACCCAACTAAAGGCATCAGTAGCATAGTTTTCATTCTGTACCAACTATATTATCACACACCAACTATGAAATTGTGTGTGGCGATCATTGAGAGAACAATTCAATGAAATATCTAGCAGCATGATTTAACAGAAGTCTGACTTTCTCTGAACATGTGCATCAGGTGATAGATACAGCTTGGATATGTCTTGAGTTCACTATGAGGGTAATGCCTACTGCAAAATATGAGCATTGCCCACCTCTTTCTCATGTACAGGGGGGGGGGGGTCTGGTACATTCTGTTATTGAATACCTTCTATTGATGCTAACACTCTGCAGCTGTATATGCAAATGGAGAGATTACAAAAGGTAAAGAGTTATTGCTAATCATACATGGATGCTCTAAGAATACAGTGTGTAGAGATGTGGTACCTACTTAAGGTTTCAACCATGGAGACTAGAACAAGGATGCTCTTGTCTAGTATAAGCTTTCTTTCAAGTTTGTGCAGACATGGAACATCCTCTGCACAAAGAGATTAGGGAGTAAAGTGAAGCAGTCTTGAATAGGTGTATGTTCACCTGAGGGCGTAGATCCTGGTATAGAGGGAAAGTACTATCAGAACTACTTAACAACATACATCAGTCTTGATAGTGGGTGTCTTCTACAGAACACATTGGAGGCAGATGTTCACACCTTGATTTATAAGAGCTCATCTGAGGGAAACTTTACTCTGATGGAGAACTTTACTCTGATGGAGAACTTTTAGAACTTTACTCTGATGGATCTGTTATTCAGAATGTTCACAGCTCATGGTTTACAGCAGAAATTTGTGAGAGAAGGTAGAGCAATGCTTTATTATGTGACATCAAGATCATGGCAGTAACCAGGTCAATGTCTTGAGGGAAGGTAAAGCAATGCTTTGTTATGGGACTCCAAGATCATGGAATTAACCAGGTCAATGTCTTGAGAGAAGGTAGAGCAATGCTTTGTTATGTGACACTAAGTATACACAACAATGGGGCCGTGCTGATATTCTAAATGGACTTAGGGAGTTAGGACACATTATTTATTCTTCTGTGTTTTTTCTCAAACTCCCAGCAGATTAGCAGGATGTAATCTGGAGAATGGAGTGTGCAGTGCCAGGATGTACAGCTTTACTGTGAGAATGCACCTTTCAATCTGACTTCAGCATTATGACTAACTACTGATATGCATCTTGCTTTTCAATCTACTACATTTAGCAGACTACAAGAATATAATGTCAAGTGGGTGTGGGGTTAAACAAGAGTTCTGTACAGAGATTTGTAAACCAAGACAGAATGGGTGTGGTTAGTCGCAATGCCCTGATGCATATCTTCAGGGGAGACCAATGACTCAATGTGCAGTTAGTATGATCATTTCATTTTTTTGGTTCCCCTTCAGATCCCAATAATTGATGATGAAATACAAATGTCCTTTGCCAGCAGACATGAAGTTTGTCTCAAACTTGTATAATGCTGCTTGTATCTAATGTCACAAAGAATACATTCAACTGTCTACCAAATCCTGCGATATAACAGCACATGATCAGCTTGTGGTCAGCTAGTCTGACAATGTTTCAACCAATAAACATTTGTATCTGATGTCAACCCCTTGGCTGCAGATATATCCTTAAGGATACAATGAAAAGTTAACCCCATTTTTACTAACATCTCCATAAGGAGATGGGTCAAGTATTCGTATAATTTATCCCTGAAAGCACCTCAATGTGATCAAATACTCTGATTGGCTAGTTCAAGCTGTCTAAAGGTCATCTTGAAATTGAGATTTTGTAATAGGGTACACTTGTAAGTGACATTTCAACTGTTGTCTGTCGACAAAGCAACACCATTTTTATTTTGTGTAACTATCACATATGCCAAAGTTTATACTTAATGAATGAAATATTTATCAATATCAACTTTTGAAGAAAGTTTTTCTGATAATTTAGCATTAATTTGCGTGATGCAGGAAGTGGTTTAGAAAGTGTTAATTTACACTGTGATACCAGTAGTGATTTGTAGGATATATATGTAAATTCAGATGATATCTGTAGCCAATGTGTTTCAAATTTGTGATCAGGCACAAATGATACAGTAAGGTTTTAATTTTCCATTCCATTTTCAATAAGTGTAATAATTCAAAACATTGATCATGCAGACATTTTCAGAATCTTTGAGATGTGTATTAAATGTGATACTATTATACAACATATTTGTGATGTGACATCCATTTTGCTGACAAGCTTATAACTGATAGGAAAAACCTTACGTCTGGAATAAACCAGATTGTTATGATTATTTGTGTGAAATAATGTTTCATTTTGTGAGATGAATGTATGTTAAAGATATTTACGTCTCCTCCATAATATAAAGAAACATTATGCTTGTAAATTCATGAGTATACAATAGTAATACACTCAAAATTGTTGAATGTGAAAATTTGGTGGACAAATTGTTTATGGGGAAAAAATTCAGCAACCTTTAAAATTTTCCCACACTGTAGTTACAATTTGACCTTTTTACCCCCTGCAGCCAAGGGGATAAGATCAGTATTATTTAACTTTCATTCAGCCTGTTGTCTCTGCTTGAAACTCTCACATGGGAAGATACCAATTTATCAAAACCATAGAGCACCTGCAAGGATTCTCAATGCCATTTACTATTTTTGAAGCTGTCTTATTTTTTTTTCATATGTAGTAACATATACAGTTACATTTTTTCATATGTGCTAACATATCTAGTTACATTTGAGCCCAGTCACTTATATTTTTCTTGTTATCTGCAATCCTTGTGATCTACTGTATTCTTCATAAGAATACATCATGTAAGGGATTACAAGAACTGTTGGAGCAACATCTGTGCTCAAATATATTGAAAAACAGACTGAAATGGTTTGGCCACTTAAAGCAGCAAATAAACCCTTATTAGCCAGCGGTAAGAGCATGCAACATGAAAATGGAAACTGTGAGATATAGAGGAAGACCAAGAAGAAGGTGGATTGAAGGAGTTGCCAACATACTGAGATGTCACAATATTACTGCATATCAAGTGACCAAATGTGCCATAGCCCAGAAACCGATCGTCATTCAATCCTTCGACGACTTATAGCAAAATCAAAGAAAATACGATAGATAGATAGACTTATATTTTTAGAAATTATTTTACAAGGCATCAAAGTTTATTATGAGTGTCCCATAAGACAGAATTCTTGGCTGCATGTACCTGAGATCTATCTTATCTATTCGCTAAAACCTTTGTTGCCTATCAGCGTCAGAAGAGTTTTCTGGAGATGTCCCTCGTTTGTGCTGAGTATATTGTGGAATTGGTCGCCTCTTTTATTTCAGTAATCCATCATTTTCGTTGTCTGCCTCTAGGTCTGTCTTCACTGTATCTGTGTAGCATAGCTTGCAGTGGTATGCTGTCTGGTGGTAGTCTGCTGATGTGTGCAAACCATTTGATCTGTTGGCTCTTAATATATTCCAAGATTAGGGTGGTGCCTATTCTTTGTCTAATGTCCTCATTCCTCACTCTGTCTCTTATCGATATTTCTAGGATTCTATGTAAGCATGCCATTTCAGCTGTCACAAGTTTATGTTTGTCTTATGCTGTCGTCCATGTTTGGCATTGGCAGCACAGCGATGGCATAATAGTTTTGAATAGTATTATTTTGGTGTTTAAATCTAAATTCTTGTTTCTGAAGATTGGTATCATTTTCCTTTTGGCTTGGTATGCTTTACTACATCTATTGTGTATTTCTTTGCTGCTCCTGCCGTCTGTTGTTATATTGCTTCCAGGGTATATGAATTCTATCACTTATTTAAGTCTGTTGTTTTCAAAATATATATATTCTGTCTTTTCTATATTTATCTTCATGTTAAAGGTTTGGAATGTTTGATGTAGTCTGTCTATTTGTCCTTGTAGTTGCTCTTCTGATGATGCTACTAGTGCTTGGCCATCTGCAAATAGCAATTTGTTTAAGTTATCCTTCAGCTTATTTTCTTCCGTTGTCTTTGCTCCTTTGCAAATGTGATCTATGTATGTTATGAACAATTGGGGGGGGGGGGATATTACACATTCCTGACTCACTCCTGAGTTAATTTGTAAATTATCAGATGTACCTGTGCTCATTATTACTGCACATTGACTACTGGTGTATATGCTCTGACATAGGCTTATCAGATGTTGGGGAACCCCATATGTCTGTAGTGTTATCCATAGTTGTGCTCTATCCACTCTGTCAAAAGCTTTCTCTTGGTCCACGAAAGCCAAATACAAGTCTTGGTTATGCTCTGTTGTTTTTCATGAAAGTTGTTTGAAGGCGAAGATTGTATCTGTATAGTTTTTATTTTTCTGAAAGCCCCATTCTGTGTTGTTAAGCGGTCATTCTATATTTATGCGCATCCTTCTCTCTAACATCTTGCTAAAGATTTTCCCTATGTGGCTTAAGGGTGATATGCCTCTATACTTAGTGCAGTCTCTCTTATTGCCTTTTTTCTTCCAGATTGGAACAATCACCATTGTATTCCACTCATGTGGTGTCTTGTGCGTCTTCCATATCTCACATTGAACAGTCTAGGAACGTGTAAGTTTGTGATATAGTCTCTTACAACCCTGTCTTTAATCCTCCGTGTCTGCTAGTCCTAGTATTTTCATGTTTCTCATGTTCATTTCATCTATCAGGTCTTGTTTCTTATTTTTTATTCCACAGATGTTGATTGTAGTAAATTTAATGGGTTTTTTTTCCTTCGCTGTGTTAATATTACTAGTAGTCGTCTTCAGAAAATTCCATTTTACTACAAACCATTGTGTTCTTACCGACGATTTCCTAATCCTGCCTGTGTTGTTTCAGGAAATTCACATGGCTACACCGCAATCTCTAGCACATAAGAAAAACTGCATATTCTATGCGAATAGTTCTGAATCATTGAACTGACTTCCATTTATGGTCACAAGAAATAACACGGTTGGCGCACTAATTTATCAGAAATCCTAAGGTCAATGGTTTAATTCTTTCCTGAGTGGTCTGACAGATGGTATGAAATCAGGACCTAGTGTCTGAGCTCAATGCTTAACCTGATGTTAAAATTGTACCCTCACAATATTGAAGACTTTCAAATAAATGTTTTAGTAACACATTTTACAGCAAATATGACATAGAAGATCTTGTCCTGTTGTTTCTTCTGTCAGATTCTGTTACGATATAGGTAGTTGTTCTAGTAATTCTTCTGTCAGATTCTGTTACGATATAGGTAGTTGTTCTAGTAATTCTTCTGTCATAATCCTTTTAGACATTTGTTTTGTCAGAATCTGTTACAACTATACAGACATTTGCTCTGTCAGAATCTGTTACAACTATGTAGACATATGTTTTGTCAGACTCTGTTACAACTATGTAGACATTTGTTATATCAGAATCTGTTACAACCATGTAGACATATGTTTTGTGAGAATCTGTTTCAAATATACAGGCAGTTGTTCTGTCAGAATCTGTTACAACCATTAGACATTTGTTCTGTCAGAATCTGTTACAACCATGTAGACATTTGTTCTGTCAGAAAATGTTACAACTATACAGGCAGTTGTTCTGTCAGAATCTGTTATAACTATACAGGCAGTTGTTCTGTCAGAATCTGTTACAACTATGTAGACATCTATTCTGTCAGAATCTGTTACAACTATGCAGACATTTGTTCTGTGAGAATCTGTTACAACTATACAGACATTTGTTCTGTCAGAATCTGTTACAACTATACAGACATTTGTTCTGTCAGAATCTGTTACAACAACATTGTAAATATTTGTTCTGTCAGAATCTGTTACAACTATACAGGCAGTTGTTCTGTCAGAATCTGTTATAACTATACAGGCAGTTGTTCTGACAGAATCTGTTATAACTATACAGGCAGTTGTTCTGTCAGAATCTGTTATAACTATACAGGCAGTTGTTCTGTCAGAATCTGTTACAACTATACAGACATTTGTTCTGTCAGAATCTGTTACAACTATACAGACATTTGTTCTGTCAGAATCTGTTACAACTATACAGACATTTGTTCTGTCAGAATCTGTTACAACAACATTGTAAATATTTGTTCTGTCAGAATCTGTTACAACTATACAGACATTTGTTCTGTCAGAATCTGTTACAACAACATTGTAAATATTTGTTCTGTCAGAATCTGTTACAACAACATTGTAAATATTTGTTCTGTCAGAATCTGTTACAACAACATTGTAAATATTTGTTCTGTCAGAATCTGTTACAACTATACAGGCAGTTGTTCTGTCAGAATCTGTTATAACTATGTAGACATCTATTCTGTCAGAATCTGTTACAACTATGCAGACATTTGTTCTGTCAGAATCTGTTACAACTATACAGGCAGTTGTTCTGTCAGAATCTGTTACAACTATACAGGCAGTTGTTCTGTCAGAATCTGTTACAACTATACAGGCAGTTGTTCTGTCAGAATCTGTTACAACTATGTAGGCATTTTCTCTGTCAGAATCTGTTACAACTATACATGCAGTTGTTCTGTCAGAATCTGTTACAACTATACAGGCAGTTGTTCCAGTAGTTCTGTCAGAATTAAATCTCAGAAATTGTAAATATTGAAATTTTTTATTTTCAATAAACAGATACAAAATTTGGAAACATGATTTTCATAAGTTGTTTTGTTATTGTCACTAAATATGTAATATGTTGACTGTTGTTCATCCATCACACATAATGATGAACTATATAAAGATATTAACATAGAACATGCACTCAAACCTATTTTATGTACACATAAAAATGTGTGACCCCAAATAGTTGTATAGATACATTGAATCATATAATCACAAATGCATATAATACATATACATGTATGGACGATTTTCTATTGAAAAAAAACAAAACAATAACAAATGTAGAGACATGTAAATGAAGAAACTAATTTATAATTCACTAATTGATGGATAGATGAGAAAATAAAATCACATGTTGACACACATAAAACACCAAAAGAACACAAATATGCAAAATTAGATTTAAAAACAGAAATATTTTGTAATGAACGTGTACAGATACAAACATTTACAATAACCAGTAAAATAACGGGAACTGAGGTTATTTAGAGAAAGTAGGTAAATCAAACAATTCAGTGATTAATATTCATTCCATGTGTTTGGAAGACCCCCAAGAAGACAAATCAACCGATACTCCAAAGACTGATGTTCCCGGTCGCCAGAATAGCAATGTAATAAACCACTTACTGAAACAGCATTACTTTGATGTGAAGGGCAGATAGTTAATAGCCACCGAGTAATCACGATGATCAGTGATATCTCTTAAATGTTTGGCTAATCTATCAACCGAATGTCTGCCGGTTTCACCAATGTACTTCATATCACAGCACTTGTATATGATAGAGTAGATTAAATCACCGGACACTAAATTAAGATTAGTCCTTGACTGTGAGTTCGTTGATGGCTAAGAAGTCATATGATGGCATTTCTGCAAAGGTATTTGGATAAACAGGGCATGGTATGATCACAGGTGGTGTTTATCTATTTGTGTCTTTCTAGCGAATTTTCTCTGTTGAATTGCTGCATTTTTCCATTTCCATGTATATTGTAGGAGACGATTAAAGGAGTTGGGGATTGGTTGTGGGATAAAAATATATCTATGTAATGTGTCCTTTACAGAATGTTGTCCTCGCCGAAACTCTGTTAGCTGTCCAGCATCTTCCAGTGCCATGTTCAGAAGGTCTTCAATATCAATAACCCAAATATCGGAGGATGTCCGGCAAAAAGAAAGGGCCGCAGTAACCAGACAAATAGAGGTAAATGCAAATAAGATAAATAGGTTACTAAAAAACTCAATATAAAAAAATAAAATATAGAAAATAACAAAGAACAAATACAAATGTCAACGTGTCGGTCCTGGGACCTTTATCAAGACAATAAAAACAGTTAAGAAAATAAAACCAAAACGAATTTAACCAAAGTGGCTGGGAGAATGATTTCTCTCACCAGAAAATCATCACCCAGTGATAAATCCAGCGCAACACAATATTAAGTGCATATTGATGTGTTCAATATGTATAAATTATGAAATACTAAAAGATGCAAAACTAAAGAAAGGGGACACCAAATAGCATTGCCAAGGACGTGAGGGGAAGGGGGGTTTAGTGGGTGGTGGGTGACGGGAGATAAAAGGGGAAAGGATAGAGAAAGATAGTGCAAGCAGGCCCTGGGGGGGGGGGGGGGGGCTACAAATAGATACAGGGAACATATAAATGTGTAAAGAAGAATAGCATGTGACAGTATAGGATAGATAACAAAAATATATACACATGCAAATACAATCACGAACTAAACAAATATGTATACATTCTATTTGATAATCATAGATAACTATAAATATAAGCACATACACATACAAATATCTAGAAATATATAAAAGTGTAAACTGATATCACAGCACACATTGGAATACAGATAAATACATGTATATATGTTTATATATCCACATTTGTGTGTGTGTGTATATATATTGTTGTGTGTGCAGTTACCTATATAATGTATTAGTAATGTTCTAGATATATGTCTAGATATGTGTATGTGCTTATATTTATAGTTATCTATGATTATCAAATAGAATGTATACATATTTGTTTAGTTCGTGATTGTATTTGCATGTGTATATATTTTTGTTATCTATCCTATACTGTCACATGCTATTCTTCTTTACACATTTATATGTTCCCTGTATCTATTTGTAGCCCCACCCCCCCCCCCCTTCAAGGACCTGCTTGCACTATCTTTCTCTATCCTTTCCCCTTTTATCTCCCGTCCCCCACTAAACCCCCCTTCCCCTCACGTCCTTGGCAATGCTATTTGGTGTCCCCTTTCTTTAGTTTTGCATCTTTTAGTATTTCATAATTTATACATATTGAACACATCAATATGCACTTAATATTGTGTTGCGCTGGATTTATCACTGGGTGATGATTTTCTGGTGAGAGAAATCATTCTCCCAGCCACTTTGGTTAAATTCGTTTTGGTTTTATTTTCTTAACTGTTTTTATTGTCTTGATAAAGGTCCCAATTGGACCGACACGTTGACATTTGTTCTTTGTTTTATTATTTTCTATATTTCATATTGACAGTTTTCTAATAACCTATTTATCTTATTTGCATTTACGTCTTCAGCCATCGTAGTCTTCATCTGTCTCTTGTTCTCTTTTCCGGAACTTTTCCCTCCCTGATTAATCTTTCTAAATCAGTGTTGTTTTTTTAATGTACGAAATATGTTGTGAGGAAGCTAATGGACCACATATAGATGATATGTGTCATACATGTGTCAAAACATAATGTTGGAATGAATATTGAATTTAAGATTTGCTTTTTGGTTTCCATCGGAATAGATGTGTGTTAGATCTGACTAGTTAGGACGACAGTTGTCGGCTATAACTCGCCTATTTTCTGTGAGGCTAATCTCTCCGATTCTCTTCTTGAATATAGAGATGACTCCTCCCATCACTAATTTATAAATAGATTTGCCAACTGTTCCAGCTATAAATCTTCATGTCATTGATAGCATCAAGACCTGGCCGTATCCGTCAATCAATTTTATTAACACGTCATAAACAATTAAACCTGTTTGTTCCAGCTTGTAGATCTTCATTCGAGAATGTAAATGTGGTCCGTCTTCATACAGACATAAATGTAGTTAGATCTTCAGTTGAGAATGTTGTTGTGGTCCGTCTTGATACATACATACAAGAGGTAGATCTTCAGTTGAGAATATGGTCTTGGGCCGTCTTCATACAGACGTACCAGTGGTAGATCTTCAGTTGAGAATGTGGTCGTAGACCGTCTTCATACAGACGTACAAGTGGTAGATCTTCAGTTGAGAATGTGGTCGTAGACCGTCTTCATACAGACGTACCATTGGTAGATCTTCAGTTGAGAATGTGGTCGTAGACCGTCTTCATACAGACGTACCATTGGTAGATCTTCAGTTGAGAATGTGGTCGTAGACCGTCTTCATACAGACGTACAAGTGGTAGATCTTCAGTTGAGAGTCTAATTGTGGTTCTTCATACAGACATACAAGAAGAAGATCCTCAGTTGAGAATAATTTTTTGAAGAAACCCGTAAATAAATACACCAAGTTTCAAGTGAACACCAAGTTTCAAGTGAATACTAAGTTTCAAGTGAATACGAAGTTTCAAGTGAATACGAAGTTTCAATTGAACTCTATTTGAACTTGGCAAAATCTATAAACTTCTTCTTCAGCGTTCATTCTCAAACTCCCGCTGGATTTATCTTATAACAGGTGCAATAGTCCTACAAGATTTCCAGTTGAATGTAGTCCAGAGAATGGAAATGCGTTGTGTTGCCTTTTTATTAGCGCCAATGGCCCAATACATTCGTCTTCAGTGGGAAATCTATAAACAAGGTGAGACATAATTACTCATAATTACTCTGCGGACATGGAGAGAAGATTACAGGCTTTCGAGTATAAATGCTACAGAAGAATTCTACGAATTTCCTATAGGGAACATAAGACCAATGTGTACGTAAGAAATAAAGTAGAGATGTGTGCAGGTGTCCAAGAGCCATTGCTTTCAATAGTGAAACGACGAAAACTAGCATGGTTCGGACATTTATGCAGGCACGATTCCTTGTCAAAAACAATACTGCAGGGAACTGTCGAGGGTGGAAGAAGCAAAGGAGGACAAATAAAGACATGGACAGACAACATCAAGGAATGGACAGGGCTAGATATTTCCACACTCATCCGCATCTCTGAGGATAGAATTCGCTGGAGGACTCTGTGTGCTGAAGCTTCCAATGTGGTACCCCTACGACCCTGAAGGGTTATGGGTTTTATAGATATAGATAATTACTCTACAGACATGGTCAAACTTCGCCGCCCCTCAATACTCCCATGAAACAAATATTTTCCACCTGTACAAACACTTAGATAATCACCAATCACTAACAACCATTTCTCTACTGCCCATCGCAGGGAAAATATTTGTCAGAATTCAATTCAATCACCAAACATGTCATCTAAAACAGGATTATTACCCGAAAATCAGTGTCGATTCAAGGAAGAGCGTGAAATTATCGACATGATCTTTTGTAGAAAGAATTCAAAAATAGTGCCACGTACAACTGTGACCTGAATACATCATCCACGTATTCGGTGGAAAGTTCATGTGTTATGTATCTCGGTCATTCCCTATCAAAGGTACTCCACTATGGTGAGATGATAGAAGGACAACGTTCTCAAGGTCACCAAAAAAGCACTATAAAGACTCGTTGACATTACTGAAGAACTGACAAAAACCATAATACATGGGAACATGCTGCAAGAAAGAGAGCTACATGGTGCCCTTTAGCAAACAAAACAATAACCATACGCAGTGTCTTGTGAAAAAATTAAAGTGCAACGCCTCAACAGTGGGCACTAGATACTTTCTACTTGTAGAAAGGCATCGACAGAAGAAAGAGCTTTTCCAAGGACCTCAGCAGATGGATATGGTCATCTACGACTCATAGTCGAGGACATAATTACACCATCTAGACCCGTGTTTCCTCCCAACGTGGGGCGCACGCCCCATAATTAAGCAATTTAAATTCCAGGGGGGAGGGGCAATTTGTAATTCGCTCGTCTAGGGTTTAAAAACTCACCAACCCCTGTGACTTTACTTGTATAAAAAGAAGGATTGTTGGTATCTCAATACTAAATAACTTTTCGCTAACCCTTTATAAGGCCGATAAATCGGGAAGGGGGGACAACATGTCTCCAAACAGAGTGCTTCGTGTAGAATGTCCCACTAGGGTCGGATGTTGATTTCCCGTTACAGGAGGGATAACTCGAATTTGGGCAGTATGTTTTGGTGGCAATATTTTGGCTATAATACTTTTTGGAACATAATTATTATTAATGGAAAACCGTGATACACTACAAAAGGTATGTATGTGTCATATATATATATATATATATATATATATATATATATATATATATATATATATATATATATATATATATATATATATATATATGGGTAGCAGGGGGGTAAGATGGCGCACTTCTTACATTTTAGCATATTCTGACAACTATACATAATTATGAGAGACCAAACTGGTATCAGTGTATAGATTATCCATTTATCTTACATTTGTGATGTTATTGACAACATACAACTATGTGTAGACAGTAGAATGATAATTTTCTAACATATGTAAAAAAAAAAACACCTGGCCCCATTTTTGGGGGGCATGATGGCGCAGGAAAAAAGTGATACAAATCATTATAAAATGAAGGCAATCACCTCTGCAACAGGTCTAGCACACAGACAGTCACCTCTGCAACAGGTCTAGCACACAGGAAGTGTGTAAATGTGTGTTAAGAATAGATAGAATAAAAAGATAGATCTAGTTTTGTAACTTTACTCTGAAACAAAATTTCTTTAAAAAAATAGTACGTAAGTTCCGTTTTAAAGCTAATAATGCTTTTGTAAGGTTGATTGATCATTATAACGATATATATCAGTCTCTCCCAGGCTTAGATCAGCATCAATGACATCTGCATTTTTTCCATAACATTTTGATTGCGCCATCTTGCCCCACTAACTGTGCGCCATCTTTCCCCACATTATATGGTTAGCAACTCTAATAAAATGTCACACAAAAAAACCAAAGTATTTTGACAATGTAATGTGCTTAATAACTTAACAATACAATATATTATTCAGTTTGAACATGTAAAAAACATGACAGTAATGATAACAATAGGCAAGAAGACAAAAGTTGGAAAAAAATAATTCAAGACCGATGAAAAACAAATTTACCTCATGGTTGGAAAACGACCTGTCCGTGAACTGTCAAATTTCGTTGTGCCCTAGAATGGACGTTTCCCGCCAGACCTAGTCATGTGTCCTACCGGGAAAATCCATAGACTCGGAAAAAACCGAAACGCCGTCTTGCCCTCCCTCTCTCTCTCTCTCTCTCTCTCTATATATATATATATATATATATATATATATATATATATATATATATATTTCTGTTGTCTCAGTGAATAAGCAATTAAGTTAAAAAAATCGGAAATTTGCAGATGAAAAATAAACTTCACACTCTTATATATGCATTAATATTCGAATATACATAATACACATATAATTAAATATTTATTACACACGCAAAAACAACAACGAAGATATCAGCATGTTACATAACTAATAGTAAATAATTAATACGTTATTGTTACTAAATAGTCATTTAAATAGACTAAGAGTGGTTCCATCACCTCTGTATTTATGTGTGAGCAGGCAGCATAAACCGTTGAACATATCATGCAAGACTGCATTACAGTGTACTAAACCAGAAACACAGTCCCACAGAGACGGATATCCACAGAAATCTGTATGGGAGCACTGAGGAGCTTCCAAATATAGCAAGATTCATTCAGAGAATCGGACTTGCTGTGTATGCATGTCAAACTTCGAACGAGAACTATTTTTTGTGATTTATTCATTTAAAAAGCATACTAATAATTAATTTTGATATATTAACATTAAATTAAATTAACTTTAATACATAGTTTATTTTTATTTTTTGATTTATCTTATATTTATTTTTGTCAGTCGCACAGTAAAATGAGTAGTGCAAACACACAAAAAGTTCGTCGGTATTCAGAGGAATACTTGAAATTTGGATTCATACCCGCTGTCCATGATCGAAGGTCACTTTTTTGTGTCTGTTATGCCAACAATGCTTGATCAATGAAGCGAGGTCGTCTTGAGGTGCATTTGAAGGCAAAACATAACACTTATGTCAATTCAGATTTAAATTACTTTTAAACTTTGAAGAAGAATTATGAAAAAAGAGCAACATTAAAGTCTTCATTGATTGCTCACACTGCAACTGTTAATCGTACTCTTGAGGCTAGTTATGAAATTTCTTTACTCGTTGCGAAATCTGGAAAAAGTCATACTATAGGCGAGAATGTAATTAAACCATCAATATCAGCATTTCTTAAAACAGTTGTGAAAAAAATATGACAAAGACGTGAAAGTCATGCCACTCAGTAACAATGAAGAATACATGAAATGAATGAAGATATTGAATACAACTTGTTGGAAATCTGAAAACAGGAAATTTCTCAGTGCAAATGGGAATGTGGAGTGACTGACACCGCTGTACTTGTTATTGTTGATCATCTGAAAATTCTGTCGGCTGATTTAAAAGAAAGATTTTCTGATGAAAGATTTTCCAATGTTAGTGAACTTGTCTGATGTATCAATGCAGTACCAAGAAGAATTCTCAGAAATGCAAAATATTGAGTCAGTTAAATCTTTATTCAGTAGAAAATGAGCGATGGCATGGCTTTGTGATGAAAACAAAATTAAATACCCAAATTTAACCAACTTTGCAAGAGAGCTATTGTTACCATTTCCATCTTCAAATTTAGCTGAATGTGGATTTAGTGCTGTAAATGATTTGTTACTAAAGAAAAGAAATCGACCGGACATTACAGAACGGGCAGACTTGAAACTGAAGCTGACTAAATTTGAGCCCAATATAAAATCTCTCTGTAGCACGCATCAAGCACACGGATCTCACTAGATTGAGTACATTATTTTAGACGTTACCTCACATTGGTTAACAGCAGAAACACAGAAAATCAGACTAACATCATGATGGAGGGACATAAGCTTGAGGTGGTGAATACCATCAAATACCTCGGATTAAGCATATGCAGCGATGGAAAATGCAAAGCAGAACTAAAAAGGCTGGAGATAGCTTTAGCGCCCTTGTCAAGCCTAATGGTGATTTGTAAAAGCAAAATCAGTGAAAGTCAAACTGTATACGTCACTGGTACTTTCTGTTGTGGTATATGGTTGTGAGAGTTGGACACTCGCTGCGGACATGGAGAGATGATTACAGCCTTTCGAGTACAAATTCTACAGACGAATTTCCTATAGGGAACATAAGACCAATGTGTACGTAAGAAATAAAATAGAAATGTATGCAGGTGTACAAAAACCATTATTTCAATGGTGAAACGATGAAAACTAGCAAGGTTTGGATAAGTATGTAGACATGATTCCTTGTCAAAAACAATACTACATGGAACTGTCGAAGGGGGAAGAATGAGAGAGGGAAAATAAAGGCATGGGCAGACAACATCAAGGAATGGACAGGACAAGATATTTCCACACTCATCCGCATCGCTGAGGATTGAATTCGGTGGAGGACTGTGTGTACTGAGGCATCCAATGTGGCACCCCTACGACTCTGAAGAATTACGGGTTTATTGATGATTGACCTCAGACTTAATGTTTTAGTTGTCTATTATATTCGTGAAAAATGTATATACGTCCTACTGGTTTTTTTTTTTGCTAATTATTTCCTAGTAATTTCTTCCTAAAACCCAAGTCGTTTCCTGAATAACACACAATTGTGATTAGGATTCATTTAGGTAACAATTAAAAAATGTTAATATAAAAAATATGTAAATGTCACATTTGGGGGGGGGGATCAGACTTTTATAAAGGCTTTGGTGGGGGCGTATCTTTTATAAAGGCTTTGGTGGGGGCGTATCTTTTATAAAGGCTTTGGTGGGGGCGTGGTAAAAAAAGGTTTGGAAACACTGATCTAGACTGTTCATATAATGCCTGGCTTGTCCATGGACCTTTGAAGCCTGCATGGGGCCCCGGGGATGAGGGGGGAATGGGTCATCTATATCTAAGTCATATCTATGTATGTCCTCTATACCTAAGTAATATGTATGTCCTCTATACCTAAGTCATATGTATGTCCTCTATACCTAAGTCATATGTATGTCCTCTCTACCTAAGTCATATGTATGTATGTCCTCTATACCTAAGTCATATGTATGTCCTCTATACCTAAGTCATATGTATGTCCTCTATACCTAAGTCATATGTATGTCCTCTATACCTAAGTCATATGTATGTCCTCTATATCTAAGTCATATGTATGTCCTCTATACCTACGTCGTATGTATGTATGTCCTCTATACCTAAGTCATATGTATGTCCTCTATACCTAAGTCATATGTATGTCCTCTATATCTAGGTCATATCTATGTGTGTCCTCTATGCCTAAGTCGTATATATGTGTGTCCTCTATATCTAAGTCATATCTATGTGTGTCCTCTATACCTAAGTCATATGTATGTCCTCTATATCTAAGTCATATCTATGTGTGTCCTCTATGCCTAAGTCGTATATATGTGTGTCCTCTATACCTAAGTCATATCTATGTGTGTCCTCTATATCTAAGTCATATCTATGTGTGTCCTCTATATCTAAGTCATATCTATGTGTGTCCTCTATACCTAAGTCGTATATATGTGTGTCCTCTATATCTAAGTCATATCTATGTGTGCCCTCTATACCTAAGTCGTATATATGTGTGTCCTCTATATCTAAGTCATATCTATGTGTGTCCTCTATGCCTAAGTCATATCTATGTGTTTCCTCTATATCTAAATCATATGTATGTCCTCTGTATCTAAGTCATATGTATGTCCTATATATCTAAGTCATATGTATGTCCTCTATATGTAAGTCATATGTATGTGAGTCCTTTATATCTAAGTCATATATATGTCATCTATATCTAAGTCATATCTATGTGTGTCCTCTATATCAAAGTCATATCTATGTGTGTCCTCTATATCAAAGTCATATCTATGTGTGTCCTTTATATCTAAGTCATATCTATGTGTGTCCTTTATATCTATGTCGTAACGAAAAAGACGACCCAACATTACAAAACAACTTGTTAAATGTTTAAACCAATATGATACTTATAGGTCACATTAATAAAAATTAAAATAATTTTATAATCAGAATTTTAGCAATTGATTGGCGCCAACGAATATAGTTAAGGCTCCTCGGGCGACTTTACGCCAACCCTAGTGAGAGCCTGTTAGAATCGTGAGGATACGCAGAGAACTCAATTGACGCGCATAGAGAACCCACAGCAATGGCATAGCGACAGACAATTGTTATTTTCAGTGTGATGAAACATACTAGAATCTAAATAAATTACAAACACGCTAAATTAAACCGTGTAAAGTAGTACGGTTATTATATATTTCTGTATGCTTCAGAGTCTACGAATATATTTAAAGTTGACGTTTGAAATATAATTACATATAGTAACAATCATAACTGTAGACAAGCGTGCTTGGCTATATCAGGGGTACTCAAATGATGCATGAAATTAGTGTGAAACTGGTGCAATGTGAGTTCTTTTGGTGTACTAACGCCGAAAAACTGATAGTACATGAAGTTTGTTACACATCCTGGTGGTAGAGAAAATTAGTGAAACAGGGCCCTGTAAGTATACAAAAGACACAATTTGTGTGTTTGGACACATGGAAAAGTGTTACAATGTGTTTGATTTGTTGTTGGAAAGCGATAAACGCTGGTGGGCCATAAACAAAACTATATCAAGCGGCTGTGTGACGTTAGTGCAAAAGTGTTTGAATATGTTTTGGTATGGTGCGCTAACGTAGAAAACAAATAAACATGAAATTTAACCTATGGCAATATGGGGATAGGGTTCCTGGTGTTAGGGAAAAGTATTGTGCTGTATCCCTGTTATTATAGAAAAGTTTCAACCACTGACTTTAATCATATGGAGAATTCTTAAACGTGTGTTGACTAGTTAAAAGTATTAAACACTGAGAGATCATAAACAGAAGAATATCAAATGGTGTGTGAAATTAGTGGTGCCATGTGAGTTGGTATGCCCTGATAATTTATAAATCTGATAAAACAGCCAGTCTGATACATGGAAACGTGTCAATATGAACCGTGGTGTTAGAAAATCGATAAAATATACCGTTTGATATATGGCCTTATGCTGATTTTTGTCCTATTGCTCGAGAAGCGTAGTGAAATGTGTCTCTGTTAGTATAGAACAGCGACAACTCGTGCCTTGATCACATCGAAAAGTGATGGCAGTGATTTTAGCGGCTGTGAAACGTGATAAAATACCATTCGATAAACAGAAGCCTATAACAATGATATATGAAGGTGGTGAAAAAATGTTGACATGGGTTTTCGCATGCTCTGATAATTAAGGTAATCGATAAAACATGAAGTTTGCCATATTGAAACATGATAACATAAGTCATGATGGTAGAGCAATGTAGTAAAATGTACACATGTAAGTATAGAAAACATGGAAAATGATGTATGACGTTAGTAGGGGAAAACACTGAAATGTACCTGTGAAAGTAATTTGTCCATTTGCGAAAAGTAATAAAGAATGAATAGTTGCAGAACCTAGTGAGAACATACTAAGAATATACTAAACATGGTAGAATGTGATAGAAGCTAGTGTGTATATACTGAGAACATATATGTTATATGAGTTATATTAACCACCCAGCACCATAATTTTCAACCCAACACCACAAAAATGTCATTCCATAATTTTTGACGCTCTATACTACTACCTATTTAGTGATTAACCGACAAAAATTTTCCCGTGTTAAACAAATTTGTTACCTCCCCTTGCCGATAAGATGCGTCGGGTTCGTGGAATTTAATCACCTCCTTATCCGTTTTTAATGGATGGCAGGTGTTATTTCTGCTCAAAGTGTTATCTCTTTTTTGTGTGCAATATATATAGTTGTTAGAATAAATATGTTTGCTCTCTAAATGATCATGCATACACCCCATCCCGCCGCCCTAGTCTTAGCTGGCGTAGTGATACAATATGAAGAAAACTTCAGTCGATAAAATAGTTCTTGTTCGCGGAAGGTTTACCTAGTGCTCAACCTCTGAACAGGTTCCGGCATATTTCATAACACCAGTATGGTTAGCCTGGTCGCGAACCCAATTTAGACGCGTTCTAACACCATAGAGGCAGATAACTTGGGCCAACACGAGGGGTGGTAATTCTGTTAAAACTTAGACAGGTAGCAATAACTCCCAAAAATAAACAACAAGACATTAAAAAAAACAACAAGAAAATACCAACAAATAAACAATAAATAATAAGTAAAATCGAAAATAAACAAATTTAACCATAAAACCAGATTAAAATGTTAAATAATTCGAGTTTTTTTTTTAAAACCTCAAGAAAACCACAGAAAAGATCAGTCATGTCGTCCTTTCCTTGGAAATAATACTTATTATATGTCTTTGCGCCAGATTATGTCAGAGCTGGGTCGGGGTATCGCGCCCCGGGTGGGATGATTCGCCGCGCACCGGGTCGTCGCGTGTTTCTAAATTAACCATAAAATTAAGATCAATATTTAAAAAATTTCAAAATATATTTTTTAAATACCTCAAGAAAACCACAGAAAAGCTCAGCCAAGCCTTGTGTTCCTTGGAATTAATCCTTCTTTGTCTTTGATGCCAGGTTTTTCCTTCTTTGTCATTTGATGCCAGGAAAAACTACATCCAAATTAACTTACTATACTACTACTATATATTTGTGTCCTCTATATCTAAGTCATATCTATGTATGTCCTCTATATGTAAGTCATATCTATGTATGTCCTCTATATGTAAGTCATATCTATGTATGTCCTCTATATGTAAGTCATATCTGAGTCATATCTATGTATATCCTCTATATCCTCTAAATCTATGTATGTCCTCTACAGTGGCCAGTCAACATTAATTGTTATGCCCTGAACGTACCTTCAGTTTAGTTTTGGCTATAGGTCGTCTTCAGAACTAACAGCGGCTAAATCTTTAGGTTATGCTGTTGCTATGGGTCTTCAGACCTTACAACGGCAGATCTTTAGTTTAGGTTGTAGTATTGTGCCGTCTTCAAACAATCACAGAAATATGGCATTAACATCATATAGACCACCTATATTACCAAGTTTACACAATGGGATTTTGGAGTCTTCTTTTTAGTCATCTCCGCACAAGCCACAGAGATGGACACTCACGGACACACCAGAGATATGCAACAACACAAGTCACAGAGATGGACACTCACGCACATACCAGAGATATGCAACAACACAAGCCACAGAGATGGACACTCACGGACACACCAGAGATATGCAACAACACAAGCCAAAGAGATGGACACTCACGGACACACCAGAGATATGCAACAACACAAGTCACAGAGATGGACACTCACGGACACACCAGAGATATGCAACAACACAAGCCACAGAGATGGACACTCACGGACACACCAGAGATATGCAACAACACAAGCCACAGAGATGGACACTCACGGACACACCAGAGATATGCAACAACACAAGCCACAGAGATGGACACTCACGGACACACCAGAGATATGCAACAACACAAGCCACAAAGATGGACACTCACGGACAAACCAGAGATATGCAACAACACAAGTCACAGAGATGGACACTCACGGACACACCAGAGATATGCAACAACACAAGTTTGAAATTGTTATCATCGCATGAGATGGACGGCTGTTACTATTATAACTAGTGACTCAACTCGGCTACATTTTGTATAACTAGTGACTCAACTCGGCTACATCTTGTATAACTAGTGACTCAACTCAGCTACATCTTGTATAACTAGTGACTCAACTCGGCTACATTTTGTATAACTAGTGACTCAACTCGGCTACATCTTGTATAACTAGTGACTCAACTCGGCTACATCTTGTATAACTAGTGACTCAACTCGGCTACATCATCTTGTATAACATTCTTAGTAGGTTAGAACAACAGTAAAACTAAGATCCAATAGTCGAGTATTAAAAAAATTCGATAATTAAATGTGTGTTCTCATTTAGGCATCGCGAATGTGATCACTACACTGACATATTATATCAACATTATATTTCTGCTGGAGAGGACTGTGCACTTACAGTGTCGTGAGGTGCACCAATTTGTATTCACAATCATTAAAACATATATAACTATTTCACAAGGGGTTTTGTGAAGACCAAGGAGAAGATGCTTGACAACCTGGCATTGTGGCATGGAAGAACATCAATATTGAAAATGATTGATAGAACACGAATTAAAAGACCGTGGAAACACATGATAACAGCGCAGCACACATGTCATGAACCGTGGAAACACATGATAACAGCGCAGCACACATGTCATGAACCGTGGAAACACATGATAACAGCGCAGCACACATGTCATGAACCGTGGAAACACATGATAACAGCGCAGCACACATGTCATGAACCGTGGAAACACATGATAACAGCGCAGCACACATGTCATGAACCGTGGAAACACATGATAACAGCGCAGCACACATGTCATGAACCATAAGAAGAAGATTTAGGTGAATGCGAAGTTAAGGATAACAGGTTACTGAAGATAACAAACTATCAATATACAATAATCAGAAATAACAATAAAACAAAGACAATTATTCCACGTGTCGGTCCTGTTGATTTATATGTTCAGAAATGTAACATCATATAACAGAAACATCTACATGATGTTGTTCATATAGATTATGATGATGATGAACATTCAGAACATGATAGTGATTATGATGAACTATGAGTTCATAGATGCCACCCCCCCCCCCCCCCGCCCAGTGCAGGCTGCAGAGGTCCTTGGACAAGCCAGACATTGTATGAACAGTCTAGACCAAAAGTGATCATATCTACTGTTAACTTCATGTAATCAGCTCACAAAAAGTTATCATATCTACTGTTAACTTCATGTAATCAGCTCACAAAAAGTTATCATATCTACTGTTAACTTCATGTAATCAGCTCACAAAAAGTTATCATATCTACTGTTAACTTCATGTAATCAGCTCACAAAAACATAAGAAAAACCCTAAACTCTCGCTCACCTGTTGAGGGTGTAGGTCTATATATTTTCTTCCCAGTGTACCACCTGTGTACCACAGCGCGCCGACCGATGACTTTCTGTCTTACGTGTGCTGATTATCTCGCGAGTATCTATGAGCATGTGTGCTCCGGTGACATAATTACTGGTCAGTTTCTGTCATTTCCCAATGTGTCTGATGAGTGCAGCCAGTCTATTCCCTTGTGGACAAGCTGTCTGAACGTGTTACATGAAAGATTTCTGACATGAGATGACAGCAGGGTCACACTTAATGAAGGTAATGGGTAATTGTGTGCTCACAGTATGTATACCAAGTACACCTGATATATAACACATATATTAAAACAGCATTTATCAATGGGTGTTTACGTGAAGTAGATATGATTTCAAAGTAAAATGGGGTTATGGATAACAAATCTAGTTCTGTTATCGATGTGTTTCACAACTCTTTCATATCACATTCAAATTTCAGTAATTCTCCACATATGCAAACATTGAGGCAACCGATGGAACTGAAGGAGATGAGAACATCGGTGGAAGTGAAGACGTCAGTAAATGACAGAGACGATAACTTCACAAAGGAGATTCTCTTTGAACAGGAGGCACACATGTTGTCTGCAACTAGCGTCGCAAGGCCGAGAATAACTATGTGTCTGATATGTTTTACTGTATTCTTAGGAGGCTGTGCTTTTTCTTTGTTGGCACCCTTCATGCCACAGGAGGTAAGTTTAAAATGTTCATGCCACAGGAGGTATGTTTAGTCTGCTCATGTCCTCATGAATGTTCATGTACTCATGTTCATGTCCTCATGTTCATGTCCTCATGTCTGTTCATGTCCTCATGTTCATGTCCTCATGTTCATGTACTCATGTTCATGTACTCATGTTCATGTACTCATGTTCATGTACTCATGTTCATGTAATCATGTTCATGTTCTCATGAATGTTCATGTCCTCATGTTCATGTACTCATGTTCATGTACTCATGTTCATGTACTCATGTTCATGTACTCATGAATGTTCATGTACTCATGTTCATGTACTCATGTTCATGTACTCATGAATGTTCATGTACTCATGTTCATGTACTCATGTTCATGTCCTCATGTTCATGTACTCATGTTCATGTACTCATGTTCATGTACTCATGTTCATGTACTCATGTTCATGTACTCATGTTCATGTACTCATGAATGTTCATGTACTCATGAATGTTCATGTACTCATGTTCATGTACTCATGTTCATGTACTCATGTTCATGTCCTCATGTTCATGTACTCATGTTCATGTACTCATGTTCTCATGTTCATGTACTCATGTTCATGTACTCATGTTCATGTACTCATGTTCATGTTCATGTACTCATGTTCATGTCCTCATGTTCATGTACTCATGAATGTTCATGTACTCATGTTCATGTACTCATGTTCATGTACTCATGTTCATGTTCTCATGTTCATGTACTCATGTTCATGTACTCATGTTCATGTACTCATGTTCATGTACTCATGGATGTTCATGTATTCATGGATGTTCATGTATTCATGAATGTTCATGTACTCATGTTCATGTACTCATGTTCATGTACTCATGAATGTTCATGTACTCATGAATGTTCATGTACTCATGTTCATGTACTCATGTTCATGTACTCATGTTCATGTACTCATGACTGTTCATGTACTCATGTTCATGTACTCATGAATGTTCATGTACTCATGTTCATGTCCTCATGTTCATGTACTCATGTTCATGTACTCATGTACTCATGTACTCATGTTCATGTACTCATGTTCATGTACTCATGTTCATGTACTCATGTTCATGTACTCATGTTCATGTACTCATGTTCATGTCCTCATGTTCATGTACTCATGTTCATGTACTCATGAATGTTCATGTACTCATGTTCATGTCCTCATGTTCATGTACTCATGTTCATGTACTCATGACTGTTCATGTACTCATGTTCATGTACTCATGTTCATGTCCTCATGTTCATGTACTCATGACTGTTCATGTACTCATGTTCATGTACTCATGAATGTTCATGTACTCATGTTCATGTCCTCATGTTCATGTACTCATGTTCATGTACTCATGTACTCATGTACTCATGTTCATGTACTCATGTTCATGAACTCATGACTGTTCATGTACTCATGTTCATGTACTCATGAATGTTCATGTACTCATGTTCATGTCCTCATGTTCATGTACTCATGTTCATGTACTCATGTACTCATGTCCTCATGTTCATGTACTCATGTTCATGTACTCATGTTCATGTACTCATGTTCATGTACTCATGTTCATGTACTCATGTTCATGTACTCATGTTCATTTACTCATGTTCATGCACGCATGTTCATGTACTCATGTTCATGTACTCATGAATGTTCATGTACTCATGTTCATGTCCTCATGTTCATGTACTCATGAATGTTCATGTACTCATGTTCATGTACTAATGTTCATGTACTCATGTTCATGTCCTCATGTTCATGTACTCATGTTCATGTACTCATGTTCATGTACTCATGTTCATGTACTCATGTTCATGTACTCATGAATGTTCATGTACTCATGTTCATGTACTCATGTTCATGTACTCATGTTCATGTACTCATGAATGTTCATGTACTCATGTTCATGTACTCATGTTCATGTACTCATGAATGTTCATGTACTCATGTTCATGTCCTCATGTCTGTTCATGTCCTCATGTTCACGTGCTCATGTTCATGTACTCATGTTCATGTACTCATGTTCATGTACTCATGTTCATGTACTCATGAATGTTCATGTACTTATGTTCATGTACTCATGTTCATGTACTCATGTTCATGTACTCATGAATATTCATGTACTCATGTTCATGTACTCATGTTCATGTACTCATGTTCATGTACTCATATTCATGTACTCATGTTCATGTACTCATGAATGTTCATGTACTCATGTTCATGTACTCATGTTCATGTACTCATGTTCATGTACTCATGTTCATGTACTCATGTTCATGTACTCATGTTCATGTACTCATGACTGTTCATGTACTAATGTTCATGTACTCATGAATGTTCATGTACTCATGTTCATGTCCTCATGTTCATGTACTCATGAATGTTCATGTACTCATGTTCATGTCCTCATGTTCATGTACTCATGAATGTTCATGTACTCATGTTCATGTACTCATGTTCATGTACTCATGAATGTTCATGTACTCATGTTCATGTACTCATGGATGTTCATGTCCTCATGTTCATGTCCTCATGTCTGTTCATGTCCTCATGTTCATGTCCTCATGTTCATGTACTCATGTTCATGTACTCATGTTCATGTACTCATGTTCATGTACTCATGAATGTTCATGTACTCATGTTCATGTACTCATGTTCATGTACTCATGAATGTTCATGTACTCATGTTCATGTACTCATGTTCATATACTCATGTTCATGCACGCATGTTCATGTACTCATGTTCATGTACTCATGAATGTTCATGTACTCATGTTCATGTACTTATGTTCATGTACTCATGAATGTTCATGTACTCATGTTCATGTACTCATGTTCATGTACTCATGAATGTTCATGTACTCATGTTCATGTACTCATGTTCATGTACTCATGTTCATGTACTCATGTTCATGTACTCATGTTCATGTACTCATGAATGTTCATGTACTCATGTTCATGTACTCATGTTCATGTACTCATGTTCATGTACTCATGAATGTTCATGTACTCATGTTCATGTACTCATGTTCATGTACTCATGAATGTTCATGTACTCATGTTCATGTCCTCATGTCTGTTCATGTCCTCATGTTCACGTGCTCATGTTCATGTACTCATGTTCATGTACTCATGTTCATGTACTCATGTTCATGTACTCATGAATGTTCATGTACTTATGTTCATGTACTCATGTTCATGTACTCATGTTCATGTACTCATGAATATTCATGTACTCATGTTCATGTACTCATGTTCATGTACTCATGTTCATGTACTCATATTCATGTACTCATGTTCATGTACTCATGAATGTTCATGTACTCATGTTCATGTACTCATGTTCATGTACTCATGTTCATGTACTCATGTTCATGTACTCATGTTCATGTACTCATGTTCATGTACTCATGACTGTTCATGTACTAATGTTCATGTACTCATGAATGTTCATGTACTCATGTTCATGTCCTCATGTTCATGTACTCATGAATGTTCATGTACTCATGTTCATGTCCTCATGTTCATGTACTCATGAATGTTCATGTACTCATGTTCATGTACTCATGTTCATGTACTCATGAATGTTCATGTACTCATGTTCATGTACTCATGGATGTTCATGTCCTCATGTTCATGTCCTCATGTCTGTTCATGTCCTCATGTTCATGTCCTCATGTTCATGTACTCATGTTCATGTACTCATGTTCATGTACTCATGTTCATGTACTCATGAATGTTCATGTACTCATGTTCATGTACTCATGTTCATGTACTCATGAATGTTCATGTACTCATGTTCATGTACTCATGTTCATATACTCATGTTCATGCACGCATGTTCATGTACTCATGTTCATGTACTCATGAATGTTCATGTACTCATGTTCATGTACTTATGTTCATGTACTCATGAATGTTCATGTACTCATGTTCATGTACTCATGTTCATGTACTCATGAATGTTCATGTACTCATGTTCATGTACTCATGTTCATGTACTCATGTTCATGTACTCATGTTCATGTACTCATGAATGTTCATGTACTCATGTTCATGTACTCATGTTCATGTACTCATGAATGTTCATGTACTCATGTTCATGTACTCATGTTCATGTACTCATGTTCATGTACTCATGTTCATGTACTCATGAATGTTCATGTAATAATGTTCATGTACTCATGTTCATGTACTCATGTTCATGTACTCATGTTCATGCACGCATGTTCATGTACTCATGTTCATGTACTCATGAATGTTCATGTACTCATTTTCATGTACTCATGTTCATGTACTCATGAATGTTCATGTACTCATGTTCATGTACTCATGTTCATGTACTCATGAATGTTCATGTACTCATGTTCATGTACTCATGTTCATGTACTCATGAATGTTCATGTACTCATGTTCATGTACTCATGTTCATGTACTCATGTTCATGCACGCATGTTCATGTACTCATGTTCATGTACTCATTTTCATATACTCATATTCATGTCCTCATGTTCATGTACTCATGAATGTTCATGTACTCATGTTCATGTACTCATGTTCATGTACTCATGTTCATGTACTCATGTTCATGTACTCATGGATGTTCATGTACTCATGTTCATGTACTCATGTTCATGTACTCATGTTCATGTACTCATGGATGTTCATGTCCTCATGTTCATGTCCTCATGAATGTTCATGTACTCATGTTCATGTACTCATGTTCATGTACTCATGTTCATGTACTCATGAATGTTCATGTACTCATGTTCATGTACTCATGTTCATGTACTCATGTTCATGTGCTCATGGATGTTCATGTCATCATGTTCATGTCCTCATGTCTGTTCATGTCCTCATGTTCATGTACTCATGTTCATGTACTCATGTTCATGTACTCATGTTCATGTACTCATGTTCATGTACTCATGAATGTTCATGTACTCATGTTCATGTACTCATGTTCATGTACTCATGAATGTTCATGTACTCATGTTCATGTACTCATGTTCATGTACTCATGAATGTTCATGTACTCATGTTCATGTACTCATGTTCATGTACTCATGTTCACGTACTCATGTTCATGTACTAATGAATGTTCATGTACTCATGTTCATGTACTCATGTTCATGTACTCATGAATGTTCATGTACTCATGTTCATGTACTCATGAATGTTCATGTACTCATGTTCATGTACTCATGTTCATGTACTCATGAATGTTCATGTACTCATGTTCATGTACTCATGTTCATGTACTCATGTTCATGTACTCATGAATGTTCATGTACTCATGTTCATGTACTCATGAATGTTCATGTACTCATGTTCATGTACTCATGTTCATGTACTCATGTTCATGTACTCATGTTCATGTACTCATGTTCATGTACTCATGAATGTTCATGTACTCATGTTCATGTACTCATGTTCATGTACTGATGTTCATGTACTCATGTTCATGCACGCATGTTCATGTACTCATGTTCATGTACTCATGAATGTTCATGTACTCATGTTCATGTACTCATGTTCATGTACTCATGAATGTTCATGTACTCATGTTCATGTACTCATGTTCATGTACTCATGAATGTTCATGTACTCATGTTCATGTACTCATGTTCATGTACTCATGTTCATGTACTCATGAATGTTCATGTACTCATGTTCATGTACTCATGTTCATGTACTCATGTTCATGCACGCATGTTCATGTACTCATGTTCATGTACTCATGAATGTTCATGTACTCATGTTCATGTCCTCATGTTCATGTACTCATGAATGTTCATGTACTCATTTTCATGTACTCTTCATGTACTCATGGATGTTCATGTACTCATGTTCATGTACTCATGTTCATGTACTCATGGATGTTCATGTCCTCATGTTCATGTCCTCATGAATGTTCATGTACTCATGTTCATGTACTCATGTTCATGTACTCATGTTCATGTACTCATGTTCATGTTCTCATGTTCATGTACTCATGTTCATGTACTCATGTTCATGTACTCATGTTCATGTACTCATGGATGTTCATGTATTCATGGATGTTCATGTATTCATGAATGTTCATGTACTCATGTTCATGTACTCATGTTCATGTACTCATGAATGTTCATGTACTCATGAATGTTCATGTACTCATGTTCATGTACTCATGTTCATGTACTCATGTTCATGTACTCATGACTGTTCATATACTCATGTTCATGTACTCATGAATGTTCATGTACTCATGTTCATGTCCTCATGTTCATGTACTCATGTTCATGTACTCATGTACTCATGTACTCATGTTCATGTACTCATGTTCATGTACTCATGTTCATGTACTCATGTTCATGTACTCATGTTCATGTACTCATGTTCATGTCCTCATGTTCATGTACTCATGTTCATGTACTCATGTTCATGTACTCATGTTCATGTACTCATGTTCATGTCCTCATGTTCATGTACTCATGTTCATGTACTCATGAATGTTCATGTACTCATGTTCATGTCCTCATGTTCATGTACTCATGTTCATGTACTCATGACTGTTCATGTACTCATGTTCATGTACTCATGTTCATGTCCTCATGTTCATGTACTCATGACTGTTCATGTACTCATGTTCATGTACTCATGAATGTTCATGTACTCATGTTCATGTCCTCATGTTCATGTACTCATGTTCATGTACTCATGTACTCATGTACTCATGTTCATGTACTCATGTTCATGTACTCATGACTGTTCATGTACTCATGTTCATGTACTCATGAATGTTCATGTACTCATGTTCATGTCCTCATGTTCATGTACTCATGTTCATGTACTCATGTACTCATGTCCTCATGTTCATGTACTCATGTTCATGTACTCATGTTCATGTACTCATGTTCATGTACTCATGTTCATGTACTCATGTTCATGTACTCATGTTCATGTACTCATGTTCATTTACTCATGTTCATGCACGCATGTTCATGTACTCATGAATGTTCATGTACTCATGAATGTTCATGTACTCATGTTCATGTCCTCATGTTCATGTACTCATGAATGTTCATGTACTCATGTTCATGTACTCATGTTCATGTACTCATGAATGTTCATGTACTCATGTTCATGTACTCATGTTCATGTATTCATGAATGTTCATGTACGCATGAATGTTCATGTACTCATGTTCATGTACTTATGGATGTTCATGTCCTCATGTTCATGTCCTCATGTCTGTTCATGTCCTCATGTTCATGTGCTCATGTTCATGTACTCATGTTCATGTACTCATGAATGTTCATGTACTCATGTTCATGTACTCATGTTCATGTACTCATGTTCATGTACTCATGTTCATGTCCTCATGTTCATGTACTCATGTTCATGTACTCATGTTCATGTACTCATGTTCATGTACTCATGTTCATGTACTCATGTTCATGTACTCATGTTCATGTACTCATGAATGTTCATGTACTCATGTTCATGTACTCATGTTCATGTACTCATGTTCATGTACTCATGAATGTTCATGTACTCATGTTCATGTACTCATGTTCATGTACTCATGAATGTTCATGTACTCATGTTCATGTCCTCATGTCTGTTCATGTCCTCATGTTCACGTGCTCATGTTCATGTACTCATGTTCATGTACTCATGTTCATGTACTCATGTTCATGTACTCATGAATGTTCATGTACTTATGTTCATGTACTCATGTTCATGTACTCATGTTCATGTACTCATGAATATTCATGTACTCATGTTCATGTACTCATGTTCATGTACTCATGTTCATGTACTCATGTTCATGTACTCATGTTCATGTACTCATGTTCATGTACTCATGAATGTTCATGTACTCATGTTCATGTACTCATGTTCATGTACTCATGTTCATGTACTCATGTTCGTGTACTCATGTTCATGTACTCATGTTCATGTACTCATGACTGTTCATGTACTAATGTTCATGTACTCATGAATGTTCATGTACTCATGTTCATGTCCTCATGTTCATGTACTCATGAATGTTCATGTACTCATGTTCATGTCCTCATGTTCATGTACTCATGAATGTTCATGTACTCATGTTCATGTACTCATGTTCATGTACTCATGAATGTTCATGTACTCATGTTCATGTACTCATGGATGTTCATGTCCTCATGTTCATGTCCTCATGTCTGTTCATGTCCTCATGTTCATGTCCTCATGTTCATGTACTCATGTTCATGTACTCATGTTCATGTACTCATGTTCATGTACTCATGAATGTTCATGTACTCATGTTCATGTACTCATGTTCATGTACTCATGAATGTTCATGTACTCATGTTCATGTACTCATGTTCATATACTCATGTTCATGCACGCATGTTCATGTACTCATGTTCATGTACTCATGAATGTTCATGTACTCATGTTCATGTACTCATGTTCATGTACTCATGAATGTTCATGTACTCATGTTCATGTACTCATGTTCATGTACTCATGAATGTTCATGTACTCATGTTCATGTACTCATGTTCATGTACTCATGTTCATGTACTCATGTTCATGTACTCATGAATGTTCATGTACTCATGTTCATGTACTCATGTTCATGTACTCATGAATGTTCATGTACTCATGTTCATGTACTCATGTTCATGTACTCATGTTCATGTACTCATGTTCATGTACTCATGAATGTTCATGTACTCATGTTCATGTACTCATGTTCATGTACTCATGTTCATGTACTCATGTTCATGTACTCATGTTCATGCACGCATGTTCATGTACTCATGTTCATGTACTCATGAATGTTCATGTACTCATTTTCATGTACTCATGTTCATGTACTCATGGATGTTCATGTACTCATGTTCATGTACTCATGTTCATGTACTCATGAATGTTCATGTACTCATGTTCATGTACTCATGTTCATGTACTCATGAATGTTCATGTACTCATGTTCATGTACTCATGTTCATGTACTCATGTTCATGCACGCATGTTCATGTACTCATGTTCATGTACTCATGTTCATGTACTCATGTTCATGTCCTCATGTTCATGTACTCATGAATGTTCATGTACTCATGTTCATGTACTCATGTTCATGTACTCATGTTCATGTACTCATGTTCATGTACTCATGTTCATGTACTCATGGATGTTCATGTACTCATGTTCATGTACTCATGTTCATGTACTCATGTTCATGTACTCATGGATGTTCATGTCCTCATGTTCATGTCCTCATGAATGTTCATGTTCTCATGTTCATGTACTCATGTTCATGTACTCATGTTCATGTACTCATGAATGTTCATGTACTCATGTTCATGTACTCATGTTCATGTACTCATGTTCATGTACTCATGGATGTTCATGTCATCATGTTCATGTCCTCATGTCTGTTCATGTCCTCATGTTCATGTACTCATGTTCATGTACTCATGTTCATGTACTCATGTTCATGTACTCATGTTCATGTACTCATGAATGTTCATGTACTCATGTTCATGTACTCATGTTCATGTACTCATGAATGTTCATGTACTCATGTTCATGTACTCATGTTCATGTACTCATGAATGTTCATGTACTCATGTTCATGTACTCATGTTCATGTACTCATGTTCACGTACTCATGTTCATGTACTAATGAATGTTCATGTACTCATGTTCATGTACTCATGTTCATGTACTCATGAATGTTCATGTACTCATGTTCATGTACTCATGAATGTTCATGTACTCATGTTCATGTACTCATGAATGTTCATGTACTCATGTTCATGTACTCATGTTCATGTACTCATGTTCATGTACTCATGTTCATGTACTCATGAATGTTCATGTACTCATGTTCATGTACTCATGAATGTTCATGTACTCATGTTCATGTACTCATGTTCATGTACTCATGTTCATGTACTCATGTTCATGTACTCATGTTCATGTACTCATGAATGTTCATGTACTCATGTTCATGTACTCATGTTCATGTACTGATGTTCATGTACTCATGTTCATGCACGCATGTTCATGTACTCATGTTCATGTACTCATGAATGTTCATGTACTCATGTTCATGTACTCATGTTCATGTACTCATGAATGTTCATGTACTCATGTTCATGTACTCATGTTCATGTACTCATGAATGTTCATGTACTCATGTTCATGTACTCATGTTCATGTACTCATGTTCATGTACTCATGAATGTTCATGTACTCATGTTCATGTACTCATGTTCATGTACTCATGTTCATGCACGCATGTTCATGTACTCATGTTCATGTACTCATGAATGTTCATGTACTCATGTTCATGTCCTCATGTTCATGTACTCATGAATGTTCATGTACTCATTTTCATGTACTCATGTTCATGTACTCATGGATGTTCATGTACTCATGTTCATGTACTCATGTTCATGTACTCATGGATGTTCATGTCCTCATGTTCATGTCCTCATGAATGTTCATGTACTCATGTTCATGTACTCATGTTCATGTACTCATGAATGTTCATGTACTCATGTTCATGTACTCATGTTCATGTACTCATGTTCATGTACTCATGTTCATGTACTCATGGATGTTCATGTCCTCATGTTCATGTCCTCATGTCTGTTCATGTCCTCATGTTCATGTACTCATGTTCATGTACTCATGTTCATGTACTCATGTTCATGTACTCATGAATGTTCATGTACTCATGTTCATGTACTCATGTTCATGTACTCATGAATGTTCATGTACTCATGTTCATGTACTCATCTTCATGTACTCATATTCATGTACTCATGTTCATGTACTCATGAATGTTCATGTACTCATGTTCATGTACTCATGTTCATGTACTCATGTTCATGTACTCATTTTCATGCACGCATGTTCATGTACTCATGTTCATGTACTCATGAATGTTCATGTACTCATGTTCATGTACTCATGAATGTTCATGTACTCATGTTCATGTACTCATGTTCATGTACTCATGAATGTTCATGTACTCATGTTCATGTACTCATGTTCATGTACTCATGTTCATGTACTCATGTTCGTGTACTCATGAATGTTCATGTACTCATGTTAATGTACTCATGTTCATGTACTCATGAATGTTCATGTACTCATGTTCATGTACTCATGTTCATGTACTCATGTTCATGTACTCATGTTCATGTACTAATGAATGTTCATGTACTCATGTTCGTGTACTCATGAATGTTCATGTACTCATGTACATGTCCTCATGTTCATGTACTCATGTTCATGTACTCATGTACTCATGTACTCATGTTCATGTACTCATGTTCATGTACTCATGTTCATGTACTCATGTTCATGCACGCATGTTCATGTACTCATGTTCATGTCCTCATGTTCATGTACTCATGAATGTTCATGTACTCATGTTCATGTCCTCATGTTCATGTACTCATGAATGTTCATGTACTCATGTTCATGTCCTCATGTTCATGTACTCATGAATGTTCATGTACTCATGTTCATGTACTCATGTTCATGTACTCATGTATGTTCATGTACTCATGTTCATGTACTCATGTTCATGTACTCATTAATGTTCATGTACTCATGTTCATGTACTCATGGATGTTCATGTCCTCATGTTCATGTCCTCATGTCTGTTCATGTCCTCATGTTCATGTACTCATGTTCATGTACTCATGTTCATGTACTCATGTTCATGTACTCATGTTCATGTACTCATGTTCATGTACTCATGTTCATGTACTCATGAATGTTCATGTACTCATGTTCATGTACTCATGTTCATGTACTCATGAATGTTCATGTACTCATGTTCATGTTCTCATGTTCATATACTCATGTTCATGCACGCATGTTCATGTACTCATGTTCATGTACTCATGAATGTTCATGTACTCATGTTCATGTACTCATGTTCATGTACTCATGCATGTTCATGTACTCATGTTCATGTACTCATGTTCATGTACTCATGAATGTTCATGTACTCATGTTCATGTACTCATGTTCATGTACTCATGTTCATGTACTCATGTTCATGTACTCATGTTCATGTACTCATGTTCATGTACTCATGAATGTTCATGTACTCATGTTCATGTGCTCATGTTCATGTACTCATGAATGTTCATGTACTCATGTTCATGTACTCATGTTCATGTACTCATGTTCATGTACTCATGTTCATGTACTCATGTTCATGTACTCATGAATGTTCATGTACTCATGTTCATGTGCTCATGTTCATGTACTCATGTTCATGTACTCATGTTCATGCACGCATGTTCATGTACTCATGTTCATGTACTCATGAATGTTCATGTACTCATGTTCATGTACTCATGTTCATGTACTCATGAATGTTCATGTACTCATGTTCATGTACTCATGTTCATGTACTCATGAATGTTCATGTACTCATGTTCATGTACTCATGTTCATGTACTCATGTTCATGCACGCATGTTCATGTACTCATGTTCATGTACTCATGAATGTTCATGTACTCATGTTCATGTCCTCATGTTCTTGTACTCATGAATGTTCATGTACTCATGTTCATGTACTCATGTTCATGTACTCATGTTCATGTACTCATGTTCATGTACTCATGTTCATGTACTCATGGATGTTCATGTACTCATGTTCATGTCCTCATGTTCATGTACTCATGTTCATGTACTCATGGATGTTCATGTCCTCATGTTCATGTCCTCATGAATGTTCATGTACTCATGTTCATGTACTCATGTTCATGTACTCATGTTCATGTACTCATGAATGTTCATGTACTCATGTTCATGTACTCATGTTCATGTACTCATGTTCATGTACTCATGTTCATGTACTCATGGATGTTCATGTCCTCATGTTCATGTCCTCATGTCTGTTCATGTCCTCATGTTCATGTACTCATGTTCATGTACTCATGTTCATGTACTCATGTTCATGTACTCATGTTCATGTACTCATGTTCATGTACTCATGAATGTTCATGTACTCATGTTCATGTACTCATGTTCATGTACTTATGAATGTTCATGTACTCATGTTCATGTACTCATGTTCATGTACTCATGTTCATGTACTCATGTTCATGTACTCATGTTCATGTACTCATGAATGTTCATGTACTCATGTTCATGTACTCATGTTCATGTACTCATGTTCATGTACTCATGTTCATGTACTCATGTTCATGTACTCATGAATGTTCATGTACTCATGTTCATGTACTCATGTTCATGTACTAATGAATGTTCATGTACTCATGTTCATGTACTCATGTTCATGTACTCATGTTCATGTACTCATGTTCATGTACTCATGAATGTTCATGTACTCATGTTCATGTACTCATGTTCATGTACTGATGTGCATGTACTCATGTTCATGCACGCATGTTCATGTACTCATGTTCATGTACTCATGAATGTTCATGTACTCATGTTCATGTACTCATGTTCATGTACTCATGAATGTTCATGTACTCATGTTCATGTACTCATGTTCATGTACTCATGAATGTTCATGTACTCATGTTCATGTACTCATGTTCATGTACTCATGAATGTTCATGTACCAATGTTCATGTACTCATGTTCATGTACTCATGTTCATGCACGCATGTTCATGTACTCATGTTCATGTACTCATGAATGTTCATGTACTCATGTTCATGTCCTCATGTTCATGTACTCATGAATGTTCATGTACTCATGTTTATGTACTCATGTTCATGTACTCATGTTCATGTACTCATGTTCATGTACTCATGAATGTTCATGTACTCATGTTCATGTACTCATGTTCATGTACTCATGTTCATGTACTCATGGATGTTCATGTCCTCATGTTCATGTCCTCATGTCTGTTCATGTCATCATGTTCATGTACTCATGTTCATGTACTCATGTTCATGTACTCATGTTCATGTACTCATGAATTTTCATGTACTCATGTTCATGTACTCATGTTCATGTACTCATGAATGTTCATGTACTCATGTTCATGTACTCATGTTCATGTACTCATCTTCATGTACTCATGTTCATGTACTCATGAATGTTCATGTACTCATGTTCATGTACTCATGTTCATGTACTCATGTTCATGTACTCATGTTCATGTACTCATGTTCATGTACTCATGAATGTTCATGTACTCATGTTCATGTAATCATGTTCATGTACTCATGAATGTTCATGTACTCATGTTCATGTACTCATGTTCATGTACTCATGAATGTTCATGTACTCATATTCATGTACTCATGTTCATGTACTCATGTTCATGTACTCATGTTCATGTACTCATTTTCGTGTACTCATGAATGTTCATGTACTCATGTTCATGTACTCATGTTCATGTACTCATGAATGTTCATGTACTCATGTTCATGTACTCATGTTCATGTACTCATGTTCATGTACTCATGTTCATGTACTCATGAATGTTCATGTACTCATGTTCATGTACTCATGTGCATGTACTCATGTTCATGTACTCATGTTCATGCACGCATGTTCATGTACTCATGTTCATGTACTCATGAATGTTCATGTACTCATGTTCATGTACTCATGTTCATGTACTCATGAATGTTCATGTACTCATGTTCATGTACTCATGTTCATGTACTCATGAATGTTCATGTACTCATGTTCATGTACTCATGTTCATGTACTCATGTTCACGTACTCATGTTCATGTACTAATGAATGTTCATGTACTCATGTTCATGTACTCATGTTCATGTACTCATGAATGTTCATGTACTCATGTTCATGTACTCATGAATGTTCATGTACTCATGTTCATGTACTCATGTTCATGTACTCATGAATGTTCATGTACTCATGTTCATGTACTCATGTTCATGTACTCATGTTCATGTACTCATGTTCATGTACTCATGAATGTTCATGTACTCATGTTCATGTACTCATGAATGTTCATGTACTCATGTTCATGTACTCATGTTCATGTACTCATGAATGTTCATGTACTCATGTTCATGTACTCATGTTCATGTACTGATGTTCATGTACTCATGTTCATGCACGCATGTTCATGTACTCATGTTCATGTACTCATGAATGTTCATGTACTCATGTTCATGTACTCATGTTCATGTACTCATGAATGTTCATGTACTCATGTTCATGTACTCATGTTCATGTACTCATGTTCATGTACTCATGAATGTTCATGTACTCATGTTCATGTACTCATGTTCATGTACTCATGTTCATGTACTCATGAATGTTCATGTACTCATGTTCATGTACTCATGTTCATGTACTCATGTTCATGCACGCATGTTCATGTACTCATGTTCATGTACTCATGAATGTTCATGTACTCATGTTCATGTCCTCATGTTCATGTACTCATGAATGTTCATGTACTCATTTTCATGTACTCATGTTCATGTACTCATGGATGTTCATGTACTCATGTTCATGTACTCATGTTCATGTACTCATGGATGTTCATGTCCTCATGTTCATGTCCTCATGAATGTTCATGTACTCATGTTCATGTCCTCATGTTCATGTCCTCATGAATGTTCATGTACTCATGTTCATGTACTCATGTTCATGTACTCATGAATGTTCATGTACTCATGTTCATGTACTCATGTTCATGTACTCATGTTCATGTACTCATGTTCATGTACTCATGGATGTTCATGTCCTCATGTTCATGTCCTCATGTCTGTTCATGTCCTCATGTTCATGTACTCATGTTCATGTACTCATGTTCATGTACTCATGTTCATGTACTCATGTTCATGTACTCATGAATGTTCATGTACTCATGTTCATGTACTCATGTTCATGTACTCATGAATGTTCATGTACTCATGTTCATGTACTCATCTTCATGTACTCATATTCATGTACTCATGTTCATGTACTCATGAATGTTCATGTACTCATGTTCATGTACTCATGTTCATGTACTCATGTTCATGTACTCATTTTCATGCACGCATGTTCATGTACTCATGTTCATGTACTCATGAATGTTCATGTACTCATGTTCATGTACTCATGAATGTTCATGTACTCATGTTCATGTACTCATGTTCATGTACTCATGAATGTTCATGTACTCATGTTCATGTACTCATGTTCATGTACTCATGTTCATGTACTCATGTTCGTGTACTCATGAATGTTCATGTACTCATGTTCATGTACTCATGTTCATGTACTCATGAATGTTCATGTACTCATGTTCATGTACTCATGTTCATGTACTCATGTTCATGTACTCATGTTCATGTACTAATGAATGTTCATGTACTCATGTTCGTGTACTCATGAATGTTCATGTACTCATGTACATGTCCTCATGTTCATGTACTCATGTTCATGTACTCATGTACTCATGTACTCATGTTCATGTACTCATGTTCATGTACTCATGTTCATGTACTCATGTTCATGCACGCATGTTCATGTACTCATGTTCATGTCCTCATGTTCATGTACTCATGAATGTTCATGTACTCATGTTCATGTCCTCATGTTCATGTACTCATGAATGTTCATGTACTCATGTTCATGTCCTCATGTTCATGTACTCATGAATGTTCATGTACTCATGTTCATGTACTCATGTTCATGTACTCATGTATGTTCATGTACTCATGTTCATGTACTCATGTTCATGTACTCATTAATGTTCATGTACTCATGTTCATGTACTCATGGATGTTCATGTCCTCATGTTCATGTCCTCATGTCTGTTCATGTCCTCATGTTCATGTACTCATGTTCATGTACTCATGTTCATGTACTCATGTTCATGTACTCATGTTCATGTACTCATGTTCATGTACTCATGTTCATGTACTCATGAATGTTCATGTACTCATGTTCATGTACTCATGTTCATATACTCATGAATGTTCATGTACTCATGTTCATATACTCATGTTCATGCACGCATGTTCATGTACTCATGTTCATGTACTCATGAATGTTCATGTACTCATGTTCATGTACTCATGTTCATGTACTCATGCATGTTCATGTACTCATGTTCATGTACTCATGTTCATGTACTCATGAATGTTCATGTACTCATGTTCATGTACTCATGTTCATGTACTCATGTTCATGTACTCATGTTCATGTACTCATGTTCATGTACTCATGAATGTTCATGTACTCATGTTCATGTGCTCATGTTCATGTACTCATGAATGTTCATGTACTCATGTTCATGTACTCATGTTCATGTACTCATGTTCATGTACTCATGTTCATGTACTCATGTTCATGTACTCATGAATGTTCATGTACTCATGTTCATGTGCTCATGTTCATGTACTCATGTTCATGTACTCATGTTCATGCACGCATGTTCATGTACTCATGTTCATGTACTCATGAATGTTCATGTACTCATGTTCATGTACTCATGTTCATGTACTCATGAATGTTCATGTACTCATGTTCATGTACTCATGTTCATGTACTCATGAATGTTCATGTACTCATGTTCATGTACTCATGTTCATGTACTCATGAATGTTCATGTACTCATGTTCATGTACTCATGTTCATGTACTCATGTTCATGCACGCATGTTCATGTACTCATGTTCATGTACTCATGAATGTTCATGTACTCATGTTCATGTCCTCATGTTCTTGTACTCATGAATGTTCATGTACTCATGTTCATGTACTCATGTTCATGTACTCATGTTCATGTACTCATGTTCATGTACTCATGGATGTTCATGTACTCATGTTCATGTCCTCATGTTCATGTACTCATGTTCATGTACTCATGGATGTTCATGTCCTCATGTTCATGTCCTCATGAATGTTCATGTACTCATGTTCATGTACTCATGTTCATGTACTCATGTTCATGTACTCATGAATGTTCATGTACTCATGTTCATGTACTCATGTTCATGTACTCATGTTCATGTACTCATGGATGTTCATGTCCTCATGTTCATGTCCTCATGTCTGTTCATGTCCTCATGTTCATGTACTCATGTTCATGTACTCATGTTCATGTACTCATGTTCATGTACTCATGTTCATGTACTCATGTTCATGTACTCATGAATGTTCATGTACTCATGTTCATGTACTCATGTTCATGTACTTATGAATGTTCATGTACTCATGTTCATGTACTCATGTTCATGTACTCATGTTCATGTACTCATGTTCATGTACTCATGTTCATGTACTCATGTTCATGTACTCATGTTCATGTACTCATGAATGTTCATGTACTCATGTTCATGTACTCATGTTCATGCACGCATGTTCATGTACTCATGTTCATGTACTCATGAATGTTCATGTACTCATGTTCATGCACTCATGTTCATGTACTCATGAATGTTCATGTACTCATGTTCATGTACTCATGTTCATGTACTCATGAATGTTCATGTACTCATGTTCATGTACTCATGTTCATGTACTCATGTTCATGTACTCATGTTCATGCACGCATGTTCATGTACTCATGTTCATGTACTCATGAATGTTCATGTACTCATGTTCATGTCCTCATGTTCATGTACTCATGAATGTTCATGTAATCATGTTCATATACTCATGTTCATGTACTCATGAATGTTCATGTACTCATGTTCATGTACTCATGTTCATGTAATCATGAATGTTCATGTACTCATGTTCATGTACTCATGTTCATGTACTCATGAATGTTCATGTACTCATGTTCATGTACTCATGTTAATGTACTCATGTTCATGTACTCATGTTCATGCACGCATGTTCATCTACACATGTTCATGTACTCATGAATGTTCATGTACTCATGTTCATGTCCTCATGTTCATGTACTCATGAATGTTCATGTACTCATGTTCATGTACTCATGTTCATGTACTCATGAATGTTCATGTACTCATGTTCATGTACTCATGTTCATGTACTCATGTTCATGTACTCATGTACTCATGTTCATGTACTCATGTTCATGTACTCATGTTCTTTTACTCATGGATGTTCATGTCCTCATGTTCATGTCCTCATGTCTGTTCATGTCCTCATGTTCATGTTCTCATGTTCATGTACTCATGTTCATGTACTCATGTTCATGTACTCATGTTCATGTACTCATGAATGTTCATGTACTCATGTTCATGTACTCATGTTCATGTACTCATGTTCATGTACTCATGTTCATGTACTCATGTTCATGTACTCATGTTCATGTACTCATGAATGTTCATGTACTCATGTTCATGTACTCATGTTCATGTACTCATGTTCATGTACTCATGTTCATGTACTCATGAATGTTCATGTACTCATGTTCATGTACTCATGTTCATGTACTAATGAATGTTCATGTACTCATGTTCATGTACTCATGTTCATGTACTCATGTTCATGTACTCATGTTCATGTACTCATGAATGTTCATGTACTCATGTTCATGTACTCATGTTCATGTACTGATGTTCATGTACTCATGTTCATGCACGCATGTTCATGTACTCATGTTCATGTACTCATGAATGTTCATGTACTCATGTTCATGTACTCATGTTCATGTACTCATGAATGTTCATGTACTCATGTTCATGTACTCATGTTCATGTACTCATGAATGTTCATGTACTCATGTTCATGTACTCATGTTCATGTACTCATGAATGTTCATGTACTCATGTTCATGTACTCATGTTCATGTACTCATGTTCATGCACGCATGTTCATGTACTCAAGTTCATGTACTCATGAATGTTCATGTACTCATGTTCATGTCCTCATGTTCATGTACTCATGAATGTTCATGTACTCATGTTCATGTACTCATGTTCATGTACTCATGTTCATGTACTCATGTTCATGTACTCATGGATGTTCATGTACTCATGTTCATGTACTCATGTTCATGTACTCATGTTCATGTACTCATGGATGTTCATGTCCTCATGTTCATGTCTTCATGAATGTTCATGTACTCATGTTCATGTACTCATGTTCATGTACTCATGTTCATGTACTCATGAATGTTCATGTACTCATGTTCATGTACTCATGTTCATGTACACATGTTCATGTACTCATGTTCATGTACTCATGTTCATGTACTCATGAATGTTCATGTACTCATGTTCATGTAATCATGTTCATGTACTCATGAATGTTCATGTACTCATGTTCATGTACTCATGTTCATGTACTCATGAATGTTCATGTACTCATATTCATGTACTCATGTTCATGTACTCATGTTCATGTACTCATGTTCATGTACTCATTTTCGTGTACTCATGAATGTTCATGTACTCATGTTCATGTACTCATGTTCATGTACTCATGAATGTTCATGTACTCATGTTCATGTACTCATGTTCATGTACTCATGTTCATGTACTCATGTTCATGTACTCATGAATGTTCATGTACTCATGTTCATGTACTCATGTTCATGTACTCATGTTCATGTACTCATGTTCATGCACGCATGTTCATGTACTCATGTTCATGTACTCATGAATGTTCATGTACTCATGTTCATGTACTCATGTTCATGTACTCATGAATGTTCATGTACTCATGTTCATGTACTCATGTTCATGTACTCATGAATGTTCATGTACTCATGTTCATGTACTCATGTTCATGTACTCATGAATGTTCATGTACTCATGTTCATGTACTCATGTTCATGTACTCATGGATGTTGATGTCCTCATGTTCATGTCCTCATGAATGTTCATGTACTCATGTTCATGTACTCATGTTCATGTACTCATGTTCATGTACTCATGAATGTTCATGTACTCATGTTCATGTACTCATGTTCATGTACTCATGTTCATGTACTCATGGATGTTCATGTCCTCATGTTCATGTCCTCATGTCTGTTCATGTCCTCATGTTCATGTACTCATGTTCATGTACTCATGTTCATGTACTCATGAATGTTCATGTACTCATGTTCATGTACTCATGTTCATGTACTCATGAATGTTCATGTACTCATGTTCATGTACTCATGTTCATGTACTCATGTTCATGTACTCATGTTCATGTACTCATGAATGTTCATGTACTCATGTTCATGTACTCATGTTCATGTACTCATGAATGTTCATGTACTCATGTTCATGTACTCATGTTCATGTACTCATGAATGTTCATGTACTCATGTTCATGTACTCATGTTCATGTACTCATGAATGTTCATGTACTCATGTTCATGTACTCATGTTCATGTACTCATGTTCATGTACTCATGTTCATGTACTCATGTTCATGTACTCATGAATGTTCATGTACTCATGTTCATGTACTCATGTTCATGTACTCATGAATGTTCATGTACTCATGTTCATGTACTCATGTTCATGTACTCATGAATGTTCATGTACTCATGTTCATGTACTCATGTTCATGTACTCATGTTCATGTACTCATGTTCATGTACTCATGTTCATGTACTCATGAATGTTCATGTACTCATGTTCATGTACTCATGTTCATGTACTCATGTTCATGTACTCATGTTCATGCACGCATGTTCATGTACTCATGTTCATGTACTCATGAATGTTCATGTACTCATGTTCATGTACTCATGTTCATGTACTCATGAATGTTCATGTACTCATGTTCATGTACTCATGTTCATGTACTCATGAATGTTCATGTACTCATGTTCATGTACTCATGTTCATGTACTCATGAATGTTCATGTACTCATGTTCATGTACTCATGTTCATGTACTCATGGATGTTCATGTCCTCATGTTCATGTCCTCATGAATGTTCATGTACTCATGTTCATGTACTCATGTTCATGTACTCATGTTCATGTACTCATGAATGTTCATGTACTCATGTTCATGTACTCATGTTCATGTACTCATGTTCATGTACTCATGGATGTTCATGTCCTCATGTTCATGTTCTCATGTCTGTTCATGTCCTCATGTTCATGTACTCATATTCATGTACTCATGTTCATGTACTCATGTTCATGTACTCATGAATGTTCATGTACTCATGTTCATGTACTCATGTTCATGTACTCATGTTCATGTACTCATGAATGTTCATGTACTCATGTTCATGTACTCATGTTCATGTACTCATGTTCATGTACTCATGTTCATGCACGCATGTTCATGTACTCATGTTCATGTACTCATGAATGTTCATGTACTCATGTTCATGTACTCATGTTCATGTACTCATGAATGTTCATGTACTCATGTTCATGTACTCATGTTCATGTACTCATGAATGTTCATGTACTCATGTTCATGTACTCATGTTCATGTACTCATGAATGTTCATGTACTCATGTTCATGTACTCATGTTCATGTACTCATGTTCATGCACGCATGTTCATGTACTCAAGTTCATGTACTCATGAATGTTCATGTACTCATGTTCATGTCCTCATGTTCATGTACTCATGAATGTTCATGTACTCATGTTCATGTACTCATGTTCATGTACTCATGTTCATGTACTCATGTTCATGTACTCATGGATGTTCATGTACTCATGTTCATGTACTCATGTTCATGTACTCATGTTCATGTACTCATGGATGTTCATGTCCTCATGTTCATGTCTTCATGAATGTTCATGTACTCATGTTCATGTACTCATGTTCATGTACTCATGTTCATGTACTCATGAATGTTCATGTACTCATGTTCATGTACTCATGTTCATGTACTCATGTTCATGTACTCATGGATGTTCATGTCCTCATGTTCATGTCCTCATGTCTGTTCATGTCATCATGTTCATGTACTCATGTTCATGTACTCATGTTCATGTACTCATGTTCATGTACTCATGAATGTTCATGTACTCATGTTCATGTACTCATGTTCATGTACTCATGAATGTTCATGTACTCATGTTCATGTACTCATGTTCATGTACTCATCTTCATGTACTCATGTTCATGTACTCATGAATGTTCATGTACTCATGTTCATGTACTCATGTTCATGTACTCATGTTCATGTACTCATGTTCATGTACTCATGTTCATGTACTCATGAATGTTCATGTACTCATGTTCATGTACTCATGTTCATGTACTCATGAATGTTCATGTACTCATGTTCATGTACTCATGTTCATGTACTCATGAATGTTCATGTACTCATATTCATGTACTCATGTTCATGTACTCATGTTCATGTACTCATGTTCATGTACTCATGTTCATGTACTCATGTTCATGTATTCATGTTCATGTACTCATTTTCGTGTACTCATGAATGTTCATGTACTCATGTTCATGTACTCATGTTCATGTACTCATGAATGTTCATGTACTCATGTTCATGTACTCATGTTCATGTACTCATGTTCATGTACTCATGTTCATGTATTCATGAATGTTCATGTACTCATGTTCATGTACTCATGTTCATGTATTCATGTTCATGTACTCATGTTCATGCACGCATGTTCATGTACTCATGTTCATGTACTCATGAATGTTCATGTACTCATGTTCATGTACTCATGTTCATGTACTCATGAATGTTCATGTACTCATGTTCATGTACTCATGTTCATGTACTCATGAATGTTCATGTACTCATGTTCATGTACTCATGTTCATGTACTCATGAATGTTCATGTACTCATGTTCATGTACTCATGTTCATGTACTCATGGATGTTGATGTCCTCATGTTCATGTCCTCATGAATGTTCATGTACTCATGTTCATGTACTCATGTTCATGTACTCATGTTCATGTACTCATGAATGTTCATGTACTCATGTTCATGTACTCATGTTCATGTACTCATGTTCATGTACTCATGGATGTTCATGTCCTCATGTTCATGTCCTCATGTCTGTTCATGTCCTCATGTTCATGTACTCATGTTCATGTACTCATGTTCATGTACTCATGAATGTTCATGTACTCATGTTCATGTACTCATGTTCATGTACTCATGAATGTTCATGTACTCATGTTCATGTACTCATGTTCATGTACTCATGTTCATGTACTCATGTTCATGTACTCATGAATGTTCATGTACTCATGTTCATATACTCATGTTCATGTACTCATGAATGTTCATGTACTCATGTTCATGTACTCATGAATGTTCATGTACTCATGTTCATGTACTCATGTTCATGTACTCATGAATGTTCATGTACTCATGTTCATGTACTCATGTTCATGTACTCATGTTCATGTACTCATGTTCATGTACTCATGTTCATGTACTCATGAATGTTCATGTACTCATGTTCATGTACTCATGTTCATGTACTCATGAATGTTCATGTACTCATGTTCATGTACTCATGTTCATGTACTCATGAATGTTCATGTACTCATGTTCATGTACTCATGTTCATGTACTCATGTTCATGTACTCATGTTCATGTACTCATGAATGTTCATGTACTCATGTTCATGTACTCATGTTCATGTACTCATGTTCATGTACTCATGTTCATGCACGCATGTTCATGTACTCATGTTCATGTACTCATGAATGTTCATGTACTCATGTTCATGTACTCATGTTCATTTACTCATGAATGTTCATGTACTCATGTTCATGTACTCATGTTCATGTACTCATGAATGTTCATGTACTCATGTTCATGTACTCATGTTCATGTACTCATGAATGTTCATGTACTCATGTTCATGTACTCATGTTCATGTACTCATGGATGTTCATGTCCTCATGTTCATGTCCTCATGAATGTTCATGTACTCATGTTCATGTACTCATGTTCATGTACTCATGTTTATGTACTCATGAATGTTCATGTACTCATGTTCATGTACTCATGTTCATGTACTCATGTTCATGTACTCATGTTCATGTACTCATGAATGTTCATGTACTCATGTTCATGTACTCATGTTCATGTACTCATGTTCATGTACTCATGGATGTTCATGTCCTCATGTTCATGTCCTCATGTCTGTTCATGTCCTCATGTTCATGTACTCATGTTCATGTACTCATGAATGTTCATGTACTCATGTTCATGTACTCATGTTCATGTACTCATGAATGTTCATGTACTCATGTTCATGTACTCATGTTCATGTACTCATGTTCATGTACTCATGTTCATGTACTCATGAATGTTCATGTACTCATGTTCATGTACTCATGTTCATGTACTCATGAATGTTCATGTACTCATGTTCATGTACTCATGTTCATGTACTCATGAATGTTCATGTACTCATGTTCATGTACTCATGTTCACGTACTCATGAATGTTCATGTACTCATGTTCATGTACTCATGTTCATGTACTCATGTTCATGTACTCATGTTCATGTACTCATGTTCATGTACTCATGTTCATGTACTCATGAATGTTCATGTACTCATGTTCATGTACTCATGTTCATGTACTCATGAATGTTCATGTACTCATGTTCATGTACTCATGTTCATGTACTCATGAATGTTCATGTACTCATGTTCATGTACTCATGTTCATGTACGCATGTTCATGTACTCATGTTCATGTACTCATGTTCATGTACTCATGAATGTTCATGTACTCATGTTCATGTACTCATGTTCATGTACTCATGTTCATGTACTCATGTTCATGCACGCATGTTCATGTACTCATGTTCATGTACTCATGAATGTTCATGTACTCATGTTCATGTACTCATGTTCATGTACTCATGAATGTTCATGTACTCATGTTCATGTACTCATGTTCATGTATTAATGAATGTTCATGTACTCATGTTCATGTACTCATGTTCATGTACTCATGAATGTTCATGTACTCATGTTCATGTACTCATGTTCATGTATTCATGGATGTTCATGTCCTCATGTTCATGTCCTCATGAATGTTCATGTACTCATGTTCATGTACTCATGTTCATGTACTCATGTTCATGTACTCATGAATGTTCATGTACTCATGTTCATGTACTCATGTTCATGTACTCATGTTCATGTACTCATGGATGTTCATGTCCTCATGTTCATGTTCTCATGTCTGTTCATGTCCTCATGTTCATGTACTCATATTCATGTACTCATGTTCATGTACTCATGTTCATGTACTCATGAATGTTCATGTACTCATGTTCATGTACTCATGTTCATGTACTCATGAATGTTCATGTACTCATGTTCATGTACTCATGTTCATGTACTCATGTTCATGTACTCATGTTCATGTACTCATGTTCATGTACTCATGAATGTTCATGTACTCATGTTCATGTACTCATGTTCATGTACTCATGTTCATGTACTCATGTTCATGTACTCATGTTCATGTACTCATGAATGTTCATGTACTCATGTTCATGTACTCATGTTCATGTACTCATGAATGTTCATGTACTCATGTTCATGTACTCATGTTCATGTACTCATGTTCATGTACTCATGTTCATGCACGCATGTTCATGTACTCATGTTCATGTACTCATGAATGTTCATGTACTCATGTTTATGTCCTCATGTTCATGTACTCATGAATGTTCATGTAATCATGTTCATGTACTCATGTTCATGTACTCATGAATGTTCATGTACTCATGTTCATGTACTCATGTTCATGTAATCATGAATGTTCATGTACTCATGTTCATGTACTCATGTTCATGTACTCATGAATGTTCATGTACTCATGTTCATGTACTCATGTTAATGTACTCATGTTCATGTACTCATGTTCATGCACGCATGTTCATCTACTCATGTTCATGTACTCATGAATGTTCATGTACTCATGTTCATGTCCTCATGTTCATGTACTCATGAATGTTCATGTACTCATGTTCATGTACTCATGTTCATGTACTCATGAATGTTCATGTACTCATGTTCATGTACTCATGTTCATGTACTCATGTTCATGTACTCATGTTCATGTACTCATGTTCATGTACTCATGTTCATGCACGCATGTTCATGCACTCATGTTCATGTACTCATGTTCATGTACTCATGAATGTTCATGTACTCATGTTTATGTACTCATGTTCATGTACTCATGAATGTTCATGTACTCATGTTCATGTACTCATGTTCATGTACTCATGGATGTTCATGTCCTCATGTTCATGTCCTCATGAATGTTCATGTACTCATGTTCATGTACTCATGTTCATGTACTCATGTTCATGTACTCATGAATGTTCATGTACTCATGTTCATGTACTCATGTTCATGTACTCATGTTCATGTACTCATGGATGTTCATGTCCTCATGTTCATGTCCTCATGTCTGTTCATGTCCTCATGTTCATGTACTCATGTTCATGTACTCATGTTCATGTACTCATGAATGTTCATGTACTCATGTTCATGTACTCATGTTCATGTACTCATGAATGTTCATGTACTCATGTTCATGTACTCATGTTCATGTACTCATGTTCATGTACTCATGTTCATGTACTCATGAATGTTCATGTACTCATGTTCATGTACTCATGTTCATGTACTCATGAATGTTCATGTACTCATGTTCATGTACTCATGTTCATGTACTCATGAATGTTCATGTACTCATGTTCATGTACTCATGTTCATGTACTCATGAATGTTCATGTACTCATGTTCATGTACTCATGTTCATGTACTCATGTTAATGTACTCATGTTCATGTACTCATGAATGTTCATGTACTCATGTTCATGTACTCATGTTCATGTACTCATGAATGTTCATGTACTCATGTTCATGTACTCATGTTCATGTACTCATGTTCATGTACTCATGTTCATGTACTCATGAATGTTCATGTACTCATGTTCATGTACTCATGTTCATGTACTCATGTTCATGTACTCATGTTCATGCACGCATGTTCATGTACTCATGTTCGTGTACTCATGAATGTTCATGTACTCATGTTCATGTACTCATGTTCATGTACTCATGAATGTTCATGTACTCATGTTCATGTACTCATGTTCATGTACTCATAAATGTTCATGTACTCATGTTCATGTACTCATGTTCATGTACTCATGAATGTTCATGTACTCATGTTCATGTACTCATGTTCATGTACTCATGGATGTTCATGTCCTCATGTTCATGTCCTCATGAATGTTCATGTACTCATGTTCATGTACTCATGTTCATGTACTCATGTTCATGTACTCATGAATGTTCATGTACTCATGTTCATGTACTCATGTTCATGTACTCATGTTCATGTACTCATGGATGTTCATGTCCTCATGTTTATGTTCTCATGTCTGTTCATGTCCTCATGTTCATGTACTCATATTCATGTACTCATGTTCATGTACTCATGTTCATGTACTCATGAATGTTCATGTACTCATGTTCATGTACTCATGTTCATGTACTCATGTTCATGTACTCATGAATGTTCATGTACTCATGTTCATGTACTCATGTTCATGTACTCATGTTCATGTACTCATGTTCATGTACTCATGAATGTTCATGTACTCATGTTCATGTACTCATGTTCATGTACTCATGAATGTTCATGTACTCATGTTCATGTACTCATGTTCATGTACTCATGTTCATGTACTCATGTTCATGTACTCATGAATGTTCATGTACTCATGTTCATGTACTCATGTTCATGTACTCATGTTCATGCACGCATGTTCATGTACTCATGTTCATGTACTCATGAATGTTCATGTACTCATGTTCATGTACTCATGTTCATGTACTCATGAATGTTCATGTACTCATGTTCATGTACTCATGTTCATGTACTCATGAATGTTCATGTACTCATGTTCCTGTACTCATGTTCATGTACTCATGTTCATGTACTCATGTTCATGCACGCATGTTCATGTACTCATGTTCATGTACTCATGAATGTTCATGTACTTATGTTCATGTCCTCATGTTCATGTACTCATGAATGTTCATGTACTCATGTTCATGTACTCATGTTCATGTACTCATGAATGTTCATGTACTCATGTTCATGTACTCATGTTCATGTACTCATGTTCATGTACTCATGTTCATGTACTCATGTTCATGTACTCATGTTCATGCACGCATGTTCATGCACTCATGTTCATGTACTCATGTTCATGTACTCATGAATGTTCATGTACTCATGTTCATGTACTCATGTTCATGTACTCATGAATGTTCATGTACTCATGTTCATGTACTCATGTTCATGTACTCATGGATGTTCGTGTCCTCATGTTCATGTCCTCATGAATGTTCATGTACTCATGTTCATGTACTCATGTTCATGTACTCATGTTCATGTACTCATGAATGTTCATGTACTCATGTTCATGTACTCATGTTCATGTACTCATGTTCATGTACTCATGGATGTTCATGTCCTCATGTTCATGTCCTCATGTCTGTTCATGTCCTCATGTTCATGTACTCATATTCATGTACTCATGTTCATGTACTCATGTTCATGTACTCATGAATGTTCATGTACTCATGTTCATGTACTCATGTTCATGTACTCATGAATGTTCATGTACTCATGTTCATGTACTCATGTTCATGTACTCATGTTCATGTACTCATGTTCATGTACTCATGAATGTTCATGTACTCATGTTCATGTACTCATGTTCATGTACTCATGTTCATGTACTCATGTTCATGTACTCATGTTCATGTACTCATGAATGTTCATGTACTCATGTTCATGTACTCATGTTCATGTACTCATGAATGTTCATGTACTCATGTTCATGTACTCATGTTCATGTACTCATGTTCATGTACTCATGTTCATGCACGCATGTTCATGTACTCATGTTCATGTACTCATGAATGTTCATGTACTCATGTTTATGTCCTCATGTTCATGTACTCATGAATGTTCATGTAATCATGTTCATGTACTCATGTTCATGTACTCATGAATGTTCATGTACTCATGTTCATGTACTCATGTTCATGTAATCATGAATGTTCATGTACTCATGTTCATGTACTCATGTTCATGTACTCATGAATGTTCATGTACTCATGTTCATGTACTCATGTTAATGTACTCATGTTCATGTACTCATGTTCATGCACGCATGTTCATCTACTCATGTTCATGTACTCATGAATGTTCATGTACTCATGTTCATGTCCTCATGTTCATGTACTCATGAATGTTCATGTACTCATGTTCATGTACTCATGTTAATGTACTCATGTTCATGTACTCATGTTCATGCACGCATGTTCATCTACTCATGTTCATGTACTCATGAATGTTCATGTACTCATGTTCATGTCCTCATGTTCATGTACTCATGAATGTTCATGTACTCATGTTCATGTACTCATGTTCATGTACTCATGAATGTTCATGTACTCATGTTCATGTACTCATGTTCATGTACTCATGTTCATGTACTCATGTTCATGTACTCATGTTCATGTACTCATGTTCATGCACGCATGTTCATGCACTCATGTTCATGTACTCATGTTCATGTACTCATGAATGTTCATGTACTCATGTTTATGTACTCATGTTCATGTACTCATGAATGTTCATGTACTCATGTTCATGTACTCATGTTCATGTACTCATGGATGTTCATGTCCTCATGTTCATGTCCTCATGAATGTTCATGTACTCATGTTCATGTACTCATGTTCATGTACTCATGTTCATGTACTCATGAATGTTCATGTACTCATGTTTATGTACTCATGTTCATGTACTCATGTTCATGTACTCATGGATGTTCATGTCCTCATGTTCATGTCCTCATGTCTGTTCATGTCCTCATGTTCATGTACTCATGTTCATGTACTCATGTTCATGTATTCATGAATGTTCATGTACTCATGTTCATGTACTCATGTTCATGTACTCATGAATGTTCATGTACTCATGTTCATGTACTCATGTTCATGTACTCATGTTCATGTACTCATGTTCATGTACTCATGAATGTTCATGTACTCATGTTCATGTACTCATGTTCATGTACTCATGAATGTTCATGTACTCATGTTCATGTACTCATGTTCATGTACTCATGAATGTTCATGTACTCATGTTCATGTACTCATGTTCATGTACTCATGAATGTTCATGTACTCATGTTCATGTACTCATGTTCATGTACTCATGTTAATGTACTCATGTTCATGTACTCATGAATGTTCATGTACTCATGTTCATGTACTCATGTTCATGTACTCATGAATGTTCATGTACTCATGTTCATGTACTCATGTTCATGTACTCATGTTCATGTACTCATGTTCATGTACTCATGAATGTTCATGTACTCATGTTCATGTACTCATGTTCATGTACTCATGTTCATGTACTCATGTTCATGCACGCATGTTCATGTACTCATGTTCGTGTACTCATGAATGTTCATGTACTCATGTTCATGTACTCATGTTCATGTACTCATGAATGTTCATGTACTCATGTTCATGTACTCATGTTCATGTACTCATAAATGTTCATGTACTCATGTTCATGTACTCATGTTCATGTACTCATGAATGTTCATGTACTCATGTTCATGTACTCATGTTCATGTACTCATGGATGTTCATGTCCTCATGTTCATGTCCTCATGAATGTTCATGTACTCATGTTCATGTACTCATGTTCATGTACTCATGTTCATGTACTCATGAATGTTCATGTACTCATGTTCATGTACTCATGTTCATGTACTCATGTTCATGTACTCATGGATGTTCATGTCCTCATGTTTATGTTCTCATGTCTGTTCATGTCCTCATGTTCATGTACTCATATTCATGTACTCATGTTCATGTACTCATGTTCATGTACTCATGAATGTTCATGTACTCATGTTCATGTACTCATGTTCATGTACTCATGTTCATGTACTCATGAATGTTCATGTACTCATGTTCATGTACTCATGTTCATGTACTCATGTTCATGTACTCATGTTCATGTACTCATGAATGTTCATGTACTCATGTTCATGTACTCATGTTCATGTACTCATGAATGTTCATGTACTCATGTTCATGTACTCATGTTCATGTACTCATGTTCATGTACTCATGTTCATGTACTCATGTTCATGTACTCATGAATGTTCATGTACTCATGTTCATGTACTCATGTTCATGTACTCATGTTCATGTACTCATGTTCATGCACGCATGTTCATGTACTCATGTTCATGTACTCATGAATGTTCATGTACTCATGTTCATGTACTCATGTTCATGTACTCATGAATGTTCATGTACTCATGTTCATGTACTCATGTTCATGTACTCATGAATGTTCATGTACTCATGTTCCTGTACTCATGTTCATGTACTCATGTTCATGTACTCATGTTCATGCACGCATGTTCATGTACTCATGTTCATGTACTCATGAATGTTCATGTACTTATGTTCATGTCCTCATGTTCATGTACTCATGAATGTTCATGTACTCATGTTCATGTACTCATGTTCATGTACTCATGAATGTTCATGTACTCATGTTCATGTACTCATGTTCATGTACTCATGTTCATGTACTCATGTTCATGTACTCATGTTCATGTACTCATGTTCATGCACGCATGTTCATGCACTCATGTTCATGTACTCATGTTCATGTACTCATGAATGTTCATGTACTCATGTTCATGTACTCATGTTCATGTACTCATGAATGTTCATGTACTCATGTTCATGTACTCATGTTCATGTACTCATGGATGTTCGTGTCCTCATGTTCATGTCCTCATGAATGTTCATGTACTCATGTTCATGTACTCATGTTCATGTACTCATGTTCATGTACTCATGAATGTTCATGTACTCATGTTCATGTACTCATGTTCATGTACTCATGTTCATGTACTCATGGATGTTCATGTCCTCATGTTCATGTCCTCATGTCTGTTCATGTCCTCATGTTCATGTACTCATATTCATGTACTCATGTTCATGTACTCATGTTCATGTACTCATGAATGTTCATGTACTCATGTTCATGTACTCATGTTCATGTACTCATGAATGTTCATGTACTCATGTTCATGTACTCATGTTCATGTACTCATGTTCATGTACTCATGTTCATGTACTCATGAATGTTCATGTACTCATGTTCATGTACTCATGTTCATGTACTCATGTTCATGTACTCATGTTCATGTACTCATGTTCATGTACTCATGAATGTTCATGTACTCATGTTCATGTACTCATGTTCATGTACTCATGAATGTTCATGTACTCATGTTCATGTACTCATGTTCATGTACTCATGTTCATGTACTCATGTTCATGCACGCATGTTCATGTACTCATGTTCATGTACTCATGAATGTTCATGTACTCATGTTTATGTCCTCATGTTCATGTACTCATGAATGTTCATGTAATCATGTTCATGTACTCATGTTCATGTACTCATGAATGTTCATGTACTCATGTTCATGTACTCATGTTCATGTAATCATGAATGTTCATGTACTCATGTTCATGTACTCATGTTCATGTACTCATGAATGTTCATGTACTCATGTTCATGTACTCATGTTAATGTACTCATGTTCATGTACTCATGTTCATGCACGCATGTTCATCTACTCATGTTCATGTACTCATGAATGTTCATGTACTCATGTTCATGTCCTCATGTTCATGTACTCATGAATGTTCATGTACTCATGTTCATGTACTCATGTTCATGTACTCATGAATGTTCATGTACTCATGTTCATGTACTCATGTTCATGTACTCATGTTCATGTACTCATGTTCATGTACTCATGTTCATGTACTCATGTTCATGCACGCATGTTCATGCACTCATGTTCATGTACTCATGTTCATGTACTCATGAATGTTCATGTACTCATGTTTATGTACTCATGTTCATGTACTCATGAATGTTCATGTACTCATGTTCATGTACTCATGTTCATGTACTCATGGATGTTCATGTCCTCATGTTCATGTCCTCATGAATGTTCATGTACTCATGTTCATGTACTCATGTTCATGTACTCATGTTCATGTACTCATGAATGTTCATGTACTCATGTTCATGTACTCATGTTCATGTACTCATGTTCATGTACTCATGGATGTTCATGTCCTCATGTTCATGTCCTCATGTCTGTTCATGTCCTCATGTTCATGTACTCATGTTCATGTACTCATGTTCATGTACTCATGAATGTTCATGTACTCATGTTCATGTACTCATGTTCATGTACTCATGAATGTTCATGTACTCATGTTCATGTACTCATGTTCATGTACTCATGTTCATGTACTCATGTTCATGTACTCATGAATGTTCATGTACTCATGTTCATGTACTCATGTTCATGTACTCATGAATGTTCATGTACTCATGTTCATGTACTCATGTTCATGTACTCATGATCATGTACTCATGTTCATGTACTCATGAATGTTCATGTACTCATGTTCATGTACTCATGTTCATGTACTCATGTTAATGTACTCATGTTCATGTACTCATGAATGTTCATGTACTCATGTTCATGTACTCATGTTCATGTACTCATGAATGTTCATGTACTCATGTTCATGTACTCATGTTCATGTACTCATGTTCATGTACTCATGTTCATGTACTCATGAATGTTCATGTACTCATGTTCATGTACTCATGTTCATGTACTCATGTTCATGTACTCATGTTCATGCACGCATGTTCATGTACTCATGTTCGTGTACTCATGAATGTTCATGTACTCATGTTCATGTACTCATGTTCATGTACTCATGAATGTTCATGTACTCATGTTCATGTACTCATGTTCATGTACTCATAAATGTTCATGTACTCATGTTCATGTACTCATGTTCATGTACTCATGAATGTTCATGTACTCATGTTCATGTACTCATGTTCATGTACTCATGGATGTTCATGTCCTCATGTTCATGTCCTCATGAATGTTCATGTACTCATGTTCATGTACTCATGTTCATGTACTCATGTTCATGTACTCATGAATGTTCATGTACTCATGTTCATGTACTCATGTTCATGTACTCATGTTCATGTACTCATGGATGTTCATGTCCTCATGTTTATGTTCTCATGTCTGTTCATGTCCTCATGTTCATGTACTCATATTCATGTACTCATGTTCATGTACTCATGTTCATGTACTCATGAATGTTCATGTACTCATGTTCATGTACTCATGTTCATGTACTCATGTTCATGTACTCATGAATGTTCATGTACTCATGTTCATGTACTCATGTTCATGTACTCATGTTCATGTACTCATGTTCATGTACTCATGAATGTTCATGTACTCATGTTCATATACTCATGTTCATGTACTCATGAATGTTCATGTACTCATGTTCATGTACTCATGTTCATGTACTCATGTTCATGTACTCATGTTCATGTACTCATGTTCATGTACTCATGAATGTTCATGTACTCATGTTCATGTACTCATGTTCATGTACTCATGTTCATGTACTCATGTTCATGCACGCATGTTCATGTACTCATGTTCATGTACTCATGAATGTTCATGTACTCATGTTCATGTACTCATGTTCATGTACTCATGAATGTTCATGTACTCATGTTCATGTACTCATGTTCATGTACTCATGAATGTTCATGTACTCATGTTCCTGTACTCATGTTCATGTACTCATGTTCATGTACTCATGTTCATGCACGCATGTTCATGTACTCATGTTCATGTACTCATGAATGTTCATGTACTTATGTTCATGTCCTCATGTTCATGTACTCATGAATGTTCATGTACTCATGTTCATGTACTCATGTTCATGTACTCATGAATGTTCATGTACTCATGTTCATGTACTCATGTTCATGTACTCATGTTCATGTACTCATGTTCATGTACTCATGTTCATGTACTCATGTTCATGTACTCATGTTCATGTACTCATGTTCATGCACGCATGTTCATGCACTCATGTTCATGTACTCATGTTCATGTACTCATGAATGTTCATGTACTCATGTTCATGTACTCATGTTCATGTACTCATGAATGTTCATGTACTCATGTTCATGTACTCATGTTCATGTACTCATGGATGTTCGTGTCCTCATGTTCATGTCCTCATGAATGTTCATGTACTCATGTTCATGTACTCATGTTCATGTACTCATGTTCATGTACTCATGAATGTTCATGTACTCATGTTCATGTACTCATGTTCATGTACTCATGTACTCATGTTCATGTACTCATGTTCATGTCCTCATGTTCATGTCCTCATGTCTGTTCATGTCCTCATGTTCATGTCCTCATGTCTGTTCATGTCCTCATGTTCATGTACTCATGTTCATGTACTCATGTTCATGTACTCATGAATGTTCATGTACTCATGTTCATGTACTCATGTTCATGTACTCATGAATGTTCATGTACTCATGTGCATGTACTCATGTTCATGTACTCATGTTCATGTACTCATGAATGTTCATGTACTCATGTTCATGTACTCATGTTCATGTACTCATGAATGTTCATGTACTCATGTTCATGTACTCATGTTCATGTACTCATGAATGTTCATGTACTCATGTTCATGTACTCATGTTCATGTACTCATGAATGTTCATGTACTCATGTTCATGTACTCATGTTCATGTACTCATGTTAATGTACTCATGTTCATGTACTCATGAATGTTCATGTACTCATGTTCATGTATTCATGTTCATGTACTCATGAATGTTCATGTACTCATGTTCATGTACTCATGTTCATGTACTCATGTTCATGTACTCATGTTCATGTACTCATGAATGTTCATGTACTCATGTTCATGTACTCATGTTCATGTACTCATGTTCATGTACTCATGTTCATGCACGCATGTTCATGTACTCATGTTCATGTACTCATGAATGTTCATGTACTCATGTTCATGTACTCATGTTCATGTACTCATGAATGTTCATGTACTCATGTTCATGTACTCATGTTCATGTACTCATAAATGTTCATGTACTCATGTTCATGTACTCATGTTCATGTACTCATGAATGTTCATGTACTCATGTTCATGTACTCATGTTCATGTACTCATGGATGTTCATGTACTCATGGATGTTCATGTCCTCATGTTCATGTCCTCATGAATGTTCATGTACTCATGTTCATGTACTCATGTTCATGTACTCATGTTCATGTACTCATGAATGTTCATGTACTCATGTTCATGTACTCATGTTCATGTACTCATGTTCATGTACTCATGGATGTTCATGTCCTCATGTTTATGTTCTCATGTCTGTTCATGTCCTCATGTTCATGTACTCATATTCATGTACTCATGTTCATGTACTCATGTTCATGTACTCATGAATGTTCATGTACTCATGTTCATGTACTCATGTTCATGTACTCATGTTCATGTACTCATGAATGTTCATGTACTCATGTTCATGTACTCATGTTCATGTACTCATGTTCATGTACTCATGTTCATGTACTCATGAATGTTCATGTACTCATGTTCATGTACTGATGTTCATGTACTCATGAATGTTCATGTACTCATGTTCATGTACTCATGTTCATGTACTCATGTTCATGTACTCATGTTCATGTACTCATGTTCATGTACTCATGAATGTTCATGTACTCATGTTCATGTACTCATGTTCATGTACTCATGTTCATGTACTCATGTTCATGCACGCATGTTCATGTACTCATGTTCATGTACTCATGAATGTTCATGTACTCATGTTCATGTACTCATGTTCACGTACTCATGAATGTTCATGTACTCATGTTCATGTACTCATGTTCATGTACTCATGAATGTTCATGTACTCATGTTCCTGTACTCATGTTCATGTACTCATGTTCATGTACTCATGTTCATGCACGCATGTTCATGTACTCATGTTCATGTACTCATGAATGTTCATGTACTTATGTTCATGTCCTCATGTTCATGTACTCATGAATGTTCATGTACTCATGTTCATGTACTCATGTTCATGTACTCATGAATGTTCATGTACTCATGTTCATGTACTCATGTTCATGTACTCATATTCATGTACTCATGTTCATGTACTCATGTTCATGTACTCATGTTCATGTACTCATGTTCATGTACTCATGTTCATGCACGCATGTTCATGCACTCATGTTCATGTACTCATGTTCATGTACTCATGAATGTTCATGTACTCATGTTCATGTACTCATGTTCATGTACTCATGAATGTTCATGTACTCATGTTCATGTACTCATGTTCATGTACTCATGGATGTTCATGTCCTCATGTTCATGTCCTCATGAATGTTCATGTACTCATGTTCATGTACTCATGTTCATGTACTCATGTTCATGTACTCATGAATGTTCATGTACTCATGTTCATGTACTCATGTTCATGTACTCATGTTCATGTACTCATGGATGTTCATGTCCTCATGTTCATGTCCTCATGTCTGTTCATGTCCTCATGTTCATGTACTCATGTTCATGTACTCATGTTCATGTACTCATGAATGTTCATGTACTCATGTTCATGTACTCATGTTCATGTACTCATGAATGTTCATGTACTCATGTTCATGTACTCATGTTCATGTACTCATGTTCATGTACTCATGTTCATGTACTCATGAATGTTCATGTACTCATGTTCATGTACTCATGTTCATGTACTCATGAATGTTCATGTACTCATGTTCATGTACTCATGTTCATGTACTCATGAATGTTCATGTACTCATGTTCATGTACTCATGTTCATGTACTCATGAATGTTCATGTACTCATGTTCATGTACTCATGTTCATGTACTCATGTTAATGTACTCATGTTCATGTACTCATGAATGTTTATGTACTCATGTTCATGTACTCATGTTCATGTACTCATGTTCATGTACTCATGTTCATGTACTCATGGATGTTCATGTACTCATGTTCATGTACTCATGTTCATGTACTCATGTTCATGTACTCATGGATGTTCATGTCCTCATGTTCATGTCTTCATGAATGTTCATGTACTCATGTTCATGTACTCATGTTCATGTACTCATGTTCATGTACTCATGAATGTTCATGTACTAATGTTCATGTACTCATGTTCATGTACTCATGTTCATGTACTCATGGATGTTCATGTCCTCATGTTCATGTCCTCATGTCTGTTCATGTCATCATGTTCATGTACTCATGTTCATGTACTCATGTTCATGTACTCATGTTCATGTACTCATGAATGTTCATGTACTCATGTTCATGTACTCATGTTCATGTACTCATGAATGTTCATGTACTCATGTTCATGTACTCATGTTCATGTACTCATCTTCATGTACTCATGTTCATGTACTCATGAATGTTCATGTACTCATGTTCATGTACTCATGTTCATGTACTCATGTTCATGTACTCATGTTCATGTACTCATGTTCATGTACTCATGAATGTTCATGTACTCATGTTCATGTACTCATGTTCATGTACTCATGAATGTTCATGTACTCATGTTCATGTACTCATGTTCATGTACTCATGAATGTTCATGTACTCATATTCATGTACTCATGTTCATGTACTCATGTTCATGTACTCATGTTCATGTACTCATGGATGTTCATGTCCTCATGTTCATGTCCTCATGAATGTTCATGTACTCATGTTCATGTACTCATGTTCATGTACTCATGTTCATGTACTCATGAATGTTCATGTACTCATGTTCATGTACTCATGTTCATGTACTCATGTTGATGTACTCATGGATGTTCATGTCCTCATGTTTATGTTCTCATGTCTGTTCATGTCCTCATGTTCATGTACTCATATTCATGTACTCATGTTCATGTACTCATGTTCATGTACTCATGAATGTTCATGTACTCATGTTCATGTACTCATGTTCATGTACTCATGTTCATGTACTCATGAATGTTCATGTACTCATGTTCATGTACTCATGTTCATGTACTCATGTTCATGTACTCATGTTCATGTACTCATGAATGTTCATGTACTCATGTTCATGTACTGATGTTCATGTACTCATGAATGTTCATGTACTCATGTTCATGTACTCATGTTCATGTACTCATGTTCATGTACTCATGTTCATGTACTCATGTTCATGTACTCATGAATGTTCATGTACTCATGTTCATGTACTCATGTTCATGTACTCATGTTCATGTACTCATGTTCATGCACGCATGTTCATGTACTCATGTTCATGTACTCATGAATGTTCATGTACTCATGTTCATGTACTCATGTTCACGTACTCATGAATGTTCATGTACTCATGTTCATGTACTCATGTTCATGTACTCATGAATGTTCATGTACTCATGTTCCTGTACTCATGTTCATGTACTCATGTTCATGTACTCATGTTCATGCACGCATGTTCATGTACTCATGTTCATGTACTCATGAATGTTCATGTACTTATGTTCATGTCCTCATGTTCATGTACTCATGAATGTTCATGTACTCATGTTCATGTACTCATGTTCATGTACTCATGAATGTTCATGTACTCATGTTCATGTACTCATGTTCATGTACTCATATTCATGTACTCATGTTCATGTACTCATGTTCATGTACTCATGTTCATGTACTCATGTTCATGTACTCATGTTCATGCACGCATGTTCATGCACTCATGTTCATGTACTCATGTTCATGTACTCATGAATGTTCATGTACTCATGTTCATGTACTCATGTTCATGTACTCATGAATGTTCATGTACTCATGTTCATGTACTCATGTTCATGTACTCATGGATGTTCATGTCCTCATGTTCATGTCCTCATGAATGTTCATGTACTCATGTTCATGTACTCATGTTCATGTACTCATGTTCATGTACTCATGAATGTTCATGTACTCATGTTCATGTACTCATGTTCATGTACTCATGTTCATGTACTCATGGATGTTCATGTCCTCATGTTCATGTCCTCATGTCTGTTCATGTCCTCATGTTCATGTACTCATGTTCATGTACTCATGTTCATGTACTCATGAATGTTCATGTACTCATGTTCATGTACTCATGTTCATGTACTCATGAATGTTCATGTACTCATGTTCATGTACTCATGTTCATGTACTCATGTTCATGTACTCATGTTCATGTACTCATGAATGTTCATGTACTCATGTTCATGTACTCATGTTCATGTACTCATGAATGTTCATGTACTCATGTTCATGTACTCATGTTCATGTACTCATGAATGTTCATGTACTCATGTTCATGTACTCATGTTCATGTACTCATGAATGTTCATGTACTCATGTTCATGTACTCATGTTCATGTACTCATGTTAATGTACTCATGTTCATGTACTCATGAATGTTTATGTACTCATGTTCATGTACTCATGTTCATGTACTCATGTTCATGTACTCATGTTCATGTACTCATGGATGTTCATGTACTCATGTTCATGTACTCATGTTCATGTACTCATGTTCATGTACTCATGGATGTTCATGTCCTCATGTTCATGTCTTCATGAATGTTCATGTACTCATGTTCATGTACTCATGTTCATGTACTCATGTTCATGTACTCATGAATGTTCATGTACTAATGTTCATGTACTCATGTTCATGTACTCATGTTCATGTACTCATGGATGTTCATGTCCTCATGTTCATGTCCTCATGTCTGTTCATGTCATCATGTTCATGTACTCATGTTCATGTACTCATGTTCATGTACTCATGTTCATGTACTCATGAATGTTCATGTACTCATGTTCATGTACTCATGTTCATGTACTCATGAATGTTCATGTACTCATGTTCATGTACTCATGTTCATGTACTCATCTTCATGTACTCATGTTCATGTACTCATGAATGTTCATGTACTCATGTTCATGTACTCATGTTCATGTACTCATGTTCATGTACTCATGTTCATGTACTCATGTTCATGTACTCATGAATGTTCATGTACTCATGTTCATGTACTCATGTTCATGTACTCATGAATGTTCATGTACTCATGTTCATGTACTCATGTTCATGTACTCATGAATGTTCATGTACTCATATTCATGTACTCATGTTCATGTACTCATGTTCATGTACTCATGTTCATGTACTCATGTTCATGTACTCATGAATGTTCATGTACTCATGTTCATGTACTCATGTTCATGTACTCATGTTGATGTACTCATGGATGTTCATGTCCTCATGTTTATGTTCTCATGTCTGTTCATGTCCTCATGTTCATGTACTCATATTCATGTACTCATGTTCATGTACTCATGTTCATGTACTCATGAATGTTCATGTACTCATGTTCATGTACTCATGTTCATGTACTCATGTTCATGTACTCATGAATGTTCATGTACTCATGTTCATGTACTCATGTTCATGTACTCATGTTCATGTACTCATGTTCATGTACTCATGAATGTTCATGTACTCATGTTCATGTACTCATGTTCATGTACTCATGAATGTTCATGTACTCATGTTCATGTACTCATGTTCATGTACTCATGTTCATGTACTCATGTTCATGTACTCATGTTCATGTACTCATGAATGTTCATGTACTCATGTTCATGTACTCATGTTCATGTACTCATGAATGTTCATGTACTCATGTTCATGTACTCATGTTCATGTACTCATGAATGTTCATGTACTCATGTTCCTGTACTCATGTTCATGTACTCATGTTCATGTACTCATGTTCATGCACGCATGTTCATGTACTCATGTTCATGTACTCATGAATGTTCATGTACTTATGTTCATGTCCTCATGTTCATGTACTCATGAATGTTCATGTACTCATGTTCATGTACTCAGGTTCATGTACTCATGAATGTTCATGTACTCATGTTCATGTACTCATGTTCATGTACTCATATTCATGTACTCATGTTCATGTACTCATGTTCATGTACTCATGTTCATGTACTCATGTTCATGCACGCATGTTCATGCACTCATGTTCATGTACTCATGTTCATGTACTCATGAATGTTCATGTACTCATGTTCATGTACTCATGTTCATGTACTCATGAATGTTCATGTACTCATGTTCATGTACTCATGTTCATGTACTCATGGATGTTCATGTCCTCATGTTCATGTCCTCATGAATGTTCATGTACTCATGTTCATGTACTCATGTTCATGTACTCATGTTCATGTACTCATGAATGTTCATGTACTCATGTTCATGTACTCATGTTCATGTACTCATGTTCATGTACTCATGGATGTTCATGTCCTCATGTTCATGTCCTCATGTCTGTTCATGTCCTCATGTTCATGTACTCATGTTCATGTACTCATGTTCATGTACTCATGAATGTTCATGTACTCATGTTCATGTACTCATGTTCATGTACTCATGAATGTTCATGTACTCATGTTCATGTACTCATGTTCATGTACTCATGTTCATGTACTCATGTTCATGTACTCATGAATGTTCATGTACTCATGTTCATGTACTCATGTTCATGTACTCATGAATGTTCATGTACTCATGTTCATGTACTCATGTTCATGTACTCATGAATGTTCATGTACTCATGTTCATGTACTCATGTTCATGTACTCATGAATGTTCATGTACTCATGTTCATGTACTCATGTTCATGTACTCATGTTAATGTACTCATGTTCATGTACTCATGAATGTTCATGTACTCATGTTCATGTACTCATGTTCATGTACTCATGTTCATGTACTCATGGATGTTCATGTACTCATGTTCATGTACTCATGTTCATGTACTCATGTTCATGTACTCATGGATGTTCATGTCCTCATGTTCATGTCTTCATGAATGTTCATGTACTCATGTTCATGTACTCATTTTCATGTACTCATGTTCATGTACTCATGAATGTTCATGTACTCATGTTCATGTACTCATGTTCATGTACTCATGTTCATGTACTCATGGATGTTCATGTCCTCATGTTCATGTCCTCATGTCTGTTCATGTCATCATGTTCATGTACTCATGTTCATGTACTCATGTTCATGTACTCATGTTCATGTACTCATGAATGTTCATGTACTCATGTTCATGTACTCATGTTCATGTACTCATGAATGTTCATGTACTCATGTTCATGTACTCATGTTCATGTACTCATCTTCATGTACTCATGTTCATGTACTCATGAATGTTCATGTACTCATGTTCATGTACTCATGTTCATGTACTCATGTTCATGTACTCATGTTCATGTACTCATGTTCATGTACTCATGTTCATGTACTCATGAATGTTCATGTACTCATGTTCATGTACTCATGTTCATGTACTCATGAATGTTCATGTACTCATGTTCATGTACTCATGTTCATGTACTCATGAATGTTCATGTACTCATATTCATGTACTCATGTTCATGTACTCATGTTCATGTACTCATGTTCATGTACTCATGTTCATGTACTCATGTTCATGTACTCATGTTCATGTACTCATTTTCGTGTACTCATGAATGTTCATGTACTCATGTTCATGTACTCATGTTCATGTACTCATGAATGTTCATGTACTCATGTTCATGTACTCATGTTCATGTACTCATGTTCATGTACTCATGTTCATGTACTCATGAATGTTCATGTACTCATGTTCATGTACTCATGTTCATGTACTCATGTTCATGTACTCATGTTCATGCACGCATGTTCATGTACTCATGTTCATGTACTCATGAATGTTCATGTACTCATGTTCATGTACTCATGTTCATGTACTCATGAATGTTCATGTACTCATGTTCATGTACTCATGTTCATGTACTCATGAATGTTCATGTACTCATGTTCATGTACTCATGTTCATGTACTCATGAATGTTCATGTACTCATGTTCATGTACTCATGTTCATGTACTCATGGATGTTGATGTCCTCATGTTCATGTCCTCATGAATGTTCATGTACTCATGTTCATGTACTCATGTTCATGTACTCATGTTCATGTACTCATGAATGTTCATGTACTCATGTTCATGTACTCATGTTCATGTACTCATGTTCATGTACTCATGGATGTTCATGTCCTCATGTTCATGTCCTCATGTCTGTTCATGTCCTCATGTTCATGTACTCATGTTCATGTACTCATGTTCATGTACTCATGAATGTTCATGTACTCATGTTCATGTACTCATGTTCATGTACTCATGAATGTTCATGTACTCATGTTCATGTACTCATGTTCATGTACTCATGTTCATGTACTCATGTTCATGTACTCATGAATGTTCATGTACTCATGTTCATGTACTCATGTTCATGTACTCATGAATGTTCATGTACTCATGTTCATGTACTCATGTTCATGTACTCATGAATGTTCATGTACTCATGTTCATGTACTCATGTTCATGTACTCATGAATGTTCATGTACTCATGTTCATGTACTCATGTTCATGTACTCATGTTCATGTACTCATGTTCATGTACTCATGTTCATGTACTCATGAATGTTCATGTACTCATGTTCATGTACTCATGTTCATGTACTCATGAATGTTCATGTACTCATGTTCATGTACTCATGTTCATGTACTCATGAATGTTCATGTACTCATGTTCATGTACTCATGTTCATGTACTCATGTTCATGTACTCATGTTCATGTACTCATGTTCATGTACTCATGAATGTTCATGTACTCATGTTCATGTACTCATGTTCATGTACTCATGTTCATGTACTCATGTTCATGCACGCATGTTCATGTACTCATGTTCATGTACTCATGAATGTTCATGTACTCATGTTCATGTACTCATGTTCATGTACTCATGAATGTTCATGTACTCATGTTCATGTACTCATGTTCATGTACTCATGAATGTTCATGTACTCATGTTCATGTACTCATGTTCATGTACTCATGAATGTTCATGTACTCATGTTCATGTACTCATGTTCATGTACTCATGGATGTTCATGTCCTCATGTTCATGTCCTCATGAATGTTCATGTACTCATGTTCATGTACTCATGTTCATGTACTCATGTTCATGTACTCATGAATGTTCATGTACTCATGTTCATGTACTCATGTTCATGTACTCATGTTCATGTACTCATGGATGTTCATGTCCTCATGTTCATGTTCTCATGTCTGTTCATGTCCTCATGTTCATGTACTCATATTCATGTACTCATGTTCATGTACTCATGTTCATGTACTCATGAATGTTCATGTACTCATGTTCATGTACTCATGTTCATGTACTCATGTTCATGTACTCATGAATGTTCATGTACTCACGTTCATGTACTCATGTTCATGTACTCATGTTCATGTACTCATGTTCATGTACTCATGAATGTTCATGTACTCATGTTCATGTACTCATGTTCATGTACTCATGTTCATGTACTCATGAATGTTCATGTACTCATGTTCATGTACTCATGTTCATGTACTCATGTTCATCTACTCATGTTGATGTACTCATGAATGTTCATGTACTCATGTTCATGTACTCATGTTCATGTACTCATGTTCATGTACTCATGTTCATGTACTCATGTTCATGTACTCATGAATGTTCATGTACTCATGTTCATGTACTCATGTTCATGTACTCATGCATGTTCATGTACTCATGTTCATGTACTCATGTTCATGTACTCATGTTCATGTACTCATGTTCATGCACGCATGTTCATGTACTCATGTTCATGTACTCATGAATGTTCATGTACTCATGTTCATGTCCTCATGTTCATGTACTCATGAATGTTCATGTAATCATGTTCATGTACTCATGTTCATGTACTCATGTTCATGTACTCATGAATGTTCATGTACTCATGTTCATGTAATCATGAATGTTCATGTACTCATGGATGTTCATGTCCTCATGTTCTTGTCCTCATGAATGTTCATGTACTCATGTTCATGTACTCATGTTAATGTACTCATGTTCATGTACTCATGTTCATGCACGCATGTTCATCTACTCATGTTCATGTACTCATGAATGTTCATGTACTCATGTTCATGTCCTCATGTTCATGTACTCATGAATGTTCATGTACTCATGTTCATGTACTCATGTTCATGTACTCATGAATGTTCATGTACTCATGTTCATGTACTCATGTTCATGTACTCATGTTCATGTACTCATGTTCATGTACTCATGTTCATGCACGCATGTTCATGCACTCATGTTCATGTACTCATGTTCATGTACTCATGAATGTTCATGTACTCATGTTCATGTACTCATGTTCATGTACTCATGAATGTTCATGTACTCATGTTCATGTACTCATGTTCATGTACTCATGGATGTTCATGTCCTCATGTTCATGTCCTCATGAATGTTCATGTACTCATGTTCATGTACTCATGTTCATGTACTCATGTTCATGTACTCATGAAGTTCATGTACTCATGTTCATGTACTCATGTTCATGTACTCATGTTCATGTACTCATGGATGTTCATGTCCTCATGTTCATGTCCTCATGTCTGTTCATGTCCTCATGTTCATGTACTCATGTTCATGTACTCATGTTCATGTACTCATGAATGTTCATGTACTCATGTTCATGTACTCATGTTCATGTACTCATGAATGTTCATGTACTCATGTTCATGTACTCATGTTCATGTACTCATGTTCATGTACTCATGTTCATGTACTCATGAATGTTCATGTACTCATGTTCATGTACTCATGTTCATGTACTCATGAATGTTCATGTACTCATGTTCATGTACTCATGTTCATGTACTCATGAATGTTCATGTACTCATGTTCATGTACTCATGTTCATGTACTCATGAATGTTCATGTACTCATGTTCATGTACTCATGTTCATGTACTCATGTTAATGTACTCATGTTCATGTACTCATGAATGTTCATGTACTCATGTTCATGTACTCATGTTCATGTACTCATGAATGTTCATGTACTCATGTTCATGTACTCATGTTCATGTACTCATGTTCATGTACTCATGTTCATGTACTCATGTTCATGTACTCATTAATGTTCATGTACTCATGTTCATGTACTCATGTTCATGTACTCATGTTCATGTACTCATGTTCATGCACGCATGTTCATGTACTCATGTTCATGTACTCATGAATGTTCATGTACTCATGTTCATGTACTCATGTTCATGTACTCATGAATGTTCATGTACTCATGTTCATGTACTCATGTTCATGTACTCATAAATGTTCATGTACTCATGTTCATGTACTCATGTTCATGTACTCATGAATGTTCATGTACTCATGTTCATGTACTCATGTTCATGTACTCATGGATGTTCATGTCCTCATGTTCATGTCCTCATGAATGTTCATGTACTCATGTTCATGTACTCATGTTCATGTACTCATGTTCATGTACTCATGAATGTTCATGTACTCATGTTCATGTACTCATGTTCATGTACTCATGTTCATGTACTCATGGATGTTCATGTCCTCATGTTTATGTTCTCATGTCTGTTCATGTCCTCATGTTCATGTACTCATATTCATGTACTCATGTTCATGTACTCATGTTCATGTACTCATGAATGTTCATGTACTCATGTTCATGTACTCATGTTCATGTACTCATGTTCATGTACTCATGAATGTTCATGTACTCATGTTCATGTACTCATGTTCATGTACTCATGTTCATGTACTCATGTTCATGTACTCATGAATGTTCATGTACTCATGTTCATTTACTCATGTTCATGTACTCATGAATGTTCATGTACTCATGTTCATGTACTCATGTTCATGTACTCATGTTCATGTACTCATGTTCATGTACTCATGTTCATGTACTCATGAATGTTCATGTACTCATGTTCATGTACTCATGTTCATGTACTCATGTTCATGTACTCATGTTCATGCACGCATGTTCATGTACTCATGTTCATGTACTCATGAATGTTCATGTACTCATGTTCATGTACTCATGTTCATGTACTCATGAATGTTCATGTACTCATGTTCATGTACTCATGTTCATGTACTCATGAATGTTCATGTACTCATGTTCCTGTACTCATGTTCATGTACTCATGTTCATGTACTCATGTTCATGCACGCATGTTCATGTACTCATGTTCATGTACTCATGAATGTTCATGTACTCATGTTCATGTCCTCATGTTCATGTACTCATGAATGTTCATGTACTCATGTTCATGTACTCATGTTCATGTACTCATGAATGTTCATGTACTCATGTTCATGTACTCATGAATGTTCACGTACTCATGTTCATGTACTCATTTTCATGTACTCATGTTCATGTACTCATGTTCATGTACTCATGTTCATGTACTCATGTTCATGTACTCATGAATGTTCATGTACTCATGTTCATGTACTCATGTTCATGTACTCATGTTCATGTACTCATGTTCATGTACTCATGAATGTTCATGTACTCATGTTCATGTACTCATGTTCATGTACTCATGAATGTTCATGTACTCATGTTCATGTACTCATGTTCATGTACTCATGAATGTTCATGTACTCATGTTCATGTACTCATGTTCATGTACTCATGAATGTTCATGTACTCATGTTCATGTACTCATGTTCATGTACTCATGTTAATGTACTCATGTTCATGTACTCATGAATGTTCATGTACTCATGTTCATGTACTCATGTTCATGTACTCATGTTCATGTACTCATGTTCATGTACTCATGGATGTTCATGTACTCATGTTCATGTACTCATGTTCATGTACTCATGTTCATGTACTCATGGATGTTCATGTCCTCATGTTCATGTCTTCATGAATGTTCATGTACTCATGTTCATGTACTCATGTTCATGTACTCATGTTCATGTACTCATGAATGTTCATGTACTCATGTTCATGTACTCATGTTCATGTACTCATGTTCATGTACTCATGGATGTTCATGTCCTCATGTTCATGTCCTCATGTCTGTTCATGTCATCATGTTCATGTACTCATGTTCATGTACTCATGTTCATGTACTCATGTTCATGTACTCATGAATGTTCATGTACTCATGTTCATGTACTCATGTTCATGTACTCATGAATGTTCATGTACTCATGTTCATGTACTCATGTTCATGTACTCATCTTCATGTACTCATGTTCATGTACTCATGAATGTTCATGTACTCATGTTCATGTACTCATGTTCATGTACTCATGTTCATGTACTCATGTTCATGTACTCATGTTCATGTACTCATGAATGTTCATGTACTCATGTTCATGTACTCATGTTCATGTACTCATGAATGTTCATGTACTCATGTTCATGTACTCATGTTCATGTACTCATGAATGTTCATGTACTCATATTCATGTACTCATGTTCATGTACTCATGTTCATGTACTCATGTTCATGTACTCATGGATGTTCATGTCCTCATGTTCATGTCCTCATGAATGTTCATGTACTCATGTTCATGTACTCATGTTCATGTACTCATGTTCATGTACTCATGAATGTTCATGTACTCATGTTCATGTACTCATGTTCATGTACTCATGTTGATGTACTCATGGATGTTCATGTCCTCATGTTTATGTTCTCATGTCTGTTCATGTCCTCATGTTCATGTACTCATATTCATGTACTCATGTTCATGTACTCATGTTCATGTACTCATGAATGTTCATGTACTCATGTTCATGTACTCATGTTCATGTACTCATGTTCATGTACTCATGAATGTTCATGTACTCATGTTCATGTACTCATGTTCATGTACTCATGTTCATGTACTCATGTTCATGTACTCATGAATGTTCATGTACTCATGTTCATGTATTCATGTTCATGTACTCATGAATGTTCATGTACTCATGTTCATGTACTCATGTTCATGTACTCATGTTCATGTACTCATGTTCATGTACTCATGTTCATGTACTCATGAATGTTCATGTACTCATGTTCATGTACTCATGTTCATGTACTCATGTTCATGTACTCATGTTCATGCACGCATGTTCATGTACTCATGTTCATGTACTCATGAATGTTCATGTACTCATGTTCATGTACTCATGTTCATTTATTCATGAATGTTCATGTACTCATGTTCATGTACTCATGTTCATGTACTCATGAATGTTCATGTACTCATGTTCCTGTACTCATGTTCATGTACTCATGTTCATGCACGCATTTTCATGTACTCATGATCATGTACTCATGAATGTTCATGTACTTATGTTCATGTCCTCATGTTCATGTACTCATGAATGTTCATGTACTCATGTTCATGTACTCATGTTCATGTACTCATGAATGTTCATGTACTCATGTTCATGTACTCATGTTCATGTACTCATATTCATGTACTCATGTTCATGTACTCATGTTCATGTACTCATCTTCATGTACTCATGTTCATGCACGCATGTTCATGCACTCATGTTCATGTACTCATGTTCATGTACTCATGAATTTTCATGTACTCATGTTCATGTACTCATGTTCATGTACTCATGAATGTTCATGTACTCATGTTCATGTACTCATGTTCATGTACTCATGGATGTTCATGTCCTCATGTTCATGTCCTCATGAATGTTCATGTACTCATGTTCATGTACTCATGTTCATGTACTCATGTTCATGTACTCATGAATGTTCATGTACTCATGTTCATGTACTCATGTTCATGTACTCATGTTCATGTACTCATGGATGTTCATGTCCTCATGTTCATGTCCTCATGTCTGTTCATGTCCTCATGTTCATGTACTCATGTTCATGTACTCATGTTCATGTACTCATGAATGTTCATGTACTCATGTTCATGTACTCATGTTCATGTACTCATGAATGTTCATGTACTCATGTTCATGTACTCATGTTCATGTACTCATGTTCATGTACTCATGTTCATGTACTCATGAATGTTCATGTACTCATGTTCATGTACTCATGTTCATGTACTCATGAATGTTCATGTACTCATGTTCATGTACTCATGTTCATGTACTCATGAATGTTCATGTACTCATGTTCATGTACTCATGTTCATGTACTCATGAATGTTCATGTACTCATGTTCATGTACTCATGTTCATGTACTCATGTTAATGTACTCATGTTCATGTACTCATGAATGTTCATGTACTCATGTTCCTGTACTCATGTTCATGTACTCATGTTCATGTACTCATGGATGTTCATGTACTCATGTTCATGTACTCATGTTCATGTACTCATGTTCATGTACTCATGGATGTTCATGTCCTCATGTTCATGTCTTCATGAATGTTCATGTACTCATGTTCATGTACTCATTTTCATGTACTCATGTTCATGTACTCATGAATGTTCATGTACTCATGTTCATGTACTCATGTTCATGTACTCATGTTCATGTACTCATGGATGTTCATGTCCTCATGTTCATGTCCTCATGTCTGTTCATGTCATCATGTTCATGTACTCATGTTCATGTACTCATGTTCATGTACTCATGTTCATGTACTCATGAATGTTCATGTACTCATGTTCATGTACTCATGTTCATGTACTCATGAATGTTCATGTACTCATGTTCATGTACTCATGTTCATGTACTCATCTTCATGTACTCATGTTCATGTACTCATGAATGTTCATGTACTCATGTTCATGTACTCATGTTCATGTACTCATGTTCATGTACTCATGTTCATGTACTCATGTTCATGTACTCATGAATGTTCATGTACTCATGTTCATGTACTCATGTTCATGTACTCATGAATGTTCATGTACTCATGTTCATGTACTCATGTTCATGTACTCATGAATGTTCATGTACTCATATTCATGTACTCATGTTCATGTACTCATGTTCATGTACTCATGTTCATGTACTCATGTTCATGTACTCATGTTCATGTACTCATGTTCATGTACTCATTTTCGTGTACTCATGAATGTTCATGTACTCATGTTCATGTACTCATGTTCATGTACTCATGAATGTTCATGTACTCATGTTCATGTACTCATGTTCATGTACTCATGTTCATGTACTCATGTTCATGTACTCATGAATGTTCATGTACTCATGTTCATGTACTCATGTTCATGTACTCATGTTCATGTACTCATGTTCATGCACGCATGTTCATGTACTCATGTTCATGTACTCATGAATGTTCATGTACTCATGTTCATGTACTCATGTTCATGTACTCATGAATGTTCATGTACTCATGTTCATGTACTCATGTTCATGTACTCATGAATGTTCATGTACTCATGTTCATGTACTCATGTTCATGTACTCATGAATGTTCATGTACTCATGTTCATGTACTCATGTTCATGTACTCATGGATGTTGATGTCCTCATGTTCATGTCCTCATGAATGTTCATGTACTCATGTTCATGTACTCATGTTCATGTACTCATGTTCATGTACTCATGAATGTTCATGTACTCATGTTCATGTACTCATGTTCATGTACTCATGTTCATGTACTCATGGATGTTCATGTCCTCATGTTCATGTCCTCATGTCTGTTCATGTCCTCATGTTCATGTACTCATGTTCATGTACTCATGTTCATGTACTCATGAATGTTCATGTACTCATGTTCATGTACTCATGTTCATGTACTCATGAATGTTCATGTACTCATGTTCATGTACTCATGTTCATGTACTCATGTTCATGTACTCATGTTCATGTACTCATGAATGTTCATGTACTCATGTTCATGTACTCATGTTCATGTACTCATGAATGTTCATGTACTCATGTTCATGTACTCATGTTCATGTACTCATGAATGTTCATGTACTCATGTTCATGTACTCATGTTCATGTACTCATGAATGTTCATGTACTCATGTTCATGTACTCATGTTCATGTACTCATGTTCATGTACTCATGTTCATGTACTCATGTTCATGTACTCATGTTCATGTACTCATGAAGTTCATGTACTCATGTTCATGTACTCATGTTCATGTACTCATGTTCATGTACTCATGGATGTTCATGTCCTCATGTTCATGTCCTCATGTCTGTTCATGTCCTCATGTTCATGTACTCATGTTCATGTACTCATGTTCATGTACTCATGAATGTTCATGTACTCATGTTCATGTACTCATGTTCATGTACTCATGAATGTTCATGTACTCATGTTCATGTACTCATGTTCATGTACTCATGTTCATGTACTCATGTTCATGTACTCATGAATGTTCATGTACTCATGTTCATGTACTCATGTTCATGTACTCATGAATGTTCATGTACTCATGTTCATGTACTCATGTTCATGTACTCATGAATGTTCATGTACTCATGTTCATGTACTCATGTTCATGTACTCATGAATGTTCATGTACTCATGTTCATGTACTCATGTTCATGTACTCATGTTAATGTACTCATGTTCATGTACTCATGAATGTTCATGTACTCATGTTCATGTACTCATGTTCATGTACTCATGAATGTTCATGTACTCATGTTCATGTACTCATGTTCATGTACTCATGTTCATGTACTCATGTTCATGTACTCATGTTCATGTACTCATGAATGTTCATGTACTCATGTTCATGTACTCATGTTCATGTACTCATGTTCATGTACTCATGTTCATGCACGCATGTTCATGTACTCATGTTCATGTACTCATGAATGTTCATGTACTCATGTTCATGTACTCATGTTCATGTACTCATGAATGTTCATGTACTCATGTTCATGTACTCATGTTCATGTACTCATAAATGTTCATGTACTCATGTTCATGTACTCATGTTCATGTACTCATGAATGTTCATGTACTCATGTTCATGTACTCATGTTCATGTACTCATGGATGTTCATGTCCTCATGTTCATGTCCTCATGAATGTTCATGTACTCATGTTCATGTACTCATGTTCATGTACTCATGTTCATGTACTCATGAATGTTCATGTACTCATGTTCATGTACTCATGTTCATGTACTCATGTTCATGTACTCATGGATGTTCATGTCCTCATGTTTATGTTCTCATGTCTGTTCATGTCCTCATGTTCATGTACTCATATTCATGTACTCATGTTCATGTACTCATGTTCATGTACTCATGAATGTTCATGTACTCATGTTCATGTACTCATGTTCATGTACTCATGTTCATGTACTCATGAATGTTCATGTACTCATGTTCATGTACTCATGTTCATGTACTCATGTTCATGTACTCATGTTCATGTACTCATGAATGTTCATGTACTCATGTTCATTTACTCATGTTCATGTACTCATGAATGTTCATGTACTCATGTTCATGTACTCATGTTCATGTACTCATGTTCATGTACTCATGTTCATGTACTCATGTTCATGTACTCATGAATGTTCATGTACTCATGTTCATGTACTCATGTTCATGTACTCATGTTCATGTACTCATGTTCATGCACGCATGTTCATGTACTCATGTTCATGTACTCATGAATGTTCATGTACTCATGTTCATGTACTCATGTTCATGTACTCATGAATGTTCATGTACTCATGTTCATGTACTCATGTTCATGTACTCATGAATGTTCATGTACTCATGTTCCTGTACTCATGTTCATGTACTCATGTTCATGTACTCATGTTCATGCACGCATGTTCATGTACTCATGTTCATGTACTCATGAATGTTCATGTACTCATGTTCATGTCCTCATGTTCATGTACTCATGAATGTTCATGTACTCATGTTCATGTACTCATGTTCATGTACTCATGAATGTTCATGTACTCATGTTCATGTACTCATGAATGTTCACGTACTCATGTTCATGTACTCATTTTCATGTACTCATGTTCATGTACTCATGTTCATGTACTCATGTTCATGTACTCATGTTCATGTACTCATGAATGTTCATGTACTCATGTTCATGTACTCATGTTCATGTACTCATGTTCATGTACTCATGTTCATGTACTCATGAATGTTCATGTACTCATGTTCATGTACTCATGTTCATGTACTCATGAATGTTCATGTACTCATGTTCATGTACTCATGTTCATGTACTCATGAATGTTCATGTACTCATGTTCATGTACTCATGTTCATGTACTCATGAATGTTCATGTACTCATGTTCATGTACTCATGTTCATGTACTCATGTTAATGTACTCATGTTCATGTACTCATGAATGTTCATGTACTCATGTTCATGTACTCATGTTCATGTACTCATGTTCATGTACTCATGGATGTTCATGTACTCATGTTCATGTACTCATGTTCATGTACTCATGTTCATGTACTCATGGATGTTCATGTCCTCATGTTCATGTCTTCATGAATGTTCATGTACTCATGTTCATGTACTCATGTTCATGTACTCATGTTCATGTACTCATGAATGTTCATGTACTCATGTTCATGTACTCATGTTCATGTACTCATGTTCATGTACTCATGGATGTTCATGTCCTCATGTTCATGTCCTCATGTCTGTTCATGTCATCATGTTCATGTACTCATGTTCATGTACTCATGTTCATGTACTCATGTTCATGTACTCATGAATGTTCATGTACTCATGTTCATGTACTCATGTTCATGTACTCATGAATGTTCATGTACTCATGTTCATGTACTCATGTTCATGTACTCATCTTCATGTACTCATGTTCATGTACTCATGAATGTTCATGTACTCATGTTCATGTACTCATGTTCATGTACTCATGTTCATGTACTCATGTTCATGTACTCATGTTCATGTACTCATGAATGTTCATGTACTCATGTTCATGTACTCATGTTCATGTACTCATGAATGTTCATGTACTCATGTTCATGTACTCATGTTCATGTACTCATGAATGTTCATGTACTCATATTCATGTACTCATGTTCATGTACTCATGTTCATGTACTCATGTTCATGTACTCATGGATGTTCATGTCCTCATGTTCATGTCCTCATGAATGTTCATGTACTCATGTTCATGTACTCATGTTCATGTACTCATGTTCATGTACTCATGAATGTTCATGTACTCATGTTCATGTACTCATGTTCATGTACTCATGTTGATGTACTCATGGATGTTCATGTCCTCATGTTTATGTTCTCATGTCTGTTCATGTCCTCATGTTCATGTACTCATATTCATGTACTCATGTTCATGTACTCATGTTCATGTACTCATGAATGTTCATGTACTCATGTTCATGTACTCATGTTCATGTACTCATGAATGTTCATGTACTCATGTTCATGTACTCATGTTCATGTACTCATGTTCATGTACTCATGTTCATGTACTCATGAATGTTCATGTACTCATGTTCATGTATTCATGTTCATGTACTCATGAATGTTCATGTACTCATGTTCATGTACTCATGTTCATGTACTCATGTTCATGTACTCATGTTCATGTACTCATGTTCATGTACTCATGAATGTTCATGTACTCATGTTCATGTACTCATGTTCATGTACTCATGTTCATGTACTCATGTTCATGCACGCATGTTCATGTACTCATGTTCATGTACTCATGAATGTTCATGTACTCATGTTCATGTACTCATGTTCATTTACTCATGAATGTTCATGTACTCATGTTCATGTACTCATGTTCATGTACTCATGAATGTTCATGTACTCATGTTCCTGTACTCATGTTCATGTACTCATGTTCATGCACGCATTTTCATGTACTCATGATCATGTACTCATGAATGTTCATGTACTTATGTTCATGTCCTCATGTTCATGTACTCATGAATGTTCATGTACTCATGTTCATGTACTCATGTTCATGTACTCATGAATGTTCATGTACTCATGTTCATGTACTCATGTTCATGTACTCATATTCATGTACTCATGTTCATGTACTCATGTTCATGTACTCATCTTCATGTACTCATGTTCATGCACGCATGTTCATGCACTCATGTTCATGTACTCATGTTCATGTACTCATGAATTTTCATGTACTCATGTTCATGTACTCATGTTCATGTACTCATGAATGTTCATGTACTCATGTTCATGTACTCATGTTCATGTACTCATGGATGTTCATGTCCTCATGTTCATGTCCTCATGAATGTTCATGTACTCATGTTCATGTACTCATGTTCATGTACTCATGTTCATGTACTCATGAATGTTCATGTACTCATGTTCATGTACTCATGTTCATGTACTCATGTTCATGTACTCATGGATGTTCATGTCCTCATGTTCATGTCCTCATGTCTGTTCATGTCCTCATGTTCATGTACTCATGTTCATGTACTCATGTTCATGTACTCATGAATGTTCATGTACTCATGTTCATGTACTCATGTTCATGTACTCATGAATGTTCATGTACTCATGTTCATGTACTCATGTTCATGTACTCATGTTCATGTACTCATGTTCATGTACTCATGAATGTTCATGTACTCATGTTCATGTACTCATGTTCATGTACTCATGAATGTTCATGTACTCATGTTCATGTACTCATGTTCATGTACTCATGAATGTTCATGTACTCATGTTCATGTACTCATGTTCATGTACTCATGAATGTTCATGTACTCATGTTCATGTACTCATGTTCATGTACTCATGTTAATGTACTCATGTTCATGTACTCATGAATGTTCATGTACTCATGTTCCTGTACTCATGTTCATGTACTCATGTTCATGTACTCATGGATGTTCATGTACTCATGTTCATGTACTCATGTTCATGTACTCATGTTCATGTACTCATGGATGTTCATGTCCTCATGTTCATGTCTTCATGAATGTTCATGTACTCATGTTCATGTACTCATTTTCATGTACTCATGTTCATGTACTCATGAATGTTCATGTACTCATGTTCATGTACTCATGTTCATGTACTCATGTTCATGTACTCATGGATGTTCATGTCCTCATGTTCATGTCCTCATGTCTGTTCATGTCATCATGTTCATGTACTCATGTTCATGTACTCATGTTCATGTACTCATGTTCATGTACTCATGAATGTTCATGTACTCATGTTCATGTACTCATGTTCATGTACTCATGAATGTTCATGTACTCATGTTCATGTACTCATGTTCATGTACTCATCTTCATGTACTCATGTTCATGTACTCATGAATGTTCATGTACTCATGTTCATGTACTCATGTTCATGTACTCATGTTCATGTACTCATGTTCATGTACTCATGTTCATGTACTCATGAATGTTCATGTACTCATGTTCATGTACTCATGTTCATGTACTCATGAATGTTCATGTACTCATGTTCATGTACTCATGTTCATGTACTCATGAATGTTCATGTACTCATATTCATGTACTCATGTTCATGTACTCATGTTCATGTACTCATGTTCATGTACTCATGTTCATGTACTCATGTTCATGTACTCATGTTCATGTACTCATTTTCGTGTACTCATGAATGTTCATGTACTCATGTTCATGTACTCATGTTCATGTACTCATGAATGTTCATGTACTCATGTTCATGTACTCATGTTCATGTACTCATGTTCATGTACTCATGTTCATGTACTCATGAATGTTCATGTACTCATGTTCATGTACTCATGTTCATGTACTCATGTTCATGTACTCATGTTCATGCACGCATGTTCATGTACTCATGTTCATGTACTCATGAATGTTCATGTACTCATGTTCATGTACTCATGTTCATGTACTCATGAATGTTCATGTACTCATGTTCATGTACTCATGTTCATGTACTCATGAATGTTCATGTACTCATGTTCATGTACTCATGTTCATGTACTCATGAATGTTCATGTACTCATGTTCATGTACTCATGTTCATGTACTCATGGATGTTGATGTCCTCATGTTCATGTCCTCATGAATGTTCATGTACTCATGTTCATGTACTCATGTTCATGTACTCATGTTCATGTACTCATGAATGTTCATGTACTCATGTTCATGTACTCATGTTCATGTACTCATGTTCATGTACTCATGGATGTTCATGTCCTCATGTTCATGTCCTCATGTCTGTTCATGTCCTCATGTTCATGTACTCATGTTCATGTACTCATGTTCATGTACTCATGAATGTTCATGTACTCATGTTCATGTACTCATGTTCATGTACTCATGAATGTTCATGTACTCATGTTCATGTACTCATGTTCATGTACTCATGTTCATGTACTCATGTTCATGTACTCATGAATGTTCATGTACTCATGTTCATGTACTCATGTTCATGTACTCATGAATGTTCATGTACTCATGTTCATGTACTCATGTTCATGTACTCATGAATGTTCATGTACTCATGTTCATGTACTCATGTTCATGTACTCATGAATGTTCATGTACTCATGTTCATGTACTCATGTTCATGTACTCATGTTCATGTACTCATGTTCATGTACTCATGTTCATGTACTCATGAATGTTCATGTACTCATGTTCATGTACTCATGTTCATGTACTCATGAATGTTCATGTACTCATGTTCATGTACTCATGTTCATGTACTCATGAATGTTCATGTACTCATGTTCATGTACTCATGTTCATGTACTCATGTTCATGTACTCATGTTCATGTACTCATGTTCATGTACTCATGAATGTTCATGTACTCATGTTCATGTACTCATGTTCATGTACTCATGTTCATGTACTCATGTTCATGTACTCATGTTCATGCACGCATGTTCATGTACTCATGTTCATGTACTCATGAATGTTCATGTACTCATGTTCATGTACTCATGTTCATGTACTCATGAATGTTCATGTACTCATGTTCATGTACTCATGTTCATGTACTCATGAATGTTCATGTACTCATGTTCATGTACTCATGTTCATGTACTCATGAATGTTCATGTACTCATGTTCATGTACTCATGTTCATGTACTCATGGATGTTCATGTCCTCATGTTCATGTCCTCATGAATGTTCATGTACTCATGTTCATGTACTCATGTTCATGTACTCATGTTCATGTACTCATGTTCATGTACTCATGAATGTTCATGTACTCATGTTCATGTACTCATGTTCATGTACTCATGTTCATGTACTCATGGATGTTCATGTCCTCATGTTCATGTTCTCATGTCTGTTCATGTCCTCATGTTCATGTACTCATATTCATGTACTCATGTTCATGTACTCATGTTCATGTACTCATGAATGTTCATGTACTCATGTTCATGTACTCATGTTCATGTACTCATGTTCATGTACTCATGAATGTTCATGTACTCATGTTCATGTACTCATGTTCATGTACTCATGTTCATGTACTCATGTTCATGTACTCATGAATGTTCATGTACTCATGTTCATGTACTCATGTTCATGTACTCATGTTCATGTACTCATGAATGTTCATGTACTCATGTTCATGTACTCATGTTCATGTACTCATGTTCATGTACTCATGTTCATGTACTCATGAATGTTCATGTACTCATGTTCATGTACTCATGTTCATGTACTCATGTTCATGTACTCATGTTCATGTACTCATGTTCATGTACTCATGAATGTTCATGTACTCATGTTCATGTACTCATGTTCATGTACTCATGCATGTTCATGTACTCATGTTCATGTACTCATGTTCATGTACTCATGTTCATGTACTCATGTTCATGCACGCATGTTCATGTACTCATGTTCATGTACTCATGAATGTTCATGTACTCATGTTCATGTCCTCATGTTCATGTACTCATGAATGTTCATGTAATCATGTTCATGTACTCATGTTCATGTACTCATGTTCATGTACTCATGAATGTTCATGTACTCATGTTCATGTAATCATGAATGTTCATGTACTCATGGATGTTCATGTCCTCATGTTCATGTCCTCATGAATGTTCATGTACTCATGTTCATGTACTCATGTTAATGTACTCATGTTCATGTACTCATGTTCATGCACGCATGTTCATCTACTCATGTTCATGTACTCATGAATGTTCATGTACTCATGTTCATGTCCTCATGTTCATGTACTCATGAATGTTCATGTACTCATGTTCATGTACTCATGTTCATGTACTCATGAATGTTCATGTACTCATGTTCATGTACTCATGTTCATGTACTCATGTTCATGTACTCATGTTCATGTACTCATGTTCATGTACTCATGTTCATGCACGCATGTTCATGCACTCATGTTCATGTACTCATGTTCATGTACTCATGAATGTTCATGTACTCATGTTCATGTACTCATGTTCATGTACTCATGAATGTTCATGTACTCATGTTCATGTACTCATGTTCATGTACTCATGGATGTTCATGTCCTCATGTTCATGTCCTCATGAATGTTCATGTACTCATGTTCATGTACTCATGTTCATGTACTCATGTTCATGTACTCATGAAGTTCATGTACTCATGTTCATGTACTCATGTTCATGTACTCATGTTCATGTACTCATGGATGTTCATGTCCTCATGTTCATGTCCTCATGTCTGTTCATGTCCTCATGTTCATGTACTCATGTTCATGTACTCATGTTCATGTACTCATGAATGTTCATGTACTCATGTTCATGTACTCATGTTCATGTACTCATGAATGTTCATGTACTCATGTTCATGTACTCATGTTCATGTACTCATGTTCATGTACTCATGTTCATGTACTCATGAATGTTCATGTACTCATGTTCATGTACTCATGTTCATGTACTCATGAATGTTCATGTACTCATGTTCATGTACTCATGTTCATGTACTCATGAATGTTCATGTACTCATGTTCATGTACTCATGTTCATGTACTCATGAATGTTCATGTACTCATGTTCATGTACTCATGTTCATGTACTCATGTTAATGTACTCATGTTCATGTACTCATGAATGTTCATGTACTCATGTTCATGTACTCATGTTCATGTACTCATGAATGTTCATGTACTCATGTTCATGTACTCATGTTCATGTACTCATGTTCATGTACTCATGTTCATGTACTCATGTTCATGTACTCATGAATGTTCATGTACTCATGTTCATGTACTCATGTTCATGTACTCATGTTCATGTACTCATGTTCATGCACGCATGTTCATGTACTCATGTTCATGTACTCATGAATGTTCATGTACTCATGTTCATGTACTCATGTTCATGTACTCATGAATGTTCATGTACTCATGTTCATGTACTCATGTTCATGTACTCATAAATGTTCATGTACTCATGTTCATGTACTCATGTTCATGTACTCATGAATGTTCATGTACTCATGTTCATGTACTCATGTTCATGTACTCATGGATGTTCATGTCCTCATGTTCATGTCCTCATGAATGTTCATGTACTCATGTTCATGTACTCATGTTCATGTACTCATGAATGTTCATGTACTCATGTTCATGTACTCATGTTCATGTACTCATGTTCATGTACTCATGGATGTTCATGTCCTCATGTTTATGTTCTCATGTCTGTTCATGTCCTCATGTTCATGTACTCATATTCATGTACTCATGTTCATGTACTCATGTTCATGTACTCATGAATGTTCATGTACTCATGTTCATGTACTCATGTTCATGTACTCATGTTCATGTACTCATGAATGTTCATGTACTCATGTTCATGTACTCATGTTCATGTACTCATGTTCATGTACTCATGTTCATGTACTCATGAATGTTCATGTACTCATGTTCATTTACTCATGTTCATGTACTCATGAATGTTCATGTACTCATGTTCATGTACTCATGTTCATGTACTCATGTTCATGTACTCATGTTCATGTACTCATGTTCATGTACTCATGAATGTTCATGTACTCATGTTCATGTACTCATGTTCATGTACTCATGTTCATGTACTCATGTTCATGCACGCATGTTCATGTACTCATGTTCATGTACTCATGAATGTTCATGTACTCATGTTCATGTACTCATGTTCATGTACTCATGAATGTTCATGTACTCATGTTCATGTACTCATGTTCATGTACTCATGAATGTTCATGTACTCATGTTCCTGTACTCATGTTCATGTACTCATGTTCATGTACTCATGTTCATGCACGCATGTTCATGTACTCATGTTCATGTACTCATGAATGTTCATGTACTCATGTTCATGTCCTCATGTTCATGTACTCATGAATGTTCATGTACTCATGTTCATGTACTCATGTTCATGTACTCATGAATGTTCATGTACTCATGTTCATGTACTCATTTTCATGTACTCATGTTCATGTACTCATGTTCATGTACTCATGTTCATGTACTCATGTTCATGCACGCATGTTCATGCACTCATGTTCATGTACTCATGTTCATGTACTCATGAATGTTCATGTACTCATGTTCATGTACTCATGTTCATGTACTCATGAATGTTCATGTACTCATGTTCATGTACTCATGTTCATGTACTCATGGATGTTCATGTCCTCATGTTCATGTCCTCATGAATGTTCATGTACTCATGTTCATGTACTCATGTTCATGTACTCATGTTCATGTACTCATGAATGTTCATGTACACATGTTCATGTACTCATGTTCATGTACTCATGTTCATGTACTCATGGATGTTCATGTCCTCATGTTCATGTCCTCACGTCTGTTCATGTCCTCATGTTCATGTACTCATGTTCATGTACTCATGTTCATGTACTCATGAATGTTCATGTACTCATGTTCATGTACTCATGTTCATGTACTCATGAATGTTCATGTACTCATGTTCATGTACTCATGTTCATGTACTCATGTTCATGTACTCATGAATGTTCATGTACTCATGTTCATGTACTCATGTTCATGTACTCATGAATGTTCATGTACTCATGTTCATGTACTCATGTTCATGTACTCATGAATGTTCATGTACTCATGTTCATGTACTCATGTTCATGTACTCATGAATGTTCATGTACTCATGTTCATGTACTCATGTTCATGTACTCATGTTAATGTACTCATGTTCATGTACTCATGAATGTTCATGTACTCATGTTCATGTACTCATGTTCATGTACTCATGAATGTTCATGTACTCATGTTCATGTACTCATGTTCATGTACTCATGTTCATGTACTCATGTTCATGTACTCATGAATGTTCATGTACTCATGTTCATGTACTCATGTTCATGTACTCATGTTCATGTACTCATGTTCATGCACTCATGTTCATGCACGCATGTTCATGTACTCATGAATGTTCATGTACTCATGTTCATGTACTCATGTTCATGTACTCATGAATGTTCATGTACTCATGTTCATGTACTCATGTTCATGTACTCATAAATGTTCATGTACTCATATTCATGTACTCATGTTCATGTACTCATGAATGTTCATGTACTCATGTTCATGTACTCATGTTCATGTACTCATGGATGTTCATGTCCTCATGTTCATGTCCTCATGAATGTTCATGTACTCATGTTCATGTACTCATGTTCATGTACTCATGTTCATGTACTCATGAATGTTCATGTACTCATGTTCATGTACTCATGTTCATGTACTCATGTTCATGTACTCATGGATGTTCATGTCCTCATGTTTATGTTCTCATGTCTGTTCATGTCCTCATGTTCATGTACTCATATTCATGTCCTCATGTTCATGTACTCATGTTCATGTACTCATGAATGTTCATGTACTCATGTTCATGTACTCATGTTCATGTACTCATGTTCATGTACTCATGAATGTTCATGTACTCATGTTCATGTACTCATGTTCATGTACTCATGTTCATGTACTCATGTTCATGTACTCATGTTCATGTACTCATGAATGTTCATGTACTCATGTTCATGTACTCATGTTCATGTACTCATGAATGTTCATGTACTCATGTTCATGTACTCATGTTCATGTACTCATGTTCATGTACTCATGTTCATGTACTCATGTTCATGTACTCATGAATGTTCATGTACTCATGTTCATGTACTCATGTTCATGTACTCATGTTCATGTACGCATGTTCATGTACTCATGTTCATGTACTCATGAATGTTCATGTACTCATGTTCATGTACTCATGTTCATGTACTCATGAATGTTCATGTACTCATGTTCATGTACTCATGTTCATGTACTCATGAATGTTCATGTACTCATGTTCCTGTACTCATGTTCATGTACTCATGTTCATGTACTCATGTTCATGCACGCATGTTCATGTACTCATGTTCATGTACTCATGAATGTTCATGTACTCATGTTCATGTCCTCATGTTCATGTACTCATGAATGTTCATGTACTCATGTTCATGTACTCATGTTCATGTACTCATGAATGTTCATGTAATCATGTTCATGTACTCATGTTCATGTACTCATGAATGTTCATGTACTCATGTTCATGTACTCATGTTCATGTACTCATGAATGTTCATGTACTCATGTTCATGTACTCATGTTCATGTACTCATGTTCATGCACGCATGTTCATGCACTCATGTTCATGTACTCATGTTCATGTACTCATGAATGTTCATGTACTCATGTTCATGTACTCATGTTCATGTACTCATGAATGTTCATGTACTCATGTTCATGTACTCATGTTCATGTACTCATGGATGTTCATGTCCTCATGTTCATGTCCTCATGAATGTTCATGTACTCATGTTCATGTACTCATGTTCATGTACTCATGTTCATGTACTCATGAATGTTCATGTACTCATGTTCATGTACTCATGTTCATGTACTCATGTTCATGTACTCATGGATGTTCATGTCCTCATGTTCATGTCCTCATGTCTGTTCATGTCCTCATGTTCATGTACTCATGTTCATGTACTCATGTTCATGTACTCATGAATGTTCATGTACTCATGTTCATGTACTCATGTTCATGTACTCATGAATGTTCATGTACTCATGTTCATGTACTCATGTTCATGTACTCATGTTCATGTACTCATGTTCATGTACTCATGAATGTTCATGTACTCATGTTCATGTACTCATGTTCATGTACTCATGAATGTTCATGTACTCATGTTCATGTACTCATGTTCATGTACTCATGAATGTTCATGTACTCATGTTCATGTACTCATGTTCATGTACTCATGAATGTTCATGTACTCATGTTCATGTACTCATGTTCATGTACTCATGTTAATGTACTCATGTTCATGTACTCATGAATGTTTATGTACTCATGTTCATGTACTCATGTTCATGTACTCATGTTCATGTACTCATGTTCATGTACTCATGGATGTTCATGTACTCATGTTCATGTACTCATGTTCATGTACTCATGTTCATGTACTCATGGATGTTCATGTCCTCATGTTCATGTCTTCATGAATGTTCATGTACTCATGTTCATGTACTCATGTTCATGTACTCATGTTCATGTACTCATGAATGTTCATGTACTAATGTTCATGTACTCATGTTCATGTACTCATGTTCATGTACTCATGGATGTTCATGTCCTCATGTTCATGTCCTCATGTCTGTTCATGTCATCATGTTCATGTACTCATGTTCATGTACTCATGTTCATGTACTCATGTTCATGTACTCATGAATGTTCATGTACTCATGTTCATGTACTCATGTTCATGTACTCATGAATGTTCATGTACTCATGTTCATGTACTCATGTTCATGTACTCATCTTCATGTACTCATGTTCATGTACTCATGAATGTTCATGTACTCATGTTCATGTACTCATGTTCATGTACTCATGTTCATGTACTCATGTTCATGTACTCATGTTCATGTACTCATGAATGTTCATGTACTCATGTTCATGTACTCATGTTCATGTACTCATGAATGTTCATGTACTCATGTTCATGTACTCATGTTCATGTACTCATGAATGTTCATGTACTCATATTCATGTACTCATGTTCATGTACTCATGTTCATGTACTCATGTTCATGTACTCATGGATGTTCATGTCCTCATGTTCATGTCCTCATGAATGTTCATGTACTCATGTTCATGTACTCATGTTCATGTACTCATGTTCATGTACTCATGAATGTTCATGTACTCATGTTCATGTACTCATGTTCATGTACTCATGTTGATGTACTCATGGATGTTCATGTCCTCATGTTTATGTTCTCATGTCTGTTCATGTCCTCATGTTCATGTACTCATATTCATGTACTCATGTTCATGTACTCATGTTCATGTACTCATGAATGTTCATGTACTCATGTTCATGTACTCATGTTCATGTACTCATGTTCATGTACTCATGAATGTTCATGTACTCATGTTCATGTACTCATGTTCATGTACTCATGTTCATGTACTCATGTTCATGTACTCATGAATGTTCATGTACTCATGTTCATGTACTGATGTTCATGTACTCATGAATGTTCATGTACTCATGTTCATGTACTCATGTTCATGTACTCATGTTCATGTACTCATGTTCATGTACTCATGTTCATGTACTCATGAATGTTCATGTACTCATGTTCATGTACTCATGTTCATGTACTCATGTTCATGTACTCATGTTCATGCACGCATGTTCATGTACTCATGTTCATGTACTCATGAATGTTCATGTACTCATGTTCATGTACTCATGTTCACGTACTCATGAATGTTCATGTACTCATGTTCATGTACTCATGTTCATGTACTCATGAATGTTCATGTACTCATGTTCCTGTACTCATGTTCATGTACTCATGTTCATGTACTCATGTTCATGCACGCATGTTCATGTACTCATGTTCATGTACTCATGAATGTTCATGTACTTATGTTCATGTCCTCATGTTCATGTACTCATGAATGTTCATGTACTCATGTTCATGTACTCATGTTCATGTACTCATGAATGTTCATGTACTCATGTTCATGTACTCATGTTCATGTACTCATATTCATGTACTCATGTTCATGTACTCATGTTCATGTACTCATGTTCATGTACTCATGTTCATGTACTCATGTTCATGCACGCATGTTCATGCACTCATGTTCATGTACTCATGTTCATGTACTCATGAATGTTCATGTACTCATGTTCATGTACTCATGTTCATGTACTCATGAATGTTCATGTACTCATGTTCATGTACTCATGTTCATGTACTCATGGATGTTCATGTCCTCATGTTCATGTCCTCATGAATGTTCATGTACTCATGTTCATGTACTCATGTTCATGTACTCATGTTCATGTACTCATGAATGTTCATGTACTCATGTTCATGTACTCATGTTCATGTACTCATGTTCATGTACTCATGGATGTTCATGTCCTCATGTTCATGTCCTCATGTCTGTTCATGTCCTCATGTTCATGTACTCATGTTCATGTACTCATGTTCATGTACTCATGAATGTTCATGTACTCATGTTCATGTACTCATGTTCATGTACTCATGAATGTTCATGTACTCATGTTCATGTACTCATGTTCATGTACTCATGTTCATGTACTCATGTTCATGTACTCATGAATGTTCATGTACTCATGTTCATGTACTCATGTTCATGTACTCATGAATGTTCATGTACTCATGTTCATGTACTCATGTTCATGTACTCATGAATGTTCATGTACTCATGTTCATGTACTCATGTTCATGTACTCATGAATGTTCATGTACTCATGTTCATGTACTCATGTTCATGTACTCATGTTAATGTACTCATGTTCATGTACTCATGAATGTTTATGTACTCATGTTCATGTACTCATGTTCATGTACTCATGTTCATGTCCTCATGTTCATGTACTCATGGATGTTCATGTACTCATGTTCATGTACTCATGTTCATGTACTCATGTTCATGTACTCATGAATGTTCATGTACTCATGTTCATGTACTCATGTTCATGTACTCATGAATGTTCATGTACTCATGTTCATGTACTCATGTTCATGTACTCATGTTCATGTACTCATGTTCATGTACTCATGAATGTTCATGTACTCATGTTCATGTACTCATGTTCATGTACTCATGAATGTTCATGTACTCATGTTCATGTACTCATGTTCATGTACTCATGAATGTTCATGTACTCATGTTCATGTACTCATGTTCATGTACTCATGAATGTTCATGTACTCATGTTCATGTACTCATGTTCATGTACTCATGTTAATGTACTCATGTTCATGTACTCATGAATGTTTATGTACTCATGTTCATGTACTCATGTTCATGTACTCATGTTCATGTACTCATGTTCATGTACTCATGGATGTTCATGTACTCATGTTCATGTACTCATGTTCATGTACTCATGTTCATGTACTCATGGATGTTCATGTCCTCATGTTCATGTCTTCATGAATGTTCATGTACTCATGTTCATGTACTCATGTTCATGTACTCATGTTCATGTACTCATGAATGTTCATGTACTAATGTTCATGTACTCATGTTCATGTACTCATGTTCATGTACTCATGGATGTTCATGTCCTCATGTTCATGTCCTCATGTCTGTTCATGTCATCATGTTCATGTACTCATGTTCATGTACTCATGTTCATGTACTCATGTTCATGTACTCATGAATGTTCATGTACTCATGTTCATGTACTCATGTTCATGTACTCATGAATGTTCATGTACTCATGTTCATGTACTCATGTTCATGTACTCATGTTCATGTACTCATGGATGTTCATGTCCTCATGTTTATGTTCTCATGTCTGTTCATGTCCTCATGTTCATGTACTCATATTCATGTCCTCATGTTCATGTACTCATGTTCATGTACTCATGAATGTTCATGTACTCATGTTCATGTACTCATGTTCATTTACTCATGTTCATGTACTCATGAATGTTCATGTACTCATGTTCATGTACTCATGTTCATGTACTCATGTTCATGTACTCATGTTCATGTACTCATGTTCATGTACTCATGAATGTTCATGTACTCATGTTCATGTACTCATGTTCATGTACTCATGAATGTTCATGTACTCATGTTCATGTACTCATGTTCATGTACTCATGTTCATGTACTCATGTTCATGTACTCATGTTCATGTACTCATGAATGTTCATGTACTCATGTTCATGTACTCATGTTCATGTACTCATGTTCATGTACGCATGTTCATGTACTCATGTTCATGTACTCATGAATGTTCATGTACTCATGTTCATGTACTCATGTTCATGTACTCATGAATGTTCATGTACTCATGTTCATGTACTCATGTTCATGTACTCATGAATGTTCATGTACTCATGTTCCTGTACTCATGTTCATGTACTCATGTTCATGTACTCATGTTCATGCACGCATGTTCATGTACTCATGTTCATGTACTCATGAATGTTCATGTACTCATGTTCATGTCCTCATGTTCATGTACTCATGAATGTTCATGTACTCATGTTCATGTACTCATGTTCATGTACTCATGAATGTTCATGTAATCATGTTCATGTACTCATGTTCATGTACTCATGAATGTTCATGTACTCATGTTCATGTACTCATGTTCATGTACTCATGAATGTTCATGTACTCATGTTCATGTACTCATGTTCATGTACTCATGTTCATGCACGCATGTTCATGCACTCATGTTCATGTACTCATGTTCATGTACTCATGAATGTTCATGTACTCATGTTCATGTACTCATGTTCATGTACTCATGAATGTTCATGTACTCATGTTCATGTACTCATGTTCATGTACTCATGGATGTTCATGTCCTCATGTTCATGTCCTCATGAATGTTCATGTACTCATGTTCATGTACTCATGTTCATGTACTCATGTTCATGTACTCATGAATGTTCATGTACTCATGTTCATGTACTCATGTTCATGTACTCATGTTCATGTACTCATGGATGTTCATGTCCTCATGTTCATGTCCTCATGTCTGTTCATGTCCTCATGTTCATGTACTCATGTTCATGTACTCATGTTCATGTACTCATGAATGTTCATGTACTCATGTTCATGTACTCATGTTCATGTACTCATGAATGTTCATGTACTCATGTTCATGTACTCATGTTCATGTACTCATGTTCATGTACTCATGTTCATGTACTCATGAATGTTCATGTACTCATGTTCATGTACTCATGTTCATGTACTCATGAATGTTCATGTACTCATGTTCATGTACTCATGTTCATGTACTCATGAATGTTCATGTACTCATGTTCATGTACTCATGTTCATGTACTCATGAATGTTCATGTACTCATGTTCATGTACTCATGTTCATGTACTCATGTTAATGTACTCATGTTCATGTACTCATGAATGTTTATGTACTCATGTTCATGTACTCATGTTCATGTACTCATGTTCATGTACTCATGTTCATGTACTCATGGATGTTCATGTACTCATGTTCATGTACTCATGTTCATGTACTCATGTTCATGTACTCATGGATGTTCATGTCCTCATGTTCATGTCTTCATGAATGTTCATGTACTCATGTTCATGTACTCATGTTCATGTACTCATGTTCATGTACTCATGAATGTTCATGTACTAATGTTCATGTACTCATGTTCATGTACTCATGTTCATGTACTCATGGATGTTCATGTCCTCATGTTCATGTCCTCATGTCTGTTCATGTCATCATGTTCATGTACTCATGTTCATGTACTCATGTTCATGTACTCATGTTCATGTACTCATGAATGTTCATGTACTCATGTTCATGTACTCATGTTCATGTACTCATGAATGTTCATGTACTCATGTTCATGTACTCATGTTCATGTACTCATCTTCATGTACTCATGTTCATGTACTCATGAATGTTCATGTACTCATGTTCATGTACTCATGTTCATGTACTCATGTTCATGTACTCATGTTCATGTACTCATGTTCATGTACTCATGAATGTTCATGTACTCATGTTCATGTACTCATGTTCATGTACTCATGAATGTTCATGTACTCATGTTCATGTACTCATGTTCATGTACTCATGAATGTTCATGTACTCATATTCATGTACTCATGTTCATGTACTCATGTTCATGTACTCATGTTCATGTACTCATGGATGTTCATGTCCTCATGTTCATGTCCTCATGAATGTTCATGTACTCATGTTCATGTACTCATGTTCATGTACTCATGTTCATGTACTAATGAATGTTCATGTACTCATGTTCATGTACTCATGTTCATGTACTCATGTTGATGTACTCATGGATGTTCATGTCCTCATGTTTATGTTCTCATGTCTGTTCATGTCCTCATGTTCATGTACTCATATTCATGTACTCATGTTCATGTACTCATGTTCATGTACTCATGAATGTTCATGTACTCATGTTCATGTACTCATGTTCATGTACTCATGTTCATGTACTCATGAATGTTCATGTACTCATGTTCATGTACTCATGTTCATGTACTCATGTTCATGTACTCATGTTCATGTACTCATGAATGTTCATGTACTCATGTTCATGTACTGATGTTCATGTACTCATGAATGTTCATGTACTCATGTTCATGTACTCATGTTCATGTACTCATGTTCATGTACTCATGTTCATGTACTCATGTTCATGTACTCATGAATGTTCATGTACTCATGTTCATGTACTCATGTTCATGTACTCATGTTCATGTACTCATGTTCATGCACGCATGTTCATGTACTCATGTTCATGTACTCATGAATGTTCATGTACTCATGTTCATGTACTCATGTTCACGTACTCATGAATGTTCATGTACTCATGTTCATGTACTCATGTTCATGTACTCATGAATGTTCATGTACTCATGTTCCTGTACTCATGTTCATGTACTCATGTTCATGTACTCATGTTCATGCACGCATGTTCATGTACTCATGTTCATGTACTCATGAATGTTCATGTACTTATGTTCATGTCCTCATGTTCATGTACTCATGAATGTTCATGTACTCATGTTCATGTACTCATGTTCATGTACTCATGAATGTTCATGTACTCATGTTCATGTACTCATGTTCATGTACTCATATTCATGTACTCATGTTCATGTACTCATGTTCATGTACTCATGTTCATGTACTCATGTTCATGTACTCATGTTCATGCACGCATGTTCATGCACTCATGTTCATGTACTCATGTTCATGTACTCATGAATGTTCATGTACTCATGTTCATGTACTCATGTTCATGTACTCATGAATGTTCATGTACTCATGTTCATGTACTCATGTTCATGTACTCATGGATGTTCATGTCCTCATGTTCATGTCCTCATGAATGTTCATGTACTCATGTTCATGTACTCATGTTCATGTACTCATGTTCATGTACTCATGAATGTTCATGTACTCATGTTCATGTACTCATGTTCATGTACTCATGTTCATGTACTCATGGATGTTCATGTCCTCATGTTCATGTCCTCATGTCTGTTCATGTCCTCATGTTCATGTACTCATGTTCATGTACTCATGTTCATGTACTCATGAATGTTCATGTACTCATGTTCATGTACTCATGTTCATGTACTCATGAATGTTCATGTACTCATGTTCATGTACTCATGTTCATGTACTCATGTTCATGTACTCATGTTCATGTACTCATGAATGTTCATGTACTCATGTTCATGTACTCATGTTCATGTACTCATGAATGTTCATGTACTCATGTTCATGTACTCATGTTCATGTACTCATGAATGTTCATGTACTCATGTTCATGTACTCATGTTCATGTACTCATGAATGTTCATGTACTCATGTTCATGTACTCATGTTCATGTACTCATGTTAATGTACTCATGTTCATGTACTCATGAATGTTTATGTACTCATGTTCATGTACTCATGTTCATGTACTCATGTTCATGTACTCATGTTCATGTACTCATGGATGTTCATGTACTCATGTTCATGTACTCATGTTCATGTACTCATGTTCATGTACTCATGGATGTTCATGTCCTCATGTTCATGTCTTCATGAATGTTCATGTACTCATGTTCATGTACTCATGTTCATGTACTCATGTTCATGTACTCATGAATGTTCATGTACTAATGTTCATGTACTCATGTTCATGTACTCATGTTCATGTACTCATGGATGTTCATGTCCTCATGTTCATGTCCTCATGTCTGTTCATGTCATCATGTTCATGTACTCATGTTCATGTACTCATGTTCATGTACTCATGTTCATGTACTCATGAATGTTCATGTACTCATGTTCATGTACTCATGTTCATGTACTCATGAATGTTCATGTACTCATGTTCATGTACTCATGTTCATGTACTCATCTTCATGTACTCATGTTCATGTACTCATGAATGTTCATGTACTCATGTTCATGTACTCATGTTCATGTACTCATGTTCATGTACTCATGTTCATGTACTCATGTTCATGTACTCATGAATGTTCATGTACTCATGTTCATGTACTCATGTTCATGTACTCATGAATGTTCATGTACTCATGTTCATGTACTCATGTTCATGTACTCATGAATGTTCATGTACTCATATTCATGTACTCATGTTCATGTACTCATGTTCATGTACTCATGTTCATGTACTCATGTTCATGTACTCATGAATGTTCATGTACTCATGTTCATGTACTCATGTTCATGTACTCATGTTGATGTACTCATGGATGTTCATGTCCTCATGTTTATGTTCTCATGTCTGTTCATGTCCTCATGTTCATGTACTCATATTCATGTACTCATGTTCATGTACTCATGTTCATGTACTCATGAATGTTCATGTACTCATGTTCATGTACTCATGTTCATGTACTCATGTTCATGTACTCATGAATGTTCATGTACTCATGTTCATGTACTCATGTTCATGTACTCATGTTCATGTACTCATGTTCATGTACTCATGAATGTTCATGTACTCATGTTCATGTACTCATGTTCATGTACTCATGAATGTTCATGTACTCATGTTCATGTACTCATGTTCATGTACTCATGTTCATGTACTCATGTTCATGTACTCATGTTCATGTACTCATGAATGTTCATGTACTCATGTTCATGTACTCATGTTCATGTACTCATGAATGTTCATGTACTCATGTTCATGTACTCATGTTCATGTACTCATGAATGTTCATGTACTCATGTTCCTGTACTCATGTTCATGTACTCATGTTCATGTACTCATGTTCATGCACGCATGTTCATGTACTCATGTTCATGTACTCATGAATGTTCATGTACTTATGTTCATGTCCTCATGTTCATGTACTCATGAATGTTCATGTACTCATGTTCATGTACTCAGGTTCATGTACTCATGAATGTTCATGTACTCATGTTCATGTACTCATGTTCATGTACTCATATTCATGTACTCATGTTCATGTACTCATGTTCATGTACTCATGTTCATGTACTCATGTTCATGCACGCATGTTCATGCACTCATGTTCATGTACTCATGTTCATGTACTCATGAATGTTCATGTACTCATGTTCATGTACTCATGTTCATGTACTCATGAATGTTCATGTACTCATGTTCATGTACTCATGTTCATGTACTCATGGATGTTCATGTCCTCATGTTCATGTCCTCATGAATGTTCATGTACTCATGTTCATGTACTCATGTTCATGTACTCATGTTCATGTACTCATGAATGTTCATGTACTCATGTTCATGTACTCATGTTCATGTACTCATGTTCATGTACTCATGGATGTTCATGTCCTCATGTTCATGTCCTCATGTCTGTTCATGTCCTCATGTTCATGTACTCATGTTCATGTACTCATGTTCATGTACTCATGAATGTTCATGTACTCATGTTCATGTACTCATGTTCATGTACTCATGAATGTTCATGTACTCATGTTCATGTACTCATGTTCATGTACTCATGTTCATGTACTCATGTTCATGTACTCATGAATGTTCATGTACTCATGTTCATGTACTCATGTTCATGTACTCATGAATGTTCATGTACTCATGTTCATGTACTCATGTTCATGTACTCATGAATGTTCATGTACTCATGTTCATGTACTCATGTTCATGTACTCATGAATGTTCATGTACTCATGTTCATGTACTCATGTTAATGTACTCATGTTCATGTACTCATGAATGTTCATGTACTCATGTTCATGTACTCATGTTCATGTACTCATGTTCATGTACTCATGGATGTTCATGTACTCATGTTCATGTACTCATGTTCATGTACTCATGTTCATGTACTCATGGATGTTCATGTCCTCATGTTCATGTCTTCATGAATGTTCATGTACTCATGTTCATGTACTCATTTTCATGTACTCATGTTCATGTACTCATGAATGTTCATGTACTCATGTTCATGTACTCATGTTCATGTACTCATGTTCATGTACTCATGGATGTTCATGTCCTCATGTTCATGTCCTCATGTCTGTTCATGTCATCATGTTCATGTACTCATGTTCATGTACTCATGTTCATGTACTCATGTTCATGTACTCATGAATGTTCATGTACTCATGTTCATGTACTCATGTTCATGTACTCATGAATGTTCATGTACTCATGTTCATGTACTCATGTTCATGTACTCATCTTCATGTACTCATGTTCATGTACTCATGAATGTTCATGTACTCATGTTCATGTACTCATGTTCATGTACTCATGTTCATGTACTCATGTTCATGTACTCATGTTCATGTACTCATGTTCATGTACTCATGAATGTTCATGTACTCATGTTCATGTACTCATGTTCATGTACTCATGAATGTTCATGTACTCATGTTCATGTACTCATGTTCATGTACTCATGAATGTTCATGTACTCATATTCATGTACTCATGTTCATGTACTCATGTTCATGTACTCATGTTCATGTACTCATGTTCATGTACTCATGTTCATGTACTCATGTTCATGTACTCATTTTCGTGTACTCATGAATGTTCATGTACTCATGTTCATGTACTCATGTTCATGTACTCATGAATGTTCATGTACTCATGTTCATGTACTCATGTTCATGTACTCATGTTCATGTACTCATGTTCATGTACTCATGAATGTTCATGTACTCATGTTCATGTACTCATGTTCATGTACTCATGTTCATGTACTCATGTTCATGCACGCATGTTCATGTACTCATGTTCATGTACTCATGAATGTTCATGTACTCATGTTCATGTACTCATGTTCATGTACTCATGAATGTTCATGTACTCATGTTCATGTACTCATGTTCATGTACTCATGAATGTTCATGTACTCATGTTCATGTACTCATGTTCATGTACTCATGAATGTTCATGTACTCATGTTCATGTACTCATGTTCATGTACTCATGGATGTTGATGTCCTCATGTTCATGTCCTCATGAATGTTCATGTACTCATGTTCATGTACTCATGTTCATGTACTCATGTTCATGTACTCATGAATGTTCATGTACTCATGTTCATGTACTCATGTTCATGTACTCATGTTCATGTACTCATGGATGTTCATGTCCTCATGTTCATGTCCTCATGTCTGTTCATGTCCTCATGTTCATGTACTCATGTTCATGTACTCATGTTCATGTACTCATGAATGTTCATGTACTCATGTTCATGTACTCATGTTCATGTACTCATGAATGTTCATGTACTCATGTTCATGTACTCATGTTCATGTACTCATGTTCATGTACTCATGTTCATGTACTCATGAATGTTCATGTACTCATGTTCATGTACTCATGTTCATGTACTCATGAATGTTCATGTACTCATGTTCATGTACTCATGTTCATGTACTCATGAATGTTCATGTACTCATGTTCATGTACTCATGTTCATGTACTCATGAATGTTCATGTACTCATGTTCATGTACTCATGTTCATGTACTCATGTTCATGTACTCATGTTCATGTACTCATGTTCATGTACTCATGAATGTTCATGTACTCATGTTCATGTACTCATGTTCATGTACTCATGAATGTTCATGTACTCATGTTCATGTACTCATGTTCATGTACTCATGAATGTTCATGTACTCATGTTCATGTACTCATGTTCATGTACTCATGTTCATGTACTCATGTTCATGTACTCATGTTCATGTACTCATGAATGTTCATGTACTCATGTTCATGTACTCATGTTCATGTACTCATGTTCATGTACTCATGTTCATGCACGCATGTTCATGTACTCATGTTCATGTACTCATGAATGTTCATGTACTCATGTTCATGTACTCATGTTCATGTACTCATGAATGTTCATGTACTCATGTTCATGTACTCATGTTCATGTACTCATGAATGTTCATGTACTCATGTTCATGTACTCATGTTCATGTACTCATGAATGTTCATGTACTCATGTTCATGTACTCATGTTCATGTACTCATGGATGTTCATGTCCTCATGTTCATGTCCTCATGAATGTTCATGTACTCATGTTCATGTACTCATGTTCATGTACTCATGTTCATGTACTCATGAATGTTCATGTACTCATGTTCATGTACTCATGTTCATGTACTCATGTTCATGTACTCATGGATGTTCATGTCCTCATGTTCATGTTCTCATGTCTGTTCATGTCCTCATGTTCATGTACTCATATTCATGTACTCATGTTCATGTACTCATGTTCATGTACTCATGAATGTTCATGTACTCATGTTCATGTACTCATGTTCATGTACTCATGTTCATGTACTCATGAATGTTCATGTACTCATGTTCATGTACTCATGTTCATGTACTCATGTTCATGTACTCATGTTCATGTACTCATGAATGTTCATGTACTCATGTTCATGTACTCATGTTCATGTACTCATGTTCATGTACTCATGAATGTTCATGTACTCATGTTCATGTACTCATGTTCATGTACTCATGTTCATCTACTCATGTTCATGTACTCATGAATGTTCATGTACTCATGTTCATGTACTCATGTTCATGTACTCATGTTCATGTACTCATGTTCATGTACTCATGTTCATGTACTCATGAATGTTCATGTACTCATGTTCATGTACTCATGTTCATGTACTCATGCATGTTCATGTACTCATGTTCATGTACTCATGTTCATGTACTCATGTTCATGTACTCATGTTCATGCACGCATGTTCATGTACTCATGTTCATGTACTCATGAATGTTCATGTACTCATGTTCATGTCCTCATGTTCATGTACTCATGAATGTTCATGTAATCATGTTCATGTACTCATGTTCATGTACTCATGTTCATGTACTCATGAATGTTCATATACTCATGTTCATGTAATCATGAATGTTCATGTACTCATGGATGTTCATGTCCTCATGTTCTTGTCCTCATGAATGTTCATGTACTCATGTTCATGTACTCATGTTAATGTACTCATGTTCATGTACTCATGTTCATGCACGCATGTTCATCTACTCATGTTCATGTACTCATGAATGTTCATGTACTCATGTTCATGTCCTCATGTTCATGTACTCATGAATGTTCATGTACTCATGTTCATGTACTCATGTTCATGTACTCATGAATGTTCATGTACTCATGTTCATGTACTCATGTTCATGTACTCATGTTCATGTACTCATGTTCATGTACTCATGTTCATGCACGCATGTTCATGCACTCATGTTCATGTACTCATGTTCATGTACTCATGAATGTTCATGTACTCATGTTCATGTACTCATGTTCATGTACTCATGAATGTTCATGTACTCATGTTCATGTACTCATGTTCATGTACTCATGGATGTTCATGTCCTCATGTTCATGTCCTCATGAATGTTCATGTACTCATGTTCATGTACTCATGTTCATGTACTCATGTTCATGTACTCATGAAGTTCATGTACTCATGTTCATGTACTCATGTTCATGTACTCATGTTCATGTACTCATGGATGTTCATGTCCTCATGTTCATGTCCTCATGTCTGTTCATGTCCTCATGTTCATGTACTCATGTTCATGTACTCATGTTCATGTACTCATGAATGTTCATGTACTCATGTTCATGTACTCATGTTCATGTACTCATGAATGTTCATGTACTCATGTTCATGTACTCATGTTCATGTACTCATGTTCATGTACTCATGTTCATGTACTCATGAATGTTCATGTACTCATGTTCATGTACTCATGTTCATGTACTCATGAATGTTCATGTACTCATGTTCATGTACTCATGTTCATGTACTCATGAATGTTCATGTACTCATGTTCATGTACTCATGTTCATGTACTCATGAATGTTCATGTACTCATGTTCATGTACTCATGTTCATGTACTCATGTTAATGTACTCATGTTCATGTACTCATGAATGTTCATGTACTCATGTTCATGTACTCATGTTCATGTACTCATGAATGTTCATGTACTCATGTTCATGTACTCATGTTCATGTACTCATGTTCATGTACTCATGTTCATGTACTCATGTTCATGTACTCATGAATGTTCATGTACTCATGTTCATGTACTCATGTTCATGTACTCATGTTCATGTACTCATGTTCATGCACGCATGTTCATGTACTCATGTTCATGTACTCATGAATGTTCATGTACTCATGTTCATGTACTCATGTTCATGTACTCATGAATGTTCATGTACTCATGTTCATGTACTCATGTTCATGTACTCATAAATGTTCATGTACTCATGTTCATGTACTCATGTTCATGTACTCATGAATGTTCATGTACTCATGTTCATGTACTCATGTTCATGTACTCATGGATGTTCATGTCCTCATGTTCATGTCCTCATGAATGTTCATGTACTCATGTTCATGTACTCATGTTCATGTACTCATGTTCATGTACTCATGAATGTTCATGTACTCATGTTCATGTACTCATGTTCATGTACTCATGTTCATGTACTCATGGATGTTCATGTCCTCATGTTTATGTTCTCATGTCTGTTCATGTCCTCATGTTCATGTACTCATATTCATGTACTCATGTTCATGTACTCATGTTCATGTACTCATGAATGTTCATGTACTCATGTTCATGTACTCATGTTCATGTACTCATGTTCATGTACTCATGAATGTTCATGTACTCATGTTCATGTACTCATGTTCATGTACTCATGTTCATGTACTCATGTTCATGTACTCATGAATGTTCATGTACTCATGTTCATTTACTCATGTTCATGTACTCATGAATGTTCATGTACTCATGTTCATGTACTCATGTTCATGTACTCATGTTCATGTACTCATGTTCATGTACTCATGTTCATGTACTCATGAATGTTCATGTACTCATGTTCATGTACTCATGTTCATGTACTCATGTTCATGTACTCATGTTCATGCACGCATGTTCATGTACTCATGTTCATGTACTCATGAATGTTCATGTACTCATGTTCATGTACTCATGTTCATGTACTCATGAATGTTCATGTACTCATGTTCATGTACTCATGTTCATGTACTCATGAATGTTCATGTACTCATGTTCCTGTACTCATGTTCATGTACTCATGTTCATGTACTCATGTTCATGCACGCATGTTCATGTACTCATGTTCATGTACTCATGAATGTTCATGTACTCATGTTCATGTCCTCATGTTCATGTACTCATGAATGTTCATGTACTCATGTTCATGTACTCATGTTCATGTACTCATGAATGTTCATGTACTCATGTTCATGTACTCATGAATGTTCACGTACTCATGTTCATGTACTCATTTTCATGTACTCATGTTCATGTACTCATGTTCATGTACTCATGTTCATGTACTCATGTTCATGTACTCATGAATGTTCATGTACTCATGTTCATGTACTCATGTTCATGTACTCATGTTCATGTACTCATGTTCATGTACTCATGAATGTTCATGTACTCATGTTCATGTACTCATGTTCATGTACTCATGAATGTTCATGTACTCATGTTCATGTACTCATGTTCATGTACTCATGAATGTTCATGTACTCATGTTCATGTACTCATGTTCATGTACTCATGAATGTTCATGTACTCATGTTCATGTACTCATGTTCATGTACTCATGTTAATGTACTCATGTTCATGTACTCATGAATGTTCATGTACTCATGTTCATGTACTCATGTTCATGTACTCATGTTCATGTACTCATGTTCATGTACTCATGGATGTTCATGTACTCATGTTCATGTACTCATGTTCATGTACTCATGTTCATGTACTCATGGATGTTCATGTCCTCATGTTCATGTCTTCATGAATGTTCATGTACTCATGTTCATGTACTCATGTTCATGTACTCATGTTCATGTACTCATGAATGTTCATGTACTCATGTTCATGTACTCATGTTCATGTACTCATGTTCATGTACTCATGGATGTTCATGTCCTCATGTTCATGTCCTCATGTCTGTTCATGTCATCATGTTCATGTACTCATGTTCATGTACTCATGTTCATGTACTCATGTTCATGTACTCATGAATGTTCATGTACTCATGTTCATGTACTCATGTTCATGTACTCATGAATGTTCATGTACTCATGTTCATGTACTCATGTTCATGTACTCATCTTCATGTACTCATGTTCATGTACTCATGAATGTTCATGTACTCATGTTCATGTACTCATGTTCATGTACTCATGTTCATGTACTCATGTTCATGTACTCATGTTCATGTACTCATGAATGTTCATGTACTCATGTTCATGTACTCATGTTCATGTACTCATGAATGTTCATGTACTCATGTTCATGTACTCATGTTCATGTACTCATGAATGTTCATGTACTCATATTCATGTACTCATGTTCATGTACTCATGTTCATGTACTCATGTTCATGTACTCATGGATGTTCATGTCCTCATGTTCATGTCCTCATGAATGTTCATGTACTCATGTTCATGTACTCATGTTCATGTACTCATGTTCATGTACTCATGAATGTTCATGTACTCATGTTCATGTACTCATGTTCATGTACTCATGTTGATGTACTCATGGATGTTCATGTCCTCATGTTTATGTTCTCATGTCTGTTCATGTCCTCATGTTCATGTACTCATATTCATGTACTCATGTTCATGTACTCATGTTCATGTACTCATGAATGTTCATGTACTCATGTTCATGTACTCATGTTCATGTACTCATGTTCATGTACTCATGAATGTTCATGTACTCATGTTCATGTACTCATGTTCATGTACTCATGTTCATGTACTCATGTTCATGTACTCATGAATGTTCATGTACTCATGTTCATGTATTCATGTTCATGTACTCATGAATGTTCATGTACTCATGTTCATGTACTCATGTTCATGTACTCATGTTCATGTACTCATGTTCATGTACTCATGTTCATGTACTCATGAATGTTCATGTACTCATGTTCATGTACTCATGTTCATGTACTCATGTTCATGTACTCATGTTCATGCACGCATGTTCATGTACTCATGTTCATGTACTCATGAATGTTCATGTACTCATGTTCATGTACTCATGTTCATTTATTCATGAATGTTCATGTACTCATGTTCATGTACTCATGTTCATGTACTCATGAATGTTCATGTACTCATGTTCCTGTACTCATGTTCATGTACTCATGTTCATGCACGCATTTTCATGTACTCATGATCATGTACTCATGAATGTTCATGTACTTATGTTCATGTCCTCATGTTCATGTACTCATGAATGTTCATGTACTCATGTTCATGTACTCATGTTCATGTACTCATGAATGTTCATGTACTCATGTTCATGTACTCATGTTCATGTACTCATATTCATGTACTCATGTTCATGTACTCATGTTCATGTACTCATCTTCATGTACTCATGTTCATGCACGCATGTTCATGCACTCATGTTCATGTACTCATGTTCATGTACTCATGAATTTTCATGTACTCATGTTCATGTACTCATGTTCATGTACTCATGAATGTTCATGTACTCATGTTCATGTACTCATGTTCATGTACTCATGGATGTTCATGTCCTCATGTTCATGTCCTCATGAATGTTCATGTACTCATGTTCATGTACTCATGTTCATGTACTCATGTTCATGTACTCATGAATGTTCATGTACTCATGTTCATGTACTCATGTTCATGTACTCATGTTCATGTACTCATGGATGTTCATGTCCTCATGTTCATGTCCTCATGTCTGTTCATGTCCTCATGTTCATGTACTCATGTTCATGTACTCATGTTCATGTACTCATGAATGTTCATGTACTCATGTTCATGTACTCATGTTCATGTACTCATGAATGTTCATGTACTCATGTTCATGTACTCATGTTCATGTACTCATGTTCATGTACTCATGTTCATGTACTCATGAATGTTCATGTACTCATGTTCATGTACTCATGTTCATGTACTCATGAATGTTCATGTACTCATGTTCATGTACTCATGTTCATGTACTCATGAATGTTCATGTACTCATGTTCATGTACTCATGTTCATGTACTCATGAATGTTCATGTACTCATGTTCATGTACTCATGTTCATGTACTCATGTTAATGTACTCATGTTCATGTACTCATGAATGTTCATGTACTCATGTTCCTGTACTCATGTTCATGTACTCATGTTCATGTACTCATGGATGTTCATGTACTCATGTTCATGTACTCATGTTCATGTACTCATGTTCATGTACTCATGGATGTTCATGTCCTCATGTTCATGTCTTCATGAATGTTCATGTACTCATGTTCATGTACTCATTTTCATGTACTCATGTTCATGTACTCATGAATGTTCATGTACTCATGTTCATGTACTCATGTTCATGTACTCATGTTCATGTACTCATGGATGTTCATGTCCTCATGTTCATGTCCTCATGTCTGTTCATGTCATCATGTTCATGTACTCATGTTCATGTACTCATGTTCATGTACTCATGTTCATGTACTCATGAATGTTCATGTACTCATGTTCATGTACTCATGTTCATGTACTCATGAATGTTCATGTACTCATGTTCATGTACTCATGTTCATGTACTCATCTTCATGTACTCATGTTCATGTACTCATGAATGTTCATGTACTCATGTTCATGTACTCATGTTCATGTACTCATGTTCATGTACTCATGTTCATGTACTCATGTTCATGTACTCATGAATGTTCATGTACTCATGTTCATGTACTCATGTTCATGTACTCATGAATGTTCATGTACTCATGTTCATGTACTCATGTTCATGTACTCATGAATGTTCATGTACTCATATTCATGTACTCATGTTCATGTACTCATGTTCATGTACTCATGTTCATGTACTCATGTTCATGTACTCATGTTCATGTACTCATGTTCATGTACTCATTTTCGTGTACTCATGAATGTTCATGTACTCATGTTCATGTACTCATGTTCATGTACTCATGAATGTTCATGTACTCATGTTCATGTACTCATGTTCATGTACTCATGTTCATGTACTCATGTTCATGTACTCATGAATGTTCATGTACTCATGTTCATGTACTCATGTTCATGTACTCATGTTCATGTACTCATGTTCATGCACGCATGTTCATGTACTCATGTTCATGTACTCATGAATGTTCATGTACTCATGTTCATGTACTCATGTTCATGTACTCATGAATGTTCATGTACTCATGTTCATGTACTCATGTTCATGTACTCATGAATGTTCATGTACTCATGTTCATGTACTCATGTTCATGTACTCATGAATGTTCATGTACTCATGTTCATGTACTCATGTTCATGTACTCATGGATGTTGATGTCCTCATGTTCATGTCCTCATGAATGTTCATGTACTCATGTTCATGTACTCATGTTCATGTACTCATGTTCATGTACTCATGAATGTTCATGTACTCATGTTCATGTACTCATGTTCATGTACTCATGTTCATGTACTCATGGATGTTCATGTCCTCATGTTCATGTCCTCATGTCTGTTCATGTCCTCATGTTCATGTACTCATGTTCATGTACTCATGTTCATGTACTCATGAATGTTCATGTACTCATGTTCATGTACTCATGTTCATGTACTCATGAATGTTCATGTACTCATGTTCATGTACTCATGTTCATGTACTCATGTTCATGTACTCATGTTCATGTACTCATGAATGTTCATGTACTCATGTTCATGTACTCATGTTCATGTACTCATGAATGTTCATGTACTCATGTTCATGTACTCATGTTCATGTACTCATGAATGTTCATGTACTCATGTTCATGTACTCATGTTCATGTACTCATGAATGTTCATGTACTCATGTTCATGTACTCATGTTCATGTACTCATGTTCATGTACTCATGTTCATGTACTCATGTTCATGTACTCATGTTCATGTACTCATGAAGTTCATGTACTCATGTTCATGTACTCATGTTCATGTACTCATGTTCATGTACTCATGGATGTTCATGTCCTCATGTTCATGTCCTCATGTCTGTTCATGTCCTCATGTTCATGTACTCATGTTCATGTACTCATGTTCATGTACTCATGAATGTTCATGTACTCATGTTCATGTACTCATGTTCATGTACTCATGAATGTTCATGTACTCATGTTCATGTACTCATGTTCATGTACTCATGTTCATGTACTCATGTTCATGTACTCATGAATGTTCATGTACTCATGTTCATGTACTCATGTTCATGTACTCATGAATGTTCATGTACTCATGTTCATGTACTCATGTTCATGTACTCATGAATGTTCATGTACTCATGTTCATGTACTCATGTTCATGTACTCATGAATGTTCATGTACTCATGTTCATGTACTCATGTTCATGTACTCATGTTAATGTACTCATGTTCATGTACTCATGAATGTTCATGTACTCATGTTCATGTACTCATGTTCATGTACTCATGAATGTTCATGTACTCATGTTCATGTACTCATGTTCATGTACTCATGTTCATGTACTCATGTTCATGTACTCATGTTCATGTACTCATGAATGTTCATGTACTCATGTTCATGTACTCATGTTCATGTACTCATGTTCATGTACTCATGTTCATGCACGCATGTTCATGTACTCATGTTCATGTACTCATGAATGTTCATGTACTCATGTTCATGTACTCATGTTCATGTACTCATGAATGTTCATGTACTCATGTTCATGTACTCATGTTCATGTACTCATAAATGTTCATGTACTCATGTTCATGTACTCATGTTCATGTACTCATGAATGTTCATGTACTCATGTTCATGTACTCATGTTCATGTACTCATGGATGTTCATGTCCTCATGTTCATGTCCTCATGAATGTTCATGTACTCATGTTCATGTACTCATGTTCATGTACTCATGTTCATGTACTCATGAATGTTCATGTACTCATGTTCATGTACTCATGTTCATGTACTCATGTTCATGTACTCATGGATGTTCATGTCCTCATGTTTATGTTCTCATGTCTGTTCATGTCCTCATGTTCATGTACTCATATTCATGTACTCATGTTCATGTACTCATGTTCATGTACTCATGAATGTTCATGTACTCATGTTCATGTACTCATGTTCATGTACTCATGTTCATGTACTCATGAATGTTCATGTACTCATGTTCATGTACTCATGTTCATGTACTCATGTTCATGTACTCATGTTCATGTACTCATGAATGTTCATGTACTCATGTTCATTTACTCATGTTCATGTACTCATGAATGTTCATGTACTCATGTTCATGTACTCATGTTCATGTACTCATGTTCATGTACTCATGTTCATGTACTCATGTTCATGTACTCATGAATGTTCATGTACTCATGTTCATGTACTCATGTTCATGTACTCATGTTCATGTACTCATGTTCATGCACGCATGTTCATGTACTCATGTTCATGTACTCATGAATGTTCATGTACTCATGTTCATGTACTCATGTTCATGTACTCATGAATGTTCATGTACTCATGTTCATGTACTCATGTTCATGTACTCATGAATGTTCATGTACTCATGTTCCTGTACTCATGTTCATGTACTCATGTTCATGTACTCATGTTCATGCACGCATGTTCATGTACTCATGTTCATGTACTCATGAATGTTCATGTACTCATGTTCATGTCCTCATGTTCATGTACTCATGAATGTTCATGTACTCATGTTCATGTACTCATGTTCATGTACTCATGAATGTTCATGTACTCATGTTCATGTACTCATGAATGTTCACGTACTCATGTTCATGTACTCATTTTCATGTACTCATGTTCATGTACTCATGTTCATGTACTCATGTTCATGTACTCATGTTCATGTACTCATGAATGTTCATGTACTCATGTTCATGTACTCATGTTCATGTACTCATGTTCATGTACTCATGTTCATGTACTCATGAATGTTCATGTACTCATGTTCATGTACTCATGTTCATGTACTCATGAATGTTCATGTACTCATGTTCATGTACTCATGTTCATGTACTCATGAATGTTCATGTACTCATGTTCATGTACTCATGTTCATGTACTCATGAATGTTCATGTACTCATGTTCATGTACTCATGTTCATGTACTCATGTTAATGTACTCATGTTCATGTACTCATGAATGTTCATGTACTCATGTTCATGTACTCATGTTCATGTACTCATGTTCATGTACTCATGTTCATGTACTCATGGATGTTCATGTACTCATGTTCATGTACTCATGTTCATGTACTCATGTTCATGTACTCATGGATGTTCATGTCCTCATGTTCATGTCTTCATGAATGTTCATGTACTCATGTTCATGTACTCATGTTCATGTACTCATGTTCATGTACTCATGAATGTTCATGTACTCATGTTCATGTACTCATGTTCATGTACTCATGTTCATGTACTCATGGATGTTCATGTCCTCATGTTCATGTCCTCATGTCTGTTCATGTCATCATGTTCATGTACTCATGTTCATGTACTCATGTTCATGTACTCATGTTCATGTACTCATGAATGTTCATGTACTCATGTTCATGTACTCATGTTCATGTACTCATGAATGTTCATGTACTCATGTTCATGTACTCATGTTCATGTACTCATCTTCATGTACTCATGTTCATGTACTCATGAATGTTCATGTACTCATGTTCATGTACTCATGTTCATGTACTCATGTTCATGTACTCATGTTCATGTACTCATGTTCATGTACTCATGAATGTTCATGTACTCATGTTCATGTACTCATGTTCATGTACTCATGAATGTTCATGTACTCATGTTCATGTACTCATGTTCATGTACTCATGAATGTTCATGTACTCATATTCATGTACTCATGTTCATGTACTCATGTTCATGTACTCATGTTCATGTACTCATGGATGTTCATGTCCTCATGTTCATGTCCTCATGAATGTTCATGTACTCATGTTCATGTACTCATGTTCATGTACTCATGTTCATGTACTCATGAATGTTCATGTACTCATGTTCATGTACTCATGTTCATGTACTCATGTTGATGTACTCATGGATGTTCATGTCCTCATGTTTATGTTCTCATGTCTGTTCATGTCCTCATGTTCATGTACTCATATTCATGTACTCATGTTCATGTACTCATGTTCATGTACTCATGAATGTTCATGTACTCATGTTCATGTACTCATGTTCATGTACTCATGAATGTTCATGTACTCATGTTCATGTACTCATGTTCATGTACTCATGTTCATGTACTCATGTTCATGTACTCATGAATGTTCATGTACTCATGTTCATGTATTCATGTTCATGTACTCATGAATGTTCATGTACTCATGTTCATGTACTCATTTTCATGTACTCATGTTCATGTACTCATGTTCATGTACTCATGTTCATGTACTCATGAATGTTCATGTACTCATGTTCATGTACTCATGTTCATGTACTCATGTTCATGTACTCATGTTCATGCACGCATGTTCATGTACTCATGTTCATGTACTCATGAATGTTCATGTACTCATGTTCATGTACTCATGTTCATTTACTCATGAATGTTCATGTACTCATGTTCATGTACTCATGTTCATGTACTCATGAATGTTCATGTACTCATGTTCCTGTACTCATGTTCATGTACTCATGTTCATGCACGCATTTTCATGTACTCATGATCATGTACTCATGAATGTTCATGTACTTATGTTCATGTCCTCATGTTCATGTACTCATGAATGTTCATGTACTCATGTTCATGTACTCATGTTCATGTACTCATGAATGTTCATGTACTCATGTTCATGTACTCATGTTCATGTACTCATATTCATGTACTCATGTTCATGTACTCATGTTCATGTACTCATCTTCATGTACTCATGTTCATGCACGCATGTTCATGCACTCATGTTCATGTACTCATGTTCATGTACTCATGAATTTTCATGTACTCATGTTCATGTACTCATGTTCATGTACTCATGAATGTTCATGTACTCATGTTCATGTACTCATGTTCATGTACTCATGGATGTTCATGTCCTCATGTTCATGTCCTCATGAATGTTCATGTACTCATGTTCATGTACTCATGTTCATGTACTCATGTTCATGTACTCATGAATGTTCATGTACTCATGTTCATGTACTCATGTTCATGTACTCATGTTCATGTACTCATGGATGTTCATGTCCTCATGTTCATGTCCTCATGTCTGTTCATGTCCTCATGTTCATGTACTCATGTTCATGTACTCATGTTCATGTACTCATGAATGTTCATGTACTCATGTTCATGTACTCATGTTCATGTACTCATGAATGTTCATGTACTCATGTTCATGTACTCATGTTCATGTACTCATGTTCATGTACTCATGTTCATGTACTCATGAATGTTCATGTACTCATGTTCATGTACTCATGTTCATGTACTCATGAATGTTCATGTACTCATGTTCATGTACTCATGTTCATGTACTCATGAATGTTCATGTACTCATGTTCATGTACTCATGTTCATGTACTCATGAATGTTCATGTACTCATGTTCATGTACTCATGTTCATGTACTCATGTTAATGTACTCATGTTCATGTACTCATGAATGTTCATGTACTCATGTTCCTGTACTCATGTTCATGTACTCATGTTCATGTACTCATGGATGTTCATGTACTCATGTTCATGTACTCATGTTCATGTACTCATGTTCATGTACTCATGGATGTTCATGTCCTCATGTTCATGTCTTCATGAATGTTCATGTACTCATGTTCATGTACTCATTTTCATGTACTCATGTTCATGTACTCATGAATGTTCATGTACTCATGTTCATGTACTCATGTTCATGTACTCATGTTCATGTACTCATGGATGTTCATGTCCTCATGTTCATGTCCTCATGTCTGTTCATGTCATCATGTTCATGTACTCATGTTCATGTACTCATGTTCATGTACTCATGTTCATGTACTCATGAATGTTCATGTACTCATGTTCATGTACTCATGTTCATGTACTCATGAATGTTCATGTACTCATGTTCATGTACTCATGTTCATGTACTCATCTTCATGTACTCATGTTCATGTACTCATGAATGTTCATGTACTCATGTTCATGTACTCATGTTCATGTACTCATGTTCATGTACTCATGTTCATGTACTCATGTTCATGTACTCATGAATGTTCATGTACTCATGTTCATGTACTCATGTTCATGTACTCATGAATGTTCATGTACTCATGTTCATGTACTCATGTTCATGTACTCATGAATGTTCATGTACTCATATTCATGTACTCATGTTCATGTACTCATGTTCATGTACTCATGTTCATGTACTCATGTTCATGTACTCATGTTCATGTACTCATGTTCATGTACTCATTTTCGTGTACTCATGAATGTTCATGTACTCATGTTCATGTACTCATGTTCATGTACTCATGAATGTTCATGTACTCATGTTCATGTACTCATGTTCATGTACTCATGTTCATGTACTCATGTTCATGTACTCATGAATGTTCATGTACTCATGTTCATGTACTCATGTTCATGTACTCATGTTCATGTACTCATGTTCATGCACGCATGTTCATGTACTCATGTTCATGTACTCATGAATGTTCATGTACTCATGTTCATGTACTCATGTTCATGTACTCATGTTCATGTACTCATGAATGTTCATGTACTCATGTTCATGTACTCATGTTCATGTACTCATGAATGTTCATGTACTCATGTTCATGTACTCATGTTCATGTACTCATGAATGTTCATGTACTCATGTTCATGTACTCATGTTCATGTACTCATGGATGTTGATGTCCTCATGTTCATGTCCTCATGAATGTTCATGTACTCATGTTCATGTACTCATGTTCATGTACTCATGTTCATGTACTCATGAATGTTCATGTACTCATGTTCATGTACTCATGTTCATGTACTCATGTTCATGTACTCATGGATGTTCATGTCCTCATGTTCATGTCCTCATGTCTGTTCATGTCCTCATGTTCATGTACTCATGTTCATGTACTCATGTTCATGTACTCATGAATGTTCATGTACTCATGTTCATGTACTCATGTTCATGTACTCATGAATGTTCATGTACTCATGTTCATGTACTCATGTTCATGTACTCATGTTCATGTACTCATGTTCATGTACTCATGAATGTTCATGTACTCATGTTCATGTACTCATTTTCATGTACTCATGAATGTTCATGTACTCATGTTCATGTACTCATGTTCATGTACTCATGAATGTTCATGTACTCATGTTCATGTACTCATGTTCATGTACTCATGAATGTTCATGTACTCATGTTCATGTACTCATGTTCATGTACTCATGTTCATGTACTCATGTTCATGTACTCATGTTCATGTACTCATGTTCATGTACTCATGAATGTTCATGTACTCATGTTCATGTACTCATGTTCATGTACTCATGAATGTTCATGTACTCATGTTCATGTACTCATGTTCATGTACTCATGAATGTTCATGTACTCATGTTCATGTACTCATGTTCATGTACTCATGTTCATGTACTCATGTTCATGTACTCATGTTCATGTACTCATGAATGTTCATGTACTCATGTTCATGTACTCATGTTCATGTACTCATGTTCATGTACTCATGTTCATGTACTCATGTTCATGCACGCATGTTCATGTACTCATGTTCATGTACTCATGAATGTTCATGTACTCATGTTCATGTACTCATGTTCATGTACTCATGAATGTTCATGTACTCATGTTCATGTACTCATGTTCATGTACTCATGAATGTTCATGTACTCATGTTCATGTACTCATGTTCATGTACTCATGAATGTTCATGTACTCATGTTCATGTACTCATGTTCATGTACTCATGGATGTTCATGTCCTCATGTTCATGTCCTCATGAATGTTCATGTACTCATGTTCATGTACTCATGTTCATGTACTCATGTTCATGTACTCATGAATGTTCATGTACTCATGTTCATGTACTCATGTTCATGTACTCATGTTCATGTACTCATGGATGTTCATGTCCTCATGTTCATGTTCTCATGTCTGTTCATGTCCTCATGTTCATGTACTCATATTCATGTACTCATGTTCATGTACTCATGTTCATGTACTCATGAATGTTCATGTACTCATGTTCATGTACTCATGTTCATGTACTCATGTTCATGTACTCATGAATGTTCATGTACTCATGTTCATGTACTCATGTTCATGTACTCATGTTCATGTACTCATGTTCATGTACTCATGAATGTTCATGTACTCATGTTCATGTACTCATGTTCATGTACTCATGTTCATGTACTCATGAATGTTCATGTACTCATGTTCATGTACTCATGTTCATGTACTCATGTTCATGTACTCATGTTCATGTACTCATGAATGTTCATGTACTCATGTTCATGTACTCATGTTCATGTACTCATGTTCATGTACTCATGTTCATGTACTCATGTTCATGTACTCATGAATGTTCATGTACTCATGTTCATGTACTCATGTTCATGTACTCATGCATGTTCATGTACTCATGTTCATGTACTCATGTTCATGTACTCATGTTCATGTACTCATGTTCATGCACGCATGTTCATGTACTCATGTTCATGTACTCATGAATGTTCATGTACTCATGTTCATGTCCTCATGTTCATGTACTCATGAATGTTCATGTAATCATGTTCATGTACTCATGTTCATGTACTCATGTTCATGTACTCATGAATGTTCATGTACTCATGTTCATGTAATCATGAATGTTCATGTACTCATGGATGTTCATGTCCTCATGTTCATGTCCTCATGAATGTTCATGTACTCATGTTCATGTACTCATGTTAATGTACTCATGTTCATGTACTCATGTTCATGCACGCATGTTCATCTACTCATGTTCATGTACTCATGAATGTTCATGTACTCATGTTCATGTCCTCATGTTCATGTACTCATGAATGTTCATGTACTCATGTTCATGTACTCATGTTCATGTACTCATGAATGTTCATGTACTCATGTTCATGTACTCATGTTCATGTACTCATGTTCATGTACTCATGTTCATGTACTCATGTTCATGTACTCATGTTCATGCACGCATGTTCATGCACTCATGTTCATGTACTCATGTTCATGTACTCATGAATGTTCATGTACTCATGTTCATGTACTCATGTTCATGTACTCATGAATGTTCATGTACTCATGTTCATGTACTCATGTTCATGTACTCATGGATGTTCATGTCCTCATGTTCATGTCCTCATGAATGTTCATGTACTCATGTTCATGTACTCATGTTCATGTACTCATGTTCATGTACTCATGAAGTTCATGTACTCATGTTCATGTACTCATGTTCATGTACTCATGTTCATGTACTCATGGATGTTCATGTCCTCATGTTCATGTCCTCATGTCTGTTCATGTCCTCATGTTCATGTACTCATGTTCATGTACTCATGTTCATGTACTCATGAATGTTCATGTACTCATGTTCATGTACTCATGTTCATGTACTCATGAATGTTCATGTACTCATGTTCATGTACTCATGTTCATGTACTCATGTTCATGTACTCATGTTCATGTACTCATGAATGTTCATGTACTCATGTTCATGTACTCATGTTCATGTACTCATGAATGTTCATGTACTCATGTTCATGTACTCATGTTCATGTACTCATGAATGTTCATGTACTCATGTTCATGTACTCATGTTCATGTACTCATGAATGTTCATGTACTCATGTTCATGTACTCATGTTCATGTACTCATGTTAATGTACTCATGTTCATGTACTCATGAATGTTCATGTACTCATGTTCATGTACTCATGTTCATGTACTCATGAATGTTCATGTACTCATGTTCATGTACTCATGTTCATGTACTCATGTTCATGTACTCATGTTCATGTACTCATGTTCATGTACTCATGAATGTTCATGTACTCATGTTCATGTACTCATGTTCATGTACTCATTTTCATGTACTCATGTTCATGCACGCATGTTCATGTACTCATGTTCATGTACTCATGAATGTTCATGTACTCATGTTCATGTACTCATGTTCATGTACTCATGAATGTTCATGTACTCATGTTCATGTACTCATGTTCATGTACTCATAAATGTTCATGTACTCATGTTCATGTACTCATGTTCATGTACTCATGAATGTTCATGTACTCATGTTCATGTACTCATGTTCATGTACTCATGGATGTTCATGTCCTCATGTTCATGTCCTCATGAATGTTCATGTACTCATGTTCATGTACTCATGTTCATGTACTCATGAATGTTCATGTACTCATGTTCATGTACTCATGTTCATGTACTCATGTTCATGTACTCATGGATGTTCATGTCCTCATGTTTATGTTCTCATGTCTGTTCATGTCCTCATGTTCATGTACTCATATTCATGTACTCATGTTCATGTACTCATGTTCATGTACTCATGAATGTTCATGTACTCATGTTCATGTACTCATGTTCATGTACTCATGTTCATGTACTCATGAATGTTCATGTACTCATGTTCATGTACTCATGTTCATGTACTCATGTTCATGTACTCATGTTCATGTACTCATGAATGTTCATGTACTCATGTTCATTTACTCATGTTCATGTACTCATGAATGTTCATGTACTCATGTTCATGTACTCATGTTCATGTACTCATGTTCATGTACTCATGTTCATGTACTCATGTTCATGTACTCATGAATGTTCATGTACTCATGTTCATGTACTCATGTTCATGTACTCATGTTCATGTACTCATGTTCATGCACGCATGTTCATGTACTCATGTTCATGTACTCATGAATGTTCATGTACTCATGTTCATGTACTCATGTTCATGTACTCATGAATGTTCATGTACTCATGTTCATGTACTCATGTTCATGTACTCATGAATGTTCATGTACTCATGTTCCTGTACTCATGTTCATGTACTCATGTTCATGTACTCATGTTCATGCACGCATGTTCATGTACTCATGTTCATGTACTCATGAATGTTCATGTACTCATGTTCATGTCCTCATGTTCATGTACTCATGAATGTTCATGTACTCATGTTCATGTACTCATGTTCATGTACTCATGAATGTTCATGTACTCATGTTCATGTACTCATTTTCATGTACTCATGTTCATGTACTCATGTTCATGTACTCATGTTCATGTACTCATGTTCATGCACGCATGTTCATGCACTCATGTTCATGTACTCATGTTCATGTACTCATGAATGTTCATGTACTCATGTTCATGTACTCATGTTCATGTACTCATGAATGTTCATGTACTCATGTTCATGTACTCATGTTCATGTACTGATGGATGTTCATGTCCTCATGTTCATGTCCTCATGAATGTTCATGTACTCATGTTCATGTACTCATGTTCATGTACTCATGTTCATGTACTCATGAATGTTCATGTACACATGTTCATGTACTCATGTTCATGTACTCATGTTCATGTACTCATGGATGTTCATGTCCTCATGTTCATGTCCTCACGTCTGTTCATGTCCTCATGTTCATGTACTCATGTTCATGTACTCATGTTCATGTACTCATGAATGTTCATGTACTCATGTTCATGTACTCATGTTCATGTACTCATGAATGTTCATGTACTCATGTTCATGTACTCATGTTCATGTACTCATGTTCATGTACTCATGAATGTTCATGTACTCATGTTCATGTACTCATGTTCATGTACTCATGAATGTTCATGTACTCATGTTCATGTACTCATGTTCATGTACTCATGAATGTTCATGTACTCATGTTCATGTACTCATGTTCATGTACTCATGAATGTTCATGTACTCATGTTCATGTACTCATGTTCATGTACTCATGTTAATGTACTCATGTTCATGTACTCATGAATGTTCATGTACTCATGTTCATGTACTCATGTTCATGTACTCATGAATGTTCATGTACTCATGTTCATGTACTCATGTTCATGTACTCATGTTCATGTACTCATGTTCATGTACTCATGAATGTTCATGTACTCATGTTCATGTACTCATGTTCATGTACTCATGTTCATGTACTCATGTTCATGCACTCATGTTCATGCACGCATGTTCATGTACTCATGAATGTTCATGTACTCATGTTCATGTACTCATGTTCATGTACTCATGAATGTTCATGTACTCATGTTCATGTACTCATGTTCATGTACTCATAAATGTTCATGTACTCATATTCATGTACTCATGTTCATGTACTCATGAATGTTCATGTACTCATGTTCATGTACTCATGTTCATGTACTCATGGATGTTCATGTCCTCATGTTCATGTCCTCATGAATGTTCATGTACTCATGTTCATGTACTCATGTTCATGTACTCATGTTCATGTACTCATGAATGTTCATGTACTCATGTTCATGTACTCATGTTCATGTACTCATGTTCATGTACTCATGGATGTTCATGTCCTCATGTTTATGTTCTCATGTCTGTTCATGTCCTCATGTTCATGTACTCATATTCATGTCCTCATGTTCATGTACTCATGTTCATGTACTCATGAATGTTCATGTACTCATGTTCATGTACTCATGTTCATGTACTCATGTTCATGTACTCATGAATGTTCATGTACTCATGTTCATGTACTCATGTTCATGTACTCATGTTCATGTACTCATGTTCATGTACTCATGAATGTTCATGTACTCATGTTCATGTACTCATGTTCATGTACTCATGAATGTTCATGTACTCATGTTCATGTACTCATGTTCATGTACTCATGTTCATGTACTCATGTTCATGTACTCATGTTCATGTACTCATGAATGTTCATGTACTCATGTTCATGTACTCATGTTCATGTACTCATGTTCATGTACGCATGTTCATGTACTCATGTTCATGTACTCATGAATGTTCATGTACTCATGTTCATGTACTCATGTTCATGTACTCATGAATGTTCATGTACTCATGTTCATGTACTCATGTTCATGTACTCATGAATGTTCATGTACTCATGTTCCTGTACTCATGTTCATGTACTCATGTTCATGTACTCATGTTCATGCACGCATGTTCATGTACTCATGTTCATGTACTCATGAATGTTCATGTACTCATGTTCATGTCCTCATGTTCATGTACTCATGAATGTTCATGTACTCATGTTCATGTACTCATGTTCATGTACTCATGAATGTTCATGTAATCATGTTCATGTACTCATGTTCATGTACTCATGAATGTTCATGTACTCATGTTCATGTACTCATGTTCATGTACTCATGAATGTTCATGTACTCATGTTCATGTACTCATGTTCATGTACTCATGTTCATGTACTCATGTTCATGCACGCATGTTCATGTACTCATGTTCATGTACTCATGAATGTTCATGTACTCATGTTCATGACCTCATGTTCATGTACTCATGAATGTTCATGTACTCATGTTCATGTACTCATGTTCATGTACTCATGAATGTTCATGTACTCATGTTCATGTACTCATGTTCATGTACTCATGTTCATGTACTCATGTTCATGTGCTCATGTTCATGTACTCATGTTCATGCACGCATGTTCAAGCACTCATGTTCATGTACTCGTGTTCATGTACTCATGAATGTTCATGTACTCATGTTCATGTACTCATGTTCATGTACTCATGTTCATGTACTCATGTTCATGTACTCATGTTTATGTACTCATGAATGTTCATGTACTCATGTTCATGTACTCATGTTCATGTACTCATGAATGTTCATGTACTCATGTTCATGTACTCATGTTCATGTCCTCATGTTCATGTCCTCATGTCTGTTCATGTCCTCATGTTCATGTCCTCATTTCTGTTCATGTCCTCATTTCTGTTCATGTCCTCATGTTCATGTCCTCATGTCTGTTCATGTCCTCATGTTCTATTACTCATGTCTGTTCATGTCCTCATGTTCATGTCCTCATGTCTGTTCATGTCCTCATGTTCTATTACTCATGTCTGTTCATGTCCTCATGTTCATGTCCTCATGTCTGTTCATGTCCTCATGTCTGTTCATGTCCCCATGTTCATGTACTCATGGATGTTCATGTCCTCATGTTCATGTACTCATGGATGTTCATGTCCTCATGTTCATTTACTCATGGATGTTCATGTCCTCATGTTCATGTACTCATGACTGTTCATGTCCTCATGTTCATGTCCTCATGTTCATGTCCTCACGTTCATGTCCTCATGTTCATGTCCTCATGTTCATGTACTCATGACTGTTCATGTCCTCATGTTCATGTACTCATGGATGTTCATGTCCTCATGTTCATGTACTCATGTTCATGTCCTCATGTTCATGTACTCATGACTGTTCATATCCTCATATTCATGTCCTCATGTTTATGTCCTCATGTTCATGCACTCATGACTGTTCATGTCCTCATGTTCATGTACTTATGGATGTTCATGTCCTCATGTTCATGTACTCATGTCTGTTCATGTCCTCATGTTCATGTCCACATGTCTGTTCATGTCCTCATGTCTGTTCATGTCCTCATGTTCATGTACTCATGGATGTTCATGTCCTCATGTTCATGTCCTCATGTCTGGTCATGTCCTCATGTCTGTTCATGTCCTCATGTCTGTTCATGTCCTCATGTTCATGTACTCATGGATGTTCATGTCCACATGTTCATGTACTCATGACTGTTCATGTCCTCATGTTCATGTACTCATGGATGTTCATGTCCTCATGTTCATGTCCTCATGTCTGGTCATGTCCTCACGTCTGTTCATGTCCACATGTCTGTTCATGTCCTCATGTTCATGTACTCATGGATGTTCATGTCCACATGTTCATGTCCTCATGACTGTTCATGTCCTCATGTTCATGTCCTCATGACTGTTCATGTACTCATGTTCATGTACTCATGACTGTTCATGTCCTCATGTTCATGTCCTCATGTTCATGTACTCATGACTCTTCATGTCCTCATGTTCATGTCCTCATGTTCATGTCCTCATGTTCATGTCCTCATGTTCATGTACTCATGACTGTTCATGTCCTCATGTTCATGTCCTCATGTTCTTGTACTCATGTTCATGTCCTCATGTTCATGTCCTCATGTTCATGTCCTCATGTTCATGTACTCATGGATGTTCATCTCCTCATGACTGTTCATGTCCTCATGATCATGTCCTCATGTTCATGTCCTCATGTCTGTTCATGTCCTCATGTCTGTTCATGTCCTCATGTCTGTTCATGTCCTCATGTTCATGTCCTCATGTTCATGTCATCATGTCTGTTCATGTCCTCATGTCTGTTCATGTCCTCATGTTCATGTCCTCATGTTCATGTCCTCATGTCTGTTCATGTCCTCATGTTCATGTCCTCATGTCTGTTCATGTCCTCGTGTCTGTTCATGTCCTCATGTCTGTTCATGTCCTCATGTCTGTTCATGTCCTCATATCTGTTCATGTCCTCATGTTCATGTCCTCATGTCTGTTAATGTCCTCATGTTCATGTCCTCATGTCTGTTCATGTCCTCATGTCTGTTCATGTCCCCATGCCCTTTCATGTACTCATGGTTGTTTATGTACTCATGTGTGTTTCATGTTCATGTCCTCATGTCTGTTCATGTCCTCATGTTCATGTCCTCATGTTCATGTCCTCATGTTCATGTCCTCATGTCTGTTCATGTCCTCATGTTCATGTCCTCATGTTCATGTCCTAATGTCCATGTCCTCATGTTCATGTCCTCATGTTCATGTACTCATGGATGTTCATGTCCTCATGTTCATATCCTCATGCTCATGTACTCATGACTGTTCATGTCCTCATGTTCATGTCCTCATGTTCATGTCCTCATGTTCATGTCCTCATGTTTCTGTCCTCATGGATGTTCATGTCCTCATGTTCATGTCCTCATGTTCATGTACTCATGAATGTTCATGTCCTCATGTTCATGTACTCATGTTCATGTCCTCATGTTCATGTCCTCATGTTCATGTCCTCATGTTCATGTCCTCATGTTCATGTACTCATGAATGTTCATGTACTCATGTTCATGTACTCATGTTCATGTCCTCATGTTCATGTACTCATGTTTATGTACTCATGTTCATGTACTCATGTTCATGTACTCATGAATGTTCATGTCCTCATGTTCATGTACTCATGAATGTTCATGTCCTCATGTTCATGTACTCATGTTCATGTCCTCATGTTCATGTCCTCATGTTCATGTCCTCATGTTCATGTCCTCATGTTCATGTACTCATGTTCATGTCCTCATGTTCATGTACTCATGAATGTTCATGTCCTCATGTTCATGTACTCATGTTCATGTACTCATGTTCATGTACTCATGTTCATGTACTCATGACTGTTCATGTCCTCATGTTCATGTCCTCATGTTCATGTACTCATGACTGTTCATGTACTCATGTTCATGTCCTCATGTTCATGTACTCATGACTGTTTATGTCCTCATGTTCATGTACTCATGACTGTTCATGTCATCATGTTCATGTCTTCATGTTCATGTCCTCATGTTCATGTCCTCATGTTCATGTACTCATGAATGTTCATGTCCTCATGTTCATGTACTCATGTTCATGTCCTCATGTTCATGTACTCATGTTCATGTACTCATGTTCATGTACTCATGTTCATGTACTCATGAATGTTCATGTCCTCATGTTCATGTACCCATGTTCATGTACTCATGTTCATGTCCCCATGTTCATGTACTCATGTTCATGTACTCATGTTCATGTCCTCATGTTCATGTACTCATGTTCATGTACTCATGTTCATGTACTCATGACTGTTCATGTCCTCATGTTCATGTCCTCATGTTCATGTACTCATGAATGTTCATGTCCTCATGTTCATGTACTCATGTTCATGTACTCATGACTGTTCATGTACTCATGTTCATGTACTCATGTTCCTGTCCTCATGTTCATGTCCTCATGTTCATGTACTCATGTTCATGTCCACATGTTCATGTACTCATGTTCATGTACTCATGTTCATGTACTCATGTTCATGTCCTCATGGTCATGTACTCATGTTCATGTACTCATGTTCATGTACTCATGACTGTTCATGTCCTCATGTTCATGTCCTCATGTTCATGTACTCATGAATGTTCATGTCCTCATGTTCATGTACTCATGTTCATGTACTCATGACTGTTCATGTACTCATGTTCATGTCCTCATGTTCATTTCCTCATGTTCATGTCCTCATGTTCATGTCCTCATGTTCATGTACTCATGAATGTACATGTCCTCATGTTCATGTACTCATGTTCATGTCCTCATGTTCATGTACTCATGTTCATGTACTCATGTTCATGTACTCGTGTTCATGTACTCATGACTGTTCATGTCCTCATGTTCATGTACTCATGTTCATGTACTCATGACTGTTCATGTACTCATGTTCATGTATTCATGTTCATATACTCATGACTGTTCATGTCCTCATGTTCATGTCCTCATGTTCATGTACTCATGTTCATGTACTCATGTTCATGTACTCATGTTCATGTACTCATGTTCATGTACTCATGTTCATGTACTCATGACCATTCATGTCCTCATGTTCATGTACTCATGAATGTTCATGTCCTCATGTTCATGTACTCATGTTCATGTACTCATGTTCATGTACTCATGTTCATGTACTCATGTTCATGTCCTCATGTTCATGTCCTCATGTTCATGTACTCATGTTCATGTCCTCAGGTTCATGTACTCATGTTCATGTACTCATGACTGTTCATGTCCTCATGTTCATGTCGTCATGTTCATGTACTCATGAATGTTCATGTCCTCATGTTCACGTACTCATGTTCATGTACTCATGACTGTTCATGTACTCATGTTCATGTCCTCATGTTCATTTCCTCATGTTCATGTCCTCATGTTCATGTCCTCATGTTCATGTACTCATGAATGTACATGTCCTCATGTTCATGTACTCATGTTCATGTCCTCATGTTCATGTACTCATGTTCATGTACTCATGTTCATGTACTCATGTTCATGTCCTCATGTTCAAGTACTCATGTTCATGTACTCATGTCCATGTCCTCATGTTCATGTATTCATGTTCTTGTACTCATGTTCATGTACTCATGTTCATGTACTCATGACTGTTCATTTCCTCATGTTCATGTCCTCATGTTCATGTACTCATGAATGTTCATGTCCTCATGTTCATGTACTCATGTTCATGTACTCATGACTGTTCATGTACTCATGTTCATGTACTCATGTTCATGTACTCATGACTGTTCATGTACTCATGTTCATGTTCTCATGTTCATGTACTCATGTTCATGTACTCATGAATGTTCATGTCCTCATGTTCATGTACTCATGTTCATGTACTCATGAATGTTCATGTCCCCATGTTCATGTACTCATGTTCATGTACTCATGTTCATGTACTCATGTTCATGTACTCATGACTATTCATGTCCTCATGTTCATGTACTCATGTTCATGTACTCATGAATGTTCATGTACTCATGTTCATGTACTCATGTTCATGTACTCATGTTCATGTCCTCATGTTCATGTACTCATGTTCAATTACTCATGTTCATGTACTCATGTTCATGTACTCATGTTCATGTACTCATGTTCATGTACTCATGTTCATGTACTCATGACTGTTCATGTCCTCATGTTCATGTACTCATGTTCATGTTCTCATGTTCATGTACCCATGTTCATGTACTCATGTTCATGTACTCATGTTCATGTACTCATGACTGTTCATGTCCTCATGTTCATGTCCTCATGTTCATGTACTCATGTTCATGTACTCATGTTCATGTACTCATGTTCATGTACTCATGTTCATGTACTCATATTCATGTACTCATGACTATTCATGTCCTCATGTTCATGTACTCATGAATGTTCATGTCCTCATGTTCATGTACTCATGTTCATGTACTCATGAATGTTCATGTCCTCATGTTCATGTACTCATGTTCATGTACTCATGTTCATGTCCTCATGTTCATGTACTCATGTTCATGTACTCATGAATGTTCATGTCCTCATGTTCATGTACTCATGGATGTTCATGTCCACATGTTCATGTACTCATGACTGTTCATGTCCTCATGTTCATGTACTCATGGATGTTCATGTCCTCATGTTCATGTCCTCATGTCTGGTCATGTCCTCACGTCTGTTCATGTCCACATGTCTGTTCATGTCCTCATGTTCATGTACTCATGGATGTTCATGTCCACATGTTCATGTCCTCATGACTGTTCATGTCCTCATGTTCATGTCCTCATGACTGTTCATGTACTCATGTTCATGTACTCATGACTGTTCATGTCCTCATGTTCATGTCCTCATGTTCATGTACTCATGACTCTTCATGTCCTCATGTTCATGTCCTCATGTTCATGTCCTCATGTTCATGTCCTCATGTTCATGTACTCATGACTGTTCATGTCCTCATGTTCATGTCCTCATGTTCTTGTACTCATGTTCATGTCCTCATGTTCATGTCCTCATGTTCATGTCCTCATGTTCATGTACTCATGGATGTTCATCTCCTCATGACTGTTCATGTCCTCATGATCATGTCCTCATGTTCATGTCCTCATGTCTGTTCATGTCCTCATGTCTGTTCATGTCCTCATGTCTGTTCATGTCCTCATGTTCATGTCCTCATGTTCATGTCATCATGTCTGTTCATGTCCTCATGTCTGTTCATGTCCTCATGTTCATGTCCTCATGTTCATGTCCTCATGTCTGTTCATGTCCTCATGTTCATGTCCTCATGTCTGTTCATGTCCTCGTGTCTGTTCATGTCCTCATGTCTGTTCATGTCCTCATGTCTGTTCATGTCCTCATATCTGTTCATGTCCTCATGTTCATGTCCTCATGTCTGTTAATGTCCTCATGTTCATGTCCTCATGTCTGTTCATGTCCTCATGTCTGTTCATGTCCCCATGCCCTTTCATGTACTCATGGTTGTTTATGTACTCATGTGTGTTTCATGTTCATGTCCTCATGTCTGTTCATGTCCTCATGTTCATGTCCTCATGTTCATGTCCTCATGTTCATGTCCTCATGTCTGTTCATGTCCTCATGTTCATGTCCTCATGTTCATGTCCTAATGTCCATGTCCTCATGTTCATGTCCTCATGTTCATGTACTCATGGATGTTCATGTCCTCATGTTCATATCCTCATGCTCATGTACTCATGACTGTTCATGTCCTCATGTTCATGTCCTCATGTTCATGTCCTCATGTTCATGTCCTCATGTTCATGTCCTCATGGATGTTCATGTCCTCATGTTCATGTCCTCATGTTCATGTACTCATGAATGTTCATGTCCTCATGTTCATGTACTCATGTTCATGTCCTCATGTTCATGTCCTCATGTTCATGTCCTCATGTTCATGTCCTCATGTTCATGTACTCATGAATGTTCATGTCCTCATGTTCATGTACTCATGTTCATGTCCTCATGTTCATGTACTCATGTTTATGTACTCATGTTCATGTACTCATATTCATGTACTCATGACTATTCATGTCCTCATGTTCATGTACTCATGAATGTTCATGTCCTCATGTTCATGTACTCATGTTCATGTACTCATGAATGTTCATGTCCTCATGTTCATGTACTCATGTTCATGTACTCATGAATGTTCATGTCCTCATGTTCATGTACTCATGTTCATGTCCTCATGTTCATGTACTCATGTTTATGTACTCATGTTCATGTACTCATATTCATGTACTCATGACTATTCATGTCCTCATGTTCATGTACTCATGAATGTTCATGTCCTCATGTTCATGTACTCATGTTCATGTACTCATGAATGTTCATGTCCTCATGTTCATGTACTCATGTTCATGTACTCATGTTCATGTCCTCATGTTCATGTACTCATGTTCATGTACTCATGAATGTTCATGTCCTCATGTTCATGTACTCATGGATGTTCATGTCCACATGTTCATGTACTCATGACTGTTCATGTCCTCATGTTCATGTACTCATGGATGTTCATGTCCTCATGTTCATGTCCTCATGTCTGGTCATGTCCTCACGTCTGTTCATGTCCACATGTCTGTTCATGTCCTCATGTTCATGTACTCATGGATGTTCATGTCCACATGTTCATGTCCTCATGACTGTTCATGTCCTCATGTTCATGTCCTCATGACTGTTCATGTACTCATGTTCATGTACTCATGACTGTTCATGTCCTCATGTTCATGTCCTCATGTTCATGTACTCATGACTCTTCATGTCCTCATGTTCATGTCCTCATGTTCATGTCCTCATGTTCATGTCCTCATGTTCATGTACTCATGACTGTTCATGTCCTCATGTTCATGTCCTCATGTTCTTGTACTCATGTTCATGTCCTCATGGTCATGTCCTCATGTTCATGTCCTCATGTTCATGTACTCATGGATGTTCATCTCCTCATGACTGTTCATGTCCTCATGATCATGTCCTCATGTTCATGTCCTCATGTCTGTTCATGTCCTCATGTCTGTTCATGTCCTCATGTCTGTTCATGTCCTCATGTTCATGTCCTCATGTTCATGTCATCATGTCTGTTCATGTCCTCATGTCTGTTCATGTCCTCATGTTCATGTCCTCATGTTCATGTCCTCATGTCTGTTCATGTCCTCATGTTCATGTCCTCATGTCTGTTCATGTCCTCGTGTCTGTTCATGTCCTCATGTCTGTTCATGTCCTCATGTCTGTTCATGTCCTCATATCTGTTCATGTCCTCATGTTCATGTCCTCATGTCTGTTAATGTCCTCATGTTCATGTCCTCATGTCTGTTCATGTCCTCATGTCTGTTCATGTCCCCATGCCCTTTCATGTACTCATGGTTGTTTATGTACTCATGTGTGTTTCATGTTCATGTCCTCATGTCTGTTCATGTCCTCATGTTCATGTCCTCATGTTCATGTCCTCATGTTCATGTCCTCATGTCTGTTCATGTCCTCATGTTCATGTCCTCATGTTCATGTCCTAATGTCCATGTCCTCATGTTCATGTCCTCATGTTCATGTACTCATGGATGTTCATGTCCTCATGTTCATATCCTCATGCTCATGTACTCATGACTGTTCATGTCCTCATGTTCATGTCCTCATGTTCATGTCCTCATGTTCATGTCCTCATGTTCATGTCCTCATGGATGTTCATGTCTTCATGTTCATGTCCTCATGTTCATGTACTCATGAATGTTCATGTCCTCATGTTCATGTACTCATGTTCATGTCCTCATGTTCATGTCCTCATGTTCATGTCCTCATGTTCATGTCCTCATGTTCATGTACTCATGAATGTTCATGTCCTCATGTTCATGTACTCATGTTCATGTCCTCATGTTCATGTACTCATGTTTATGTACTCATGTTCATGTACTCATGTTCATGTACTCATGAATGTTCATGTCCTCATGTTCATGTACTCATGAATGTTCATGTCCTCATGTTCATGTACTCATGTTCATGTCCTCATGTTCATGTCCTCATGTTCATGTCCTCATGTTCATGTCCTCATGTTCATATACTCATGTTCATGTCCTCATGTTCATGTACTCATGAATGTTCATGTCCTCATGTTCATGTACTCATGTTCATGTACTCATGTTCATGTACTCATGTTCATGTACTCATGACTGTTCATGTCCTCATGTTCATGTCCTCATGTTCATGTACTCATGACTGTTCATGTACTCATGTTCATGTCCTCATGTTCATGTACTCATGACTGTTTATGTCCTCATGTTCATGTACTCATGACTGTTCATGTCATCATGTTCATGTCTTCATGTTCATGTCCTCATGTTCATGTCCTCATGTTCATGTACTCATGAATGTTCATGTCCTCATGTTCATGTACTCATGTTCATGTCCTCATGTTCATGTACTCATGTTCATGTACTCATGTTCATGTACTCATGTTCATGTACTCATGAATGTTCATGTCCTCATGTTCATGTACCCATGTTCATGTACTCATGTTCATGTCCCCATGTTCATGTACTCATGTTCATGTACTCATGTTCATGTCCTCATGTTCATGTACTCATGTTCATGTACTCATGTTCATGTACTCATGACTGTTCATGTCCTCATGTTCATGTCCTCATGTTCATGTACTCATGAATGTTCATGTCCTCATGTTCATGTACTCATGTTCATGTACTCATGACTGTTCATGTACTCATGTTCATGTACTCATGTTCCTGTCCTCATGTTCATGTCCTCATGTTCATGTACTCATGTTCATGTCCACATGTTCATGTACTCATGTTCATGTACTCATGTTCATGTACTCATGTTCATGTCCTCATGGTCATGTACTCATGTTCATGTACTCATGTTCATGTACTCATGACTGTTCATGTCCTCATGTTCATGTCCTCATGTTCATGTACTCATGAATGTTCATGTCCTCATGTTCATGTACTCATGTTCATGTACTCATGACTGTTCATGTACTCATGTTCATGTCCTCTTGTTCATTTCCTCATGTTCATGTCCTCATGTTCATGTCCTCATGTTCATGTACTCATGAATGTACATGTCCTCATGTTCATGTACTCATGTTCATGTCCTCATGTTCATGTACTCATGTTCATGTACTCATGTTCATGTACTCGTGTTCATGTACTCATGACTGTTCATGTCCTCATGTTCATGTACTCATGTTCATGTACTCATGACTGTTCATGTACTCATGTTCATGTATTCATGTTCATATACTCATGACTGTTCATGTCCTCATGTTCATGTCCTCATGTTCATGTACTCATGTTCATGTACTCATGTTCATGTACTCATGTTCATGTACTCATGTTCATGTACTCATGTTCATGTACTCATGACCATTCATGTCCTCATGTTCATGTACTCATGAATGTTCATGTCCTCATGTTCATGTACTCATGTTCATGTACTCATGTTCATGTACTCATGTTCATGTACTCATGTTCATGTCCTCATGTTCATGTCCTCATGTTCATGTACTCATGTTCATGTCCTCAGGTTCATGTACTCATGTTCATGTACTCATGACTGTTCATGTACTCATGTTCATGTCCTCATGTTCATTTCCTCATGTTCATGTCCTCATGTTCATGTCCTCATGTTCATGTACTCATGAATGTACATGTCCTCATGTTCATGTACTCATGTTCATGTCCTCATGTTCATGTACTCATGTTCATGTACTCATGTTCATGTACTCATGTTCATGTCCTCATGTTCAAGTACTCATGTTCATGTACTCATGTCCATGTCCTCATGTTCATGTATTCATGTTCTTGTACTCATGTTCATGTACTCATGTTCATGTACTCATGACTGTTCATGTCCTCATGTTCATGTCCTCATGTTCATGTACTCATGAATGTTCATGTCCTCATGTTCATGTACTCATGTTCATGTACTCATGACTGTTCATGTACTCATGTTCATGTACTCATGTTCATGTACTCATGACTGTTCATGTACTCATGTTCATGTTCTCATGTTCATGTACTCATGTTCATGTACTCATGAATGTTCATGTCCTCATGTTCATGTACTCATGTTCATGTACTCATGAATGTTCATGTCCCCATGTTCATGTACTCATGTTCATGTACTCATGTTCATGTACTCATGTTCATGTACTCATGACTATTCATGTCCTCATGTTCATGTACTCATGTTCATGTACTCATGAATGTTCATGTACTCATGTTCATGTACTCATGTTCATGTACTCATGTTCATGTCCTCATGTTCATGTACTCATGTTCAATTACTCATGTTCATGTACTCATGTTCATGTACTCATGTTCATGTACTCATGTTCATGTACTCATGTTCATGTACTCATGACTGTTCATGTCCTCATGTTCATGTACTCATGTTCATGTTCTCATGTTCATGTACTCATGTTCATGTACTCATGTTCATGTACTCATGTTCATGTACTCATGACTGTTCATGTCCTCATGTTCATGTCCTCATGTTCATGTACTCATGTTCATGTACTCATGTTCATGTACTCATGTTCATGTACTCATGTTCATGTACTCATATTCATGTACTCATGACTATTCATGTCCTCATGTTCATGTACTCATGAATGTTCATGTCCTCATGTTCATGTACTCATGTTCATGTACTCATGAATGTTCATGTCCTCATGTTCATGTACTCATGTTCATGTACTCATGTTCATGTCCTCATGTTCATGTACTCATGTTCATGTACTCATGAATGTTCATGTCCTCATGTTCATGTACTCATGTTCATGTACTCATGAATGTTCATGTCCTCATGTTCATGTCCTCATGTTCATGTACTCATGTTCATGTACTCATGAATGTTCATGTCCTCATGTTCATGTACTCATGTTCATGTACTCATGTTCATGTACTCATGAATGTACATGTCCTCATGTTCATGTACTCATGTTCATGTCCTCATGTTCATGTACTCATGTTCATGTACTCGTGTTCATGTACTCATGTTCTTGTACTCATGTTCATGTCCTCATGTTCATGTACTCATGTTCATGTACTCATGACTGTTCATGTCCTCATGTTCATGTCCTCATGTTCATGTACTCATGAATGTTCATGTCCTCATGTTCATGTACTCATGTTCATGTACTCATGACTGTTCATGTACTCATGTTCATGTCCTCATGTTCATTTCCTCATGTTCATGTCCTCATGTTCATGTCCTCATGTTCATGTACTCATAAATGTACATGTCCTCATGTTTATGTACTCATGTTCATGTCCTCATGTTCATGTCCTCATGTTCATGTACTCATGTTCATGTCCTCAGGTTCATGTACTCATGTTCATGTCCTCATGTTCATGTACTCATGTTCATGTACTCATGTTCATGTACTCATGACTGTTCATGTCCTCATGTTCATGTCGTTATGTTCATGTACTCATGAATGTTCATGTCCTCATGTTCATGTACTCATGTTCATGTACTCATGACTGTTCATGTACTCATGTTCATGTCCTCATGTTCATTTCCTCATGTTCATGTCCTCATGTTCATGTCCTCATGTTCATGTCCCCATGTTCATGTACTCATGTTCATGTACTCATGACTGTTCATGTACTCATGTTCATGTACTCATGTTCATGTACTCATGACTGTTCATGTCCTCATGTTCATGTCCTCATGTTCATGTACTCATGTTCATGTACTCATGTTCATGTACTCATGTTCATGTACTCATGACTATTCATGTCCTCATGTTCATGTACTCATGAATGTTCATGTCCTCATGTTCATGTACTCATGTTCATGTACTCATGTTCATGTACTCATGTTCATGTCCTCATTGTCATGTACTCATGTTCATGTCCTCATGTTCATGTCCTCATGTTCATGTACTCATGTTCATGTCCTCAGGTTCATGTACTCATGTTCATGTCCTCATGTTCATGTATTCATGTTCATGTACTCATGTTCATGTACTCATGACTGTTCATGTCCTCATGTTCATGTCGTCATGTTCATGTACTCATGAATGTTCATGTCCTCATGTTCATGTACTCATGTTCATGTACTCATGACTGTTCATGTACTCATGTTCATGTCCTCATGTTCATTTCCTCATGTTCATGTCCTCATGTTCATGTCCTCATGTTCATGTACTCATGAATGTACATGTCCTCATGTTCATGTACTCATGTTCATGTCCTCATGTTCATGTACTCATGTTCATGTACTCATGTTCATGTACTCATGTTCATGTACTCATGTTCATGTCCTCATGTTCATGTACTCATGTTCATGTACTCATGTTCATGTCCTCATGTTCATGTACTCATGTTCATGTACTCATGTTCATGTACTCATGTTCATGTACTCATGACTGTTCATTTCCTCATGTTCATTTCCTCATGTTCATGTACTCATGAATGTTCATGTCCTCATGTTCATGTACTCATGTTCATGTACTCATGACTGTTCATGTACTCATGTTCATGCACTCATGTGCATGTACTCATGACTGTGCATGTACTCATGTTCATGTCCTCATGTTCATGTACTCATGTTCATGTACTCATGAATGTTCATGTCCTCATGTTCATGTACTCATGTTCATGTACTCATGAATGTTCATGTCCTCATGTTCATGTACTCATGTTCATGTACTCATGTTCATGTACTCATGACTATTCATGTCCTCATGTTCATGTACTCATGTTCATGTACTCATGAATGTTCATGTACTCATGTTCATGTACTCATGTTCATGTACTCATGTTCATCTCCTCATGTTCATGTACTCATGTTCAATTACTCATGTTCATGTACTCATGTTCATGTACTCATGTTCATGTACTCATGTTCATGTACTCATGTTCATGTACTCATGACTGTTCATGTCCTCATGTTCATGTACTCATGTTTATGTTCTCATGACTGTTCATGTACTCATGTTCATGTACTCATGTTCATGTACTCATGACTGTTCATGTCCTCATGTTCATGTCCTCATGTTCATGTACTCATGTTCATGTACTCATGTTCATGTACTCATGTTCATGTACTCATGTTCATGTACTCATGTTCATGTACTCATGACTATTCATGTACTCATGTTCATGTACTCATGAATGTTCATGTCCTCATGTTCATGTACTCATGTTCATGTACTCATGTTCATGTACTCATGTTCATGTCCTCATGTTCATGTACTCATGTTCATGTCCTCATGTTCATGTCCTCATGTTCATGTACTCATGTTCATGTCCTCATGTTCATGTACTCATGTTCATGTCCTCATGTTCATGTACTCATGTTCATGTACTCATGACTGTTCATGTCCTCATGTTCATGTCGTCATGTTCATGTACTCATGAATGTTCATGTCCTCATGTTCATGTACTCATGTTCATGTACTCATGACTGTTCATGTACTCATGTTCATTTCCTCATGTTCATTTCCTCATGTTCATGCCCTCATGTTCATGTCCTCATGTTCATGTACTCATGAATGTACATGTCCTCATGTTCATGTACTCATGTTCATGTCCTCATGTTCATGTACTCATGTTCATGTACTCATGTTCATGTACTCATGTTCATGTACTCATGTTCATGTCCTCATGTTCATGTACTCATGTTCATGTACTCATGTCCATGTCCTCATGTTCATGTACTCATGTTCATGTACTCATGTTCATGTACTCATGTTCATGTACTCATGACTGTTCATGTCCTCATGTTCATGTCCTCATGTTCATGTACTCATGAAAGTTCATGTCCTCATGTTCATGTACTCATGTTCATGTACTCATGACTGTTCATGTACTCATGTTCATGTACTCATGTTCATGTACTCATGATTATGCATGTACTCATGTTCATGTCCTCATGTTCATGTACTCATGTTCATGTACTCATGAATGTTTATGTCCTCATGTTCATGTACTCATGTTCATGTACTCATGAATGTTCATGTCCTCATGTTCATGTACTCATGTTCATGTACTCATGTTCATGTACTCATGACTATTCATGTCCTCATGTTCATGTACTCATGTTCATGTACTCATGAATGTTCATGTACTCATGTTCATGTACTCATGTTCATGTACTCATGTTCATGTCCTCATGTTCATGTACTCATGTTCAATTACTCATGTTCATGTACTCATGTTCATGTACTCATGTTCATGTACTCATGTTCATGTACTCATGTTCATGTACTCATGTTCATGTACTCATGACTGTTCATGTCCTCATGTTCATGTACTCATGTTTATGTTCTCATGACTGTTCATGTACTCATGTTCATGTACTCATGTTCATGTACTCATGACTGTTCATGTACTCATGACTGTTCATGTCCTCATGTTCATGTCCTCATGTTCATGTACTCATGTTCATGTACTCATGTTCATGTACTCATGTTCATGTACTCATGTTCATGTACTCATGACTATTCATGTCCTCATGTTCATGTACTCATGAATGTTCATGTCCTCATGTTCATGTACTCATGTTCATGTACTCATGAATGTTCATGTCCTCATGTTCATGTACTCATGTTCATGTACTCATGTTCATGTCCTCATGTTCATGTACTCATGTTCATGTACTCATGAATGTTCATGTCCTCATGTTCATGTCCTCATGTTCATGTACTCATGAATGTTCATGTCCTCATGTTCATGTCCTCATGTTCATGTACTCATGTTCATGTACTCATGAATGTACATGTCCTCATGTTCATGTACTCATGTTCATGTCCTCATGTTCATGTACTCATGTTCATGTACTCATGTTCATGTACTCATGTTCATGTCCTCATGTTCATGTACTCATGTTCATGTACTTATGTTCATGTACTCATGTTCATGTACTCATGACTGTTCATGTCCTCATGTTCATGTCCTCATGTTCATGTACTCATGAATGTTCATGTCCTCATGTTCATGTACTCATGTTCATGTACTCATGACTGTTCATGTACTCATGTTCATGTCCTCATGTTCATTTCCTCATGTTCATGTCCTCATGTTCATGTCCTCATGTTCATGTACTCATGAATGTACATGTCCTCATGTTCATGTACTCATGTTCATGTCCTCATGTTCATGTACTCATGTTCATGTACTCATGTTCATGTACTCGTGTTCATGTACTCATGACTGTTCATGTCCTCATGTTCATGTACTCATGTTCATGTCCTCATGTTCATGTCCTCATGTTCATGTACTCATGTTCAATTACTCATGTTCATGTACTCATGTTCATGTACTCATGTTCATGTACTCATGTTCATGTACTCATGTTCATGTACTCATGTTCATGTACTCATGACTGTTCATGTCCTCATGTTCATGTACTCATGTTTATGTTCTCATGACTGTTCATGTACTCATGTTCATGTACTCATGTTCATGTACTCATGTTCATGTCCTCATGTTCATGTCCTCATGTCTGTTCATGTCCTCATGTTCATGTCCTCATTTCTGTTCATGTCCTCATTTCTGTTCATGTCCTCATGTTCATGTCCTCATGTCTGTTCATGTCCTCATGTTCTATTACTCATGTCTGTTCATGTCCTCATGTTCATGTCCTCATGTCTGTTCATGTCCTCATGTTCTATTACTCATGTCTGTTCATGTCCTCATGTTCATGTCCTCATGTCTGTTCATGTCCTCATGTCTGTTCATGTCCCCATGTTCATGTACTCATGGATGTTCATGTCCTCATGTTCATGTACTCATGGATGTTCATGTCCTCATGTTCATTTACTCATGGATGTTCATGTCCTCATGTTCATGTACTCATGACTGTTCATGTCCTCATGTTCATGTCCTCATGTTCATGTCCTCACGTTCATGTCCTCATGTTCATGTCCTCATGTTCATGTACTCATGACTGTTCATGTCCTCATGTTCATGTACTCATGGATGTTCATGTCCTCATGTTCATGTACTCATGTTCATGTCCTCATGTTCATGTACTCATGACTGTTCATATCCTCATATTCATGTCCTCATGTTCATGTCCTCATGTTCATGCACTCATGACTGTTCATGTCCTCATGTTCATGTACTTATGGATGTTCATGTCCTCATGTTCATGTACTCATGTCTGTTCATGTCCTCATGTTCATGTCCACATGTATGTTCATGTCCTCATGTCTGTTCATGTCCTCATGTTCATGTACTCATGGATGTTCATGTCCTCATGTTCATGTCCTCATGTCTGGTCATGTCCTCATGTCTGTTCATGTCCTCATGTCTGTTCATGTCCTCATGTTCATGTACTCATGGATGTTCATGTCCACATGTTCATGTACTCATGACTGTTCATGTCCTCATGTTCATGTACTCATGGATGTTCATGTCCTCATGTTCATGTCCTCATGTCTGGTCATGTCCTCACGTCTGTTCATGTCCACATGTCTGTTCATGTCCTCATGTTCATGTACTCATGGATGTTCATGTCCACATGTTCATGTCCTCATGACTGTTCATGTCCTCATGTTCATGTCCTCATGACTGTTCATGTACTCATGTTCATGTACTCATGACTGTTCATGTCCTCATGTTCATGTCCTCATGTTCATGTACTCATGACTCTTCATGTCCTCATGTTCATGTCCTCATGTTCATGTCCTCATGTTCATGTACTCATGTTCATGTACTCATGACTGTTCATGTCCTCATGTTCATGTCCTCATGTTCTTGTACTCATGTTCATGTCCTCATGTTCATGTCCTCATGTTCATGTCCTCATGTTCATGTACTCATGGATGTTCATCTCCTCATGACTGTTCATGTCCTCATGATCATGTCCTCATGTTCATGTCCTCATGTCTGTTCATGTCCTCATGTCTGTTCATGTCCTCATGTCTGTTCATGTCCTCATGTTCATGTCCTCATGTTCATGTCATCATGTCTGTTCATGTCCTCATGTCTGTTCATGTCCTCATGTTCATGTCCTCATGTTCATGTCCTCATGTCTGTTCATGTCCTCATGTTCATGTCCTCATGTCTGTTCATGTCCTCGTGTCTGTTCATGTCCTCATGTCTGTTCATGTCCTCATGTCTGTTCATGTCCTCATATCTGTTCATGTCCTCATGTTCATGTCCTCATGTCTGTTAATGTCCTCATGTTCATGTCCTCATGTCTGTTCATGTCCTCATGTCTGTTCATGTCCCCATGCCCTTTCATGTACTCATGGTTGTTTATGTACTCATGTGTGTTTCATGTTCATGTCCTCATGTCTGTTCATGTCCTCATGTTCATGTCCTCATGTTCATGTCCTCATGTTCATGTCCTCATGTCTGTTCATGTCCTCATGTTCATGTCCTCATGTTCATGTCCTAATGTCCATGTCCTCATGTTCATGTCCTCATGTTCATGTACTCATGGATGTTCATGTCCTCATGTTCATATCCTCATGCTCATGTACTCATGACTGTTCATGTCCTCATGTTCATGTCCTCATGTTCATGTCCTCATGTTCATGTCCTCATGTTCATGTCCTCATGGATGTTCATGTCCTCATGTTCATGTCCTCATGTTCATGTACTCATGAATGTTCATGTCCTCATGTTCATGTACTCATGTTCATGTCCTCATGTTCATGTCCTCATGTTCATGTCCTCATGTTCATGTCCTCATGTTCATGTACTCATGAATGTTCATGTCCTCATGTTCATGTACTCATGTTCATGTCCTCATGTTCATGTACTCATGTTTATGTACTCATGTTCATGTACTCATGTTCATGTACTCATGAATGTTCATGTCCTCGTGTTCATGTACTCATGAATGTTCATGTCCTCATGTTCATGTACTCATGTTCATGTCCTCATGTTCATGTCCTCATGTTCATGTCCTCATGTTCATGTCCTCATGTTCATGTACTCATGTTCATGTCCTCATGTTCATGTACTCATGAATGTTCATGTCCTCATGTTCATGTACTCATGTTCATGTACTCATGTTCATGTACTCATGTTCATGTACTCATGACTGTTCATGTCCTCATGTTCATGTCCTCATGTTCATGTACTCATGACTGTTCATGTACTCATGTTCATGTCCTCATGTTCATGTACTCATGACTGTTTATGTCCTCATGTTCATGTACTCATGACTGTTCATGTCATCATGTTCATGTCTTCATGTTCATGTCCTCATGTTCATGTCCTCATGTTCATGTACTCATGAATGTTCATGTCCTCATGTTCATGTACTCATGTTCATGTCCTCATGTTCATGTACTCATGTTCATGTACTCATGTTCATGTACTCATGTTCATATACTCATGAATGTTCATGTCCTCATGTTCATGTACCCATGTTCATGTACTCATGTTCATGTCCCCATGTTCATGTACTCATGTTCATGTACTCATGTTCATGTCCTCATGTTCATGTACTCATGTTCATGTACTCATGTTCATGTACTCATGACTGTTCATGTCCTCATGTTCATGTCCTCATGTTCATGTCCTCATGTTCATGTACTCATGTTCATGTACTCATGACTGTTCATGTACTCATGTTCATGTACTCATGTTCCTGTCCTCATGTTCATGTCCTCATGTTCATGTACTCATGTTCATGTCCACATGTTCATGTACTCATGTTCATGTACTCATGTTCATGTACTCATGTTCATGTCCTCATGGTCATGTACTCATGTTCATGTACTCATGTTCATGTACTCATGACTGTTCATGTCCTCATGTTCATGTCCTCATGTTCATGTACTCATGAATGTTCATGTCCTCATGTTCATGTACTCATGTTCCTGTCCTCATGTTCATGTCCTCATGTTCATGTACTCATGTTCATGTCCACATGTTCATGTACTCATGTTCATGTACTCATGTTCATGTACTCATGTTCATGTCCTCATGGTCATGTACTCATGTTCATGTACTCATGTTCATGTACTCATGACTGTTCATGTCCTCATGTTCATGTCCTCATGTTCATGTACTCATGAATGTTCATGTCCTCATGTTCATGTACTCATGTTCATGTACTCATGACTGTTCATGTACTCATGTTCATGTCCTCATGTTCATTTCCTCATGTTCATGTCCTCATGTTCATGTCCTCATGTTCATGTACTCATGAATGTACATGTCCTCATGTTCATGTACTCATGTTCATGTCCTCATGTTCATGTACTCATGTTCATGTACTCATGTTCATGTACTCGTGTTCATGTACTCATGACTGTTCATGTCCTCATGTTCATGTACTCATGACTGTTCATGTACTCATGTTCATGTATTCATGTTCATATACTCATGACTGTTCATGTCCTCATGTTCATGTCCTCATGTTCATGTACTCATGTTCATGTACTCATGTTCATGTACTCATGTTCATGTACTCATGTTCATGTACTCATGTTCATGTACTCATGACCATTCATGTCCTCATGTTCATGTACTCATGAATGTTCATGTCCTCATGTTCATGTACTCATGTTCATGTACTCATGTTCATGTACTCATGTTCATGTACTCATGTTCATGTCCTCATGTTCATGTCCTCATGTTCATGTACTCATGTTCATGTCCTCAGGTTCATGTACTCATGTTCATGTACTCATGACTGTTCATGTCCTCATGTTCATGTCGTCATGTTCATGTACTCATGAATGTTCATGTCCTCATGTTCACGTACTCATGTTCATGTACTCATGACTGTTCATGTACTCATGTTCATGTCCTCATGTTCATTTCCTCATGTTCATGTCCTCATGTTCATGTCCTCATGTTCATGTACTCATGAATGTACATGTCTTCATGTTCATGTACTCATGTTCATGTCCTCATGTTCATGTACTCATGTTCATGTACTCATGTTCATGTACTCATGTTCATGTCCTCATGTTCAAGTACTCATGTTCATGTACTCATGTCCATGTCCTCATGTTCATGTATTCATGTTCTTGTACTCATGTTCATGTACTCATGTTCATGTACTCATGACTGTTCATGTCCTCATGTTCATGTCCTCATGTTCATGTACTCATGAATGTTCATGTCCTCATGTTCATGTACTCATGTTCATGTACTCATGACTGTTCATGTACTCATGTTCATGTACTCATGTTCATGTACTCATGACTGTTCATGTACTCATGTTCATGTTCTCATGTTCATGTACTCATGTTCATGTACTCATGAATGTTCATGTCCTCATGTTCATGTACTCATGTTCATGTACTCATGAATGTTCGTCCCCATGTTCATGTACTCATGTTCATGTACTCATGTTCATGTACTCATGTTCATGTACTCATGACTATTCATGTCCTCATGTTCATGTACTCATGTTCATGTACTCATGAATGTTCATGTACTCATGTTCATGTACTCATGTTCATGTACTCATGTTCATGTCCTCATGTTCATGTACTCATGTTCAATTACTCATGTTCATGTACTCATGTTCATGTACTCATGTTCATGTACTCATGTTCATGTACTCATGTTCATGTACTCATGACTGTTCATGTCCTCATGTTCATGTACTCATGTTCATGTTCTCATGTTCATGTACTCATGTTCATGTACTCATGTTCATGTACTCATGTTCATGTACTCATGTTCATGTACTCATGACTGTTCATGTCCTCATGTTCATGTCCTCATGTTCATGTACTCATGTTCATGTACTCATGTTCATGTACTCATGTTCATGTACTCATGTTCATGTACTCATATTCATGTACTCATGACTATTCATGTCCTCATGTTCATGTACTCATGAATGTTCATGTCCTCATGTTCATGTACTCATGTTCATGTACTCATGAATGTTCATGTCCTCATGTTCATGTACTCATGTTCATGTACTCATGTTCATGTCCTCATGTTCATGTACTCATGTTCATGTACTCATGAATGTTCATGTCCTCATGTTCATGTACTCATGTTCATGTACTCATGAATGTTCATGTCCTCATGTTCATGTCCTCATGTTCATGTACTCATGTTCATGTACTCATGAATGTTCATGTCCTCATGTTCATGTACTCATGTTCATGTACTCATGTTCATGTACTCATGAATGTACATGTCCTCATGTTCATGTACTCATGTTCATGTCCTCATGTTCATGTACTCATGTTCATGTACTCGTGTTCATGTACTCATGTTCATGTACTCATGTTCATGTCCTCATGTTCATGTACTCATGTTCATGTACTCATGTTCATGTACTCATGTTCATGTACTCATGACTGTTCATGTCCTCATGTTCATGTCCTCATGTTCATGTACTCATGAATGTTCATGTCCTCATGTTCATGTACTCATGTTCATGTACTCATGACTGTTCATGTACTCATGTTCATGTCCTCATGTTCATTTCCTCATGTTCATGTCCTCATGTTCATGTCCTCATGTTCATGTACTCATAAATGTACATGTCCTCATGTTTATGTACTCATGTTCATGTCCTCATGTTCATGTCCTCATGTTCATGTACTCATGTTCATGTCCTCAGGTTCATGTACTCATGTTCATGTCCTCATGTTCATGTACTCATGTTCATGTACTCATGTTCATGTACTCATGACTGTTCATGTCCTCATGTTCATGTCGTTATGTTCATGTACTCATGAATGTTCATGTCCTCATGTTCATGTACTCATGTTCATGTACTCATGACTGTTCATGTACTCATGTTCATGTCCTCATGTTCATTTCCTCATGTTCATGTCCTCATGTTCATGTCCTCATGTTCATGTCCCCATGTTCATGTACTCATGTTCATGTACTCATGTCTGTTCATGTACTCATGTTCATGTACTCATGTTCATGTACTCATGACTGTTCATGTCCTCATGTTCATGTCCTCATGTTCATGTACTCATGTTCATGTACTCATGTTCATGTACTCATGTTCATGTACTCATGACTATTCATGTCCTCATGTTCATGTACTCATGAATGTTCATGTCCTCATGTTCATGTACTCATGTTCATGTACTCATGTTCATGTACTCATGTTCATGTCCTCATTGTCATGTACTCATGTTCATGTCCTCATGTTCATGTCCTCATGTTCATGTACTCATGTTCATGTCCTCAGGTTCATGTACTCATGTTCATGTCCTCATGTTCATGTATTCATGTTCATGTACTCATGTTCATGTACTCATGACTGTTCATGTCCTCATGTTCATGTCGTCATGTTCATGTACTCATGAATGTTCATGTCCTCATGTTCATGTACTCATGTTCATGTACTCATGACTGTTCATGTACTCATGTTCATGTCCTCATGTTCATTTCCTCATGTTCATGTCCTCATGTTCATGTCCTCATGTTCATGTACTCATGAATGTACATGTCCTCATGTTCATGTACTCATGTTCATGTCCTCATGTTCATGTACTCATGTTCATGTACTCATGTTCATGTACTCATGTTCATGTACTCATGTTCATGTCCTCATGTTCATGTACTCATGTTCATGTACTCATGTTCATGTCCTCATGTACTCATGTTCATGTACTCATGTTCATGTACTCATGTTCATGTACTCATGACTGTTCATGTCCTCATGTTCATTTCCTCATGTTCATGTACTCATGAATGTTCATGTCCTCATGTTCATGTACTCATGTTCATGTACTCATGACTGTTCATGTACTCATGTTCATGCACTCATGTGCATGTACTCATGACTGTGCATGTACTCATGTTCATGTCCTCATGTTCATGTACTCATGTTCATGTACTCATGAATGTTCATGTCCTCATGTTCATGTACTCATGTTCATGTACTCATGAATGTTCATGTCCTCATGTTCATGTACTCATGTTCATGTACTCATGTTCATGTACTCATGACTATTCATGTCCTCATGTTCATGTACTCATGTTCATGTACTCATGAATGTTCATGTACTCATGTTCATGTACTCATGTTCATGTACTCATGTTCATGTACTCATGTTCATCTCCTCATGTTCATGTACTCATGTTCAATTACTCATGTTCATGTACTCATGTTCATGTACTCATGTTCATGTACTCATGTTCATGTACTCATGTTCATGTACTCATGACTGTTCATGTCCTCATGTTCATGTACTCATGTTTATGTTCTCATGACTGTTCATGTACTCATGTTCATGTACTCATGTTCATGTACTCATGACTGTTCATGTCCTCATGTTCATGTCCTCATGTTCATGTACTCATGTTCATGTACTCATGTTCATGTACTCATGTTCATGTACTCATGTTCATGTACTCATGTTCATGTACTCATGACTATTCATGTACTCATGTTCATGTACTCATGAATGTTCATGTCCTCATGTTCATGTACTCATGTTCATGTACTCATGTTCATGTACTCATGTTCATGTCCTCATGTTCATGTACTCATGTTCATGTCCTCATGTTCATGTCCTCATGTTCATGTACTCATGTTCATGTCCTCATGTTCATGTACTCATGTTCATGTCCTCATGTTCATGTACTCATGTTCATGTACTCATGACTGTTCATGTCCTCATGTTCATGTCGTCATGTTCATGTACTCATGAATGTTCATGTCCTCATGTTCATGTACTCATGTTCATGTACTCATGACTGTTCATGTACTCATGTTCATGTCCTCATGTTCATTTCCTCATGTTCATGCCCTCATGTTCATGTCCTCATGTTCATGTACTCATGAATGTACATGTCCTCATGTTCATGTACTCATGTTCATTTCCTCATGTTCATGTACTCATGTTCATGTACTCATGTTCATGTACTCATGTTCATGTACTCATGTTCATGTCCTCATGTTCATGTACTCATGTTCATGTACTCATGTCCATTTCCTCATGTTCATGTACTCATGTTCATGTACTCATGTTCATGTACTCATGTTCATGTACTCATGACTGTTCATGTCCTCATGTTCATGTCCTCATGTTCATTTCCTCATGTTCATGTCCTCATGTTCATGTCCTCATGTTCATGTACTCATAAATGTACATTTCCTCATGTTTATGTACTCATGTTCATGTCCTCATGTTCATGTCCTCATGTTCATGTACTCATGTTCATGTCCTCAGGTTCATGTACTCATGTTCATGTCCTCATGTTCATGTACTCATGTTCATGTACTCATGTTCATGTACTCATGACTGTTCATGTCCTCATGTTCATGTCGTTATGTTCATGTACTCATGAATGTTCATGTCCTCATGTTCATGTACTCATGTTCATGTACTCATGACTGTTCATGTACTCATGTTCATGTCCTCATGTTCATTTCCTCATGTTCATGTCCTCATGTTCATGTCCTCATGTTCATGTCCCCATGTTCATGTACTCATGTTCATGTACTCATGACTGTTCATGTACTCATGTTCATGTACTCATGTTCATGTACTCATGATTGTTCATGTCCTCATGTTCATGTCCTCATGTTCATGTACTCATGTTCATGTACTCATGTTCATGTACTCATGTTCATGTACTCATGACTATTCATGTCCTCATGTTCATGTACTCATGAATGTTCATGTCCTCATGTTCATGTACTCATGTTCATGTACTCATGTTCATGTACTCATGTTCATGTCCTCATTGTCATGTACTCATGTTCATGTCCTCATGTTCATGTCCTCATGTTCATGTACTCATGTTCATGTCCTCAGGTTCATGTACTCATGTTCATGTCCTCATGTTCATGTATTCATGTTCATGTACTCATGTTCATGTACTCATGACTGTTCATGTCCTCATGTTCATGTCGTCATGTTCATGTACTCATGAATGTTCATGTCCTCATGTTCATGTACTCATGTTCATGTACTCATGACTGTTCATGTACTCATGTTCATGTCCTCATGTTCATTTCCTCATGTTCATGTCCTCATGTTCATGTCCTCATGTTCATGTACTCATGAATGTACATGTCCTCATGTTCATGTACTCATGTTCATGTCCTCATGTTCATGTACTCATGTTCATGTACTCATGTTCATGTACTCATGTTCATGTACTCATGTTCATGTCCTCATGTTCATGTACTCATGTTCATGTACTCATGTTCATGTCCTCATGTACTCATGTTCATGTACTCATGTTCATGTACTCATGTTCATGTACTCATGACTGTTCATGTCCTCATGTTCATTTCCTCATGTTCATGTACTCATGAATGTTCATGTCCTCATGTTCATGTACTCATGTTCATGTACTCATGACTGTTCATGTACTCATGTTCATGCACTCATGTGCATGTACTCATGACTGTGCATGTACTCATGTTCATGTCCTCATGTTCATGTACTCATGTTCATGTACTCATGAATGTTCATGTCCTCATGTTCATGTACTCATGTTCATGTACTCATGAATGTTCATGTCCTCATGTTCATGTACTCATGTTCATGTACTCATGTTCATGTACTCATGACTATTCATGTCCTCATGTTCATGTACTCATGTTCATGTACTCATGAATGTTCATGTACTCATGTTCATGTACTCATGTTCATGTACTCATGTTCATCTCCTCATGTTCATGTACTCATGTTCAATTACTCATGTTCATGTACTCATGTTCATGTACTCATGTTCATGTACTCATGTTCATGTACTCATGTTCATGTACTCATGACTGTTCATGTCCTCATGTTCATGTACTCATGTTTATGTTCTCATGACTGTTCATGTACTCATGTTCATGTACTCATGTTCATGTACTCATGACTGTTCATGTCCTCATGTTCATGTCCTCATGTTCATGTACTCATGTTCATGTACTCATGTTCATGTACTCATGTTCATGTACTCATGTTCATGTACTCATGTTCATGTACTCATGACTATTCATGTACTCATGTTCATGTACTCATGAATGTTCATGTCCTCATGTTCATGTACTCATGTTCATGTACTCATGTTCATGTACTCATGTTCATGTACTCATGTTCATGTCCTCATGTTCATGTACTCATGTTCATGTCCTCATGTTCATGTCCTCATGTTCATGTACTCATGTTCATGTCCTCATGTTCATGTACTCATGTTCATGTCCTCATGTTCATGTACTCATGTTCATGTACTCATGACTGTTCATGTCCTCATGTTCATGTCGTCATGTTCATGTACTCATGAATGTTCATGTCCTCATGTTCATGTACTCATGTTCATGTACTCATGACTGTTCATGTACTCATGTTCATGTCCTCATGTTCATTTCCTCATGTTCATGCCCTCATGTTCATGTCCTCATGTTCATGTACTCATGAATGTACATGTCCTCATGTTCATGTACTCATGTTCATTTCCTCATGTTCATGTACTCATGTTCATGTACTCATGTTCATGTACTCATGTTCATGTACTCATGTTCATGTCCTCATGTACATGTACTCATGTTCATGTACTCATGTCCATTTCCTCATGTTCATGTACTCATGTTCATGTACTCATGTTCATGTACTCATGTTCATGTACTCATGACTGTTCATGTCCTCATGTTCATGTCCTCATGTTCATGTACTCATGAAAGTTCATGTCCTCATGTTCATGTACTCATGTTCATGTACTCATGACTGTTCATGTACTCATGTTCATGTACTCATGTTCATGTACTCATGACTGTGCATGTACTCATGTTCATGTCCTCATGTTCATGTACTCATGTTCATGTACTCATGAATGTTTATGTCCTCATGTTCATGTACTCATGTTCATGTACTCATGAATGTTCATGTCCTCATGTTCATGTACTCATGTTCATGTACTCATGTTCATGTACTCATGACTATTCATGTCCTCATGTTCATGTACTCATGTTCATGTACTCATGAATGTTCATGTACTCATGTTCATGTACTCATGTTCATGTACTCATGTTCATGTCCTCATGTTCATGTACTCATGTTCAATTACTCATGTTCATGTACTCATGTTCATGTACTCATGTTCATGTACTCATGTTCATGTACTCATGTTCATGTACTCATGTTCATGTACTCATGACTGTTCATGTCCTCATGTTCATGTACTCATGTTTATGTTCTCATGACTGTTCATGTACTCATGTTCATGTACTCATGTTCATGTACTCATGACTGTTCATGTACTCATGACTGTTCATGTCCTCATGTTCATGTCCTCATGTTCATGTACTCATGTTCATGTACTCATGTTCATGTACTCATGTTCATGTACTCATGTTCATGTACTCATGACTATTCATGTCCTCATGTTCATGTACTCATGAATGTTCATGTCCTCATGTTCATGTACTCATGTTCATGTACTCATGAATGTTCATGTCCTCATGTTCATGTACTCATGTTCATGTACTCATGTTCATGTCCTCATGTTCATGTACTCATGTTCATGTACTCATGAATGTTCATGTCCTCATGTTCATGTCCTCATGTTCATGTACTCATGAATGTTCATGTCCTCATGTTCATGTCCTCATGTTCATGTACTCATGTTCATGTACTCATGAATGTACATGTCCTCATGTTCATGTACTCATGTTCATGTCCTCATGTTCATGTACTCATGTTCATGTACTCATGTTCATGTACTCATGTTCATGTACTCATGTTCATGTCCTCATGTTCATGTACTCATGTTCATGTACTTATGTTCATGTACTCATGTTCATGTACTCATGACTGTTCATGTCCTCATGTTCATGTCCTCATGTTCATGTACTCATGAATGTTCATGTCCTCATGTTCATGTACTCATGTTCATGTACTCATGACTGTTCATGTACTCATGTTCATGTCCTCATGTTCATTTCCTCATGTTCATGTCCTCATGTTCATGTCCTCATGTTCATGTACTCATGAATGTACATGTCCTCATGTTCATGTACTCATGTTCATGTCCTCATGTTCATGTACTCATGTTCATGTACTCATGTTCATGTACTCGTGTTCATGTACTCATGACTGTTCATGTCCTCATGTTCATGTACTCATGTTCATGTACTCATGACTGTTCATGTACTCATGTTCATGTACTCATGTTCAATTACTCATGTTCATGTACTCATGTTCATGTACTCATGTTCATGTACTCATGTTCATGTACTCATGTTCATGTACTCATGTTCATGTACTCATGACTGTTCATGTCCTCATGTTCATGTACTCATGTTTATGTTCTCATGACTGTTCATGTACTCATGTTCATGTACTCATGTTCATGTACTCATGTTCATGTCCTCATGTTCATGTACTCATGTTCAATTACTCATGTTCATGTACTCATGTTCATGTACTCATGTTCATGTACTCATGTTCATGTACTCATGTTCATGTACTCATGTTCATGTACTCATGTTCATGTACTCATGACTGTTCATGTCCTCATGTTCATGTACTCATGTTTATGTTCTCATGACTGTTCATGTACTCATGTTCATGTACTCATGTTCATGTACTCATGACTGTTCATGTCCTCATGTTCATGTCCTCATGTTCATGTACTCATGTTCATGTACTCATGTTCATGTACTCATGTTCATGTACTCATGTTCATGTACTCATGACTATTCATGTCCTCATGTTCATGTACTCATGAATGTTCATGTCCTCATGTTCATGTACTCATGTTCATGTACTCATGAATGTTCATGTCCTCATGTTCATGTACTCATGTTCATGTACTCATGTTCATGTCCTCTTGTTCATGTACTCATGTTCATGTACTCATGAATGTTCATGTCCTCATGTTCATGTCCTCATGTTCATGTACTCATGTTCATGTACTCATGAATGTACATGTCCTCATGTTCATGTACTCATGTTCATGTCCTCATGTTCATGTACTCATGTTCATGTACTCATGTTCATGTACTCATGTTCATGTACTCATGTTCATGTCCTCATGTTCATGTACTCATGTTCATGTACTTATGTTCATGTACTCATGTTCATGTACTCATGACTGTTCATGTCCTCATGTTCATGTCCTCATGTTCATGTACTCATGAATGTTCATGTCCTCATGTTCATGTACTCATGTTCATGTACTCATGACTGTTCATGTACTCATGTTCATGTCCTCATGTTCATTTCCTCATGTTCATGTCCTCATGTTCATGTCCTCATGTTCATGTACTCATGAATGTACATGTCCTCATGTTCATGTACTCATGTTCATGTCCTCATGTTCATGTACTCATGTTCATGTACTCATGTTCATGTACTCGTGTTCATGTACTCATGACTGTTCATGTCCTCATGTTCATGTACTCATGTTCATGTACTCATGACTGTTCATGTACTCATGTTCATGTACTCATGTTCATGTACTCATGACTGTTCATGTCCTCATGTTCATGTCCTCATGTTCATGTACTCATGTTTATGTACTCATGTTCATGTACTCATGTTCATGTACTCATGACTATTCATGTCCTCATGTTCATGTACTCATGAATGTTCATGTCCTCATGTTCATGTCCTCATGTTCATGTACTCATGTTCATGTACTCATGTTCATGTACTCATGTTCATGTCATCATGTTCATGTCCTCATGTTCATGTACTCATGTTCATGTCCTCAGGTTCATGTACTCATGTTCATGTCCTCATGTTCATGTCCTCATGTTCATGTCGTCATGTTCATGTACTCATGAATGTTCATGTCCTCATGTTCATGTACTCATGTTCATGTACTCATGACTGTTCATGTACTCATGTTCATGTCCTCATGTTCATTTCCTCATGTTCATGTCCTCATGTTCATGTCCTCATGTTCATGTACTCATGAATGTACATGTCCTCATGTTCATGTACTCATGTTCATGTCCTCATGTTCATGTACGCATGTTCATGTACTCATGTTCATGTACTCATGTTCATGTACTCATGTTCATTTCCTCATGTTCATGTACTCATGTTCATGTACTCATGTTCATGTCCTCATGTTCATGTACTCATGTTCATGTACTCATGTTCATGTACTCATGTTCATGTACTCATGAATGTTCATGTCCTCATGTTCATGTACTCATGTTCATGTACTCATGACTGTTCATGTACTTATGTTCATGTACTCATGTTCATGTACTCATGTTCATGTACTCATGTTCATGTACTCATGAATGTTCATGTCCTCATGTTCATGTACTCCTGTTCATGTACTCATGTTCATGTACTCATGTTCATATCCTCATGTTCATGTACTCATGTTCAATTACTCATGTTCATGTACTCATGTTCATGTACTCATGTTCATGTACTCATGTTCATGTACTCATGTTCATGTACTCATGACTGTTCATGTCCTCATGTTCATGTACTCATGTTCATGTTCTCATGACTGTTCATGTACTCATGTTCATGTACTCATGTTCATGTACTCATGACTGTTCATGTCCTCATGTTCATGTCCTCATGTTCATGTACTCATGTTCATGTACTCATGTTCATGTACTCATGTTCATGTACTCATGTTCATGTACTCATGACTATTCATGTCCTCATGTTCATGTACTCATGAATGTTCATGTCCTCATGTTCATGTACTCATGTTCATGTACTCATGAATGTTCATGTCCTCATGTTCATGTACTCATGTTCATGTACTCATGTTCATGTCCTCATGTTCATGTACTCATGTTCATGTACACATGAATGTTCATGTCCTCATGTTCATGTCCTCATGTTCATGTACTCATGAATGTTCATGTCCTCATGTTCATGTCCTCATGTTCATGTCCTCATGTTCATGTACTCATGTTCATGTACTCATGAATGTACATGTCCTCATGTTCATGTACTCATGTTCATGTCCTCATGTTCATGTACTCATGTTCATGTACTCATGTTCATGTACTCATGTTCATGTCCTCATGTTCATGTACTCATGTTCATGTACTTATGTTCATGTACTCATGTTCATGTACTCATGACTGTTCATGTCCTCATGTTCATGTCCTCATGTTCATGTACTCATGAATGTTCATGTCCTCATGTTCATGTACTCATGTTCATGTACTCATGACTGTTCATGTACTCATGTTCATGTCCTCATGTTCATTTCCTCATGTTCATGTCCTCATGTTCATGTCCTCATGTTCATGTACTCATGAATGTACATGTCCTCATGTTCATGTACTCATGTTCATGTCCTCATGTTCATGTACTCATGTTCATGTACTCATGTTCATGTACTCGTGTTCATGTACTCATGACTGTTCATGTCCTCATGTTCATGTACTCATGTTCATGTACTCATGACTGTTCATGTACTCATGTTCATGTACTCATGTTCATGTACTCATGACTGTTCATGTCCTCATGTTCATGTCCTCATGTTCATGTACTCATGTTCATGTACTCATGTTCATGTACTCATGACTATTCATGTCCTCATGTTCATGTACTCATGTTCATGTACTCATGAATGTTCATGTACTCATGTTCATGTACTCATGTTCATGTACTCATGTTCATGTCCTCATGTTCATGTACTCATGTTCAATTACTCATGTTCATGTACTCATGTTCATGTACTCATGTTCATGTACTCATGTTCATGTACTCATGTTCATGTACTCATGTTCATGTACTCATGACTGTTCATGTCCTCATGTTCATGTACTCATGTTTATGTTCTCATGACTGTTCATGTACTCATGTTCATGTACTCATGTTCATGTACTCATGACTGTTCATGTACTCATGACTGTTCATGTCCTCATGTTCATGTCCTCATGTTCATGTACTCATGTTCATGTACTCATGTTCATGTACTCATGTTCATGTACTCATGTTCATGTACTCATGACTATTCATGTCCTCATGTTCATGTACTCATGAATGTTCATGTCCTCATGTTCATGTACTCATGTTCATGTACTCATGAATGTTCATGTCCTCATGTTCATGTACTCATGTTCATGTACTCATGTTCATGTCCTCATGTTCATGTACTCATGTTCATGTACTCATGAATGTTCATGTCCTCATGTTCATGTCCTCATGTTCATGTACTCATGAATGTTCATGTCCTCATGTTCATGTCCTCATGTTCATGTACTCATGTTCATGTACTCATGAATGTACATGTCCTCATGTTCATGTACTCATGTTCATGTCCTCATGTTCATGTACTCATGTTCATGTACTCATGTTCATGTACTCATGTTCATGTACTCATGTTCATGTCCTCATGTTCATGTACTCATGTTCATGTACTTATGTTCATGTACTCATGTTCATGTACTCATGACTGTTCATGTCCTCATGTTCATGTCCTCATGTTCATGTACTCATGAATGTTCATGTCCTCATGTTCATGTACTCATGTTCATGTACTCATGACTGTTCATGTACTCATGTTCATGTCCTCATGTTCATTTCCTCATGTTCATGTCCTCATGTTCATGTCCTCATGTTCATGTACTCATGAATGTACATGTCCTCATGTTCATGTACTCATGTTCATGTCCTCATGTTCATGTACTCATGTTCATGTACTCATGTTCATGTACTCGTGTTCATGTACTCATGACTGTTCATGTCCTCATGTTCATGTACTCATGTTCATGTACTCATGACTGTTCATGTACTCATGTTCATGTACTCATGTTCAATTACTCATGTTCATGTACTCATGTTCATGTACTCATGTTCATGTACTCATGTTCATGTACTCATGTTCATGTACTCATGTTCATGTACTCATGACTGTTCATGTCCTCATGTTCATGTACTCATGTTTATGTTCTCATGACTGTTCATGTACTCATGTTCATGTACTCATGTTCATGTACTCATGTTCATGTCCTCATGTTCATGTACTCATGTTCAATTACTCATGTTCATGTACTCATGTTCATGTACTCATGTTCATGTACTCATGTTCATGTACTCATGTTCATGTACTCATGTTCATGTACTCATGTTCATGTACTCATGACTGTTCATGTCCTCATGTTCATGTACTCATGTTTATGTTCTCATGACTGTTCATGTACTCATGTTCATGTACTCATGTTCATGTACTCATGACTGTTCATGTCCTCATGTTCATGTCCTCATGTTCATGTACTCATGTTCATGTACTCATGTTCATGTACTCATGTTCATGTACTCATGTTCATGTACTCATGACTATTCATGTCCTCATGTTCATGTACTCATGTTCATGTACTCATGTTCATGTCATCATGTTCATGTCCTCATGTTCATGTACTCATGTTCATGTCCTCAGGTTCATGTACTCATGTTCATGTCCTCATGTTCATGTCCTCATGTTCATGTCGTCATGTTCATGTACTCATGAATGTTCATGTCCTCATGTTCATGTACTCATGTTCATGTACTCATGACTGTTCATGTACTCATGTTCATGTCCTCATGTTCATTTCCTCATGTTCATGTCCTCATGTTCATGTCCTCATGTTCATGTACTCATGAATGTACATGTCCTCATGTTCATGTACTCATGTTCATGTCCTCATGTTCATGTACGCATGTTCATGTACTCATGTTCATGTACTCATGTTCATGTACTCATGTTCATTTCCTCATGTTCATGTACTCATGTTCATGTACTCATGTTCATGTCCTCATGTTCATGTACTCATGTTCATGTACTCATGTTCATGTACTCATGTTCATGTACTCATGAATGTTCATGTCCTCATGTTCATGTACTCATGTTCATGTACTCATGACTGTTCATGTACTTATGTTCATGTACTCATGTTCATGTACTCATGTTCATGTACTCATGTTCATGTACTCATGAATGTTCATGTCCTCATGTTCATGTACTCCTGTTCATGTACTCATGTTCATGTACTCATGTTCATATCCTCATGTTCATGTACTCATGTTCAATTACTCATGTTCATGTACTCATGTTCATGTACTCATGTTCATGTACTCATGTTCATGTACTCATGTTCATGTACTCATGACTGTTCATGTCCTCATGTTCATGTACTCATGTTCATGTTCTCATGACTGTTCATGTACTCATGTTCATGTACTCATGTTCATGTACTCATGACTGTTCATGTCCTCATGTTCATGTCCTCATGTTCATGTACTCATGTTCATGTACTCATGTTCATGTACTCATGTTCATGTACTCATGTTCATGTACTCATGACTATTCATGTCCTCATGTTCATGTACTCATGAATGTTCATGTCCTCATGTTCATGTACTCATGTTCATGTACTCATGAATGTTCATGTCCTCATGTTCATGTACTCATGTTCATGTACTCATGTTCATGTCCTCATGTTCATGTACTCATGTTCATGTACACATGAATGTTCATGTCCTCATGTTCATGTCCTCATGTTCATGTACTCATGAATGTTCATGTCCTCATGTTCATGTCCTCATGTTCATGTCCTCATGTTCATGTACTCATGTTCATGTACTCATGAATGTACATGTCCTCATGTTCATGTACTCATGTTCATGTCCTCATGTTCATGTACTCATGTTCATGTACTCATGTTCATGTACTCATGTTCATGTCCTCATGTTCATGTACTCATGTTCATGTACTTATGTTCATGTACTCATGTTCATGTACTCATGACTGTTCATGTCCTCATGTTCATGTCCTCATGTTCATGTACTCATGAATGTTCATGTCCTCATGTTCATGTACTCATGTTCATGTACTCATGACTGTTCATGTACTCATGTTCATGTCCTCATGTTCATTTCCTCATGTTCATGTCCTCATGTTCATGTCCTCATGTTCATGTACTCATGAATGTACATGTCCTCATGTTCATGTACTCATGTTCATGTCCTCATGTTCATGTACTCATGTTCATGTACTCATGTTCATGTACTCGTGTTCATGTACTCATGACTGTTCATGTCCTCATGTTCATGTACTCATGTTCATGTACTCATGACTGTTCATGTACTCATGTTCATGTACTCATGTTCATGTACTCATGACTGTTCATGTCCTCATGTTCATGTCCTCATGTTCATGTACTCATGTTCATGTACTCATGTTCATGTACTCATGACTATTCATGTCCTCATGTTCATGTACTCATGTTCATGTACTCATGAATGTTCATGTACTCATGTTCATGTACTCATGTTCATGTACTCATGTTCATGTCCTCATGTTCATGTACTCATGTTCAATTACTCATGTTCATGTACTCATGTTCATGTACTCATGTTCATGTACTCATGTTCATGTACTCATGTTCATGTACTCATGTGCATGTACTCATGACTGTTCATGTCCTCATGTTCATGTACTCATGTTTATGTTCTCATGACTGTTCATGTACTCATGTTCATGTACTCATGTTCATGTACTCATGACTGTTCATGTACTCATGACTGTTCATGTCCTCATGTTCATGTCCTCATGTTCATGTACTCATGTTCATGTACTCATGTTCATGTACTCATGTTCATGTACTCATGTTCATGTACTCATGACTATTCATGTCCTCATGTTCATGTACTCATGAATGTTCATGTCCTCATGTTCATGTACTCATGTTCATGTACTCATGAATGTTCATGTCCTCATGTTCATGTCCTCATGTTCATGTACTCATGAATGTTCATGTCCTCATGTTCATGTCCTCATGTTCATGTACTCATGTTCATGTACTCATGAATGTACATTTCCTCATGTTCATGTACTCATGTTCATGTCCTCATGTTCATGTACTCATGTTCATGTACTCATGTTCATGTACTCATGTTCATGTACTCATGTTCATGTCCTCATGTTCATGTACTCATGTTCATGTACTTATGTTCATGTACTCATGTTCATGTACTCATGACTGTTCATGTCCTCATGTTCATGTCCTCATGTTCATGTACTCATGAATGTTCATGTCCTCATGTTCATGTACTCATGTTCATGTACTCATGACTGTTCATGTACTCATGTTCATGTCCTCATGTTCATTTCCTCATGTTCATGTCCTCATGTTCATGTCCTCATGTTCATGTACTCATGAATGTACATGTCCTCATGTTCATGTACTCATGTTCATGTCCTCATGTTCATGTACTCATGTTCATGTACTCATGTTCATGTACTCGTGTTCATGTACTCATGACTGTTCATGTCCTCATGTTCATGTACTCATGTTCATGTACTCATGACTGTTCATGTACTCATGTTCATGTACTCATGTTCAATTACTCATGTTCATGTACTCATGTTCATGTACTCATGTTCATGTACTCATGTTCATGTACTCATGTTCATGTACTCATGTTCATGTACTCATGACTGTTCATGTCCTCATGTTCATGTACTCATGTTTATGTTCTCATGACTGTTCATGTACTCATGTTCATGTACTCATGTTCATGTACTCATGTTCATGTCCTCATGTTCATGTACTCATGTTCAATTACTCATGTTCATGTACTCATGTTCATGTACTCATGTTCATGTACTCATGTTCATGTACTCATGTTCATGTACTCATGTTCATGTACTCATGTTCATGTACTCATGACTGTTCATGTCCTCATGTTCATGTACTCATGTTTATGTTCTCATGACTGTTCATGTACTCATGTTCATGTACTCATGTTCATGTACTCATGACTGTTCATGTCCTCATGTTCATGTCCTCATGTTCATGTACTCATGTTCATGTACTCATGTTCATGTACTCATGTTCATGTACTCATGTTCATGTACTCATGACTATTCATGTCCTCATGTTCATGTACTCATGAATGTTCATGTCCTCATGTTCATGTACTCATGTTCATGTACTCATGAATGTTCATGTCCTCATGTTCATGTACTCATGTTCATGTACTCATGTTCATGTCCTCATGTTCATGTACTCATGTTCATGTACTCATGAATGTTCATGTCCTCATGTTCATGTCCTCATGTTCATGTACTCATGTTCATGTACTCATGAATGTACATGTCCTCATGTTCATGTACTCATGTTCATGTCCTCATGTTCATGTACTCATGTTCATGTACTCATGTTCATGTACTCATGTTCATGTACTCATGTTCATGTCCTCATGTTCATGTACTCATGTTCATGTACTTATGTTCATGTACTCATGTTCATGTACTCATGACTGTTCATGTCCTCATGTTCATGTCCTCATGTTCATGTACTCATGAATGTTCATGTCCTCATGTTCATGTACTCATGTTCATGTACTCATGACTGTTCATGTACTCATGTTCATGTCCTCATGTTCATTTCCTCATGTTCATGTCCTCATGTTCATGTCCTCATGTTCATGTACTCATGAATGTACATGTCCTCATGTTCATGTACTCATGTTCATGTCCTCATGTTCATGTACTCATGTTCATGTACTCATGTTCATGTACTCGTGTTCATGTACTCATGACTGTTCATGTCCTCATGTTCATGTACTCATGTTCATGTACTCATGACTGTTCATGTACTCATGTTCATGTACTCATGTTCATGTACTCATGACTGTTCATGTCCTCATGTTCATGTCCTCATGTTCATGTACTCATGTTCATGTACTCATGTTCATGTACTCATGTTCATGTACTCATGACTATTCATGTCCTCATGTTCATGTACTCATGAATGTTCATGTCCTCATGTTCATGTCCTCATGTTCATGTACTCATGTTCATGTACTCATGTTCATGTACTCATGTTCATGTCATCATGTTCATGTCCTCATGTTCATGTACTCATGTTCATGTCCTCAGGTTCATGTACTCATGTTCATGTCCTCATGTTCATGTCCTCATGTTCATGTCGTCATGTTCATGTACTCATGAATGTTCATGTCCTCATGTTCATGTACTCATGTTCATGTACTCATGACTGTTCATGTACTCATGTTCATGTCCTCATGTTCATTTCCTCATGTTCATGTCCTCATGTTCATGTCCTCATGTTCATGTACTCATGAATGTACATGTCCTCATGTTCATGTACTCATGTTCATGTCCTCATGTTCATGTACGCATGTTCATGTACTCATGTTCATGTACTCATGTTCATGTACTCATGTTCATTTCCTCATGTTCATGTACTCATGTTCATGTACTCATGTTCATGTCCTCATGTTCATGTACTCATGTTCATGTACTCATGTTCATGTACTCATGTTCATGTACTCATGAATGTTCATGTCCTCATGTTCATGTACTCATGTTCATGTACTCATGACTGTTCATGTACTTATGTTCATGTACTCATGTTCATGTACTCATGTTCATGTACTCATGTTCATGTACTCATGAATGTTCATGTCCTCATGTTCATGTACTCCTGTTCATGTACTCATGTTCATGTACTCATGTTCATATCCTCATGTTCATGTACTCATGTTCAATTACTCATGTTCATGTACTCATGTTCATGTACTCATGTTCATGTACTCATGTTCATGTACTCATGTTCATGTACTCATGACTGTTCATGTCCTCATGTTCATGTACTCATGTTCATGTTCTCATGACTGTTCATGTACTCATGTTCATGTACTCATGTTCATGTACTCATGACTGTTCATGTCCTCATGTTCATGTCCTCATGTTCATGTACTCATGTTCATGTACTCATGTTCATGTACTCATGTTCATGTACTCATGTTCATGTACTCATGACTATTCATGTCCTCATGTTCATGTACTCATGAATGTTCATGTCCTCATGTTCATGTACTCATGTTCATGTACTCATGAATGTTCATGTCCTCATGTTCATGTACTCATGTTCATGTACTCATGTTCATGTCCTCATGTTCATGTACTCATGTTCATGTACACATGAATGTTCATGTCCTCATGTTCATGTCCTCATGTTCATGTACTCATGAATGTTCATGTCCTCATGTTCATGTCCTCATGTTCATGTCCTCATGTTCATGTACTCATGTTCATGTACTCATGAATGTACATGTCCTCATGTTCATGTACTCATGTTCATGTCCTCATGTTCATGTACTCATGTTCATGTACTCATGTTCATGTACTCATGTTCATGTCCTCATGTTCATGTACTCATGTTCATGTACTTATGTTCATGTACTCATGTTCATGTACTCATGACTGTTCATGTCCTCATGTTCATGTCCTCATGTTCATGTACTCATGAATGTTCATGTCCTCATGTTCATGTACTCATGTTCATGTACTCATGACTGTTCATGTACTCATGTTCATGTCCTCATGTTCATTTCCTCATGTTCATGTCCTCATGTTCATGTCCTCATGTTCATGTACTCATGAATGTACATGTCCTCATGTTCATGTACTCATGTTCATGTCCTCATGTTCATGTACTCATGTTCATGTACTCATGTTCATGTACTCGTGTTCATGTACTCATGACTGTTCATGTCCTCATGTTCATGTACTCATGTTCATGTACTCATGACTGTTCATGTACTCATGTTCATGTACTCATGTTCATGTACTCATGACTGTTCATGTCCTCATGTTCATGTCCTCATGTTCATGTACTCATGTTCATGTACTCATGTTCATGTACTCATGTTCATGTACTCATGACTATTCATGTCCTCATGTTCATGTACTCATGAATGTTCATGTCCTCATGTTCATGTCCTCATGTTCATGTACTCATGTTCATGTACTCATGTTCATGTACTCATGTTCATGTCATCATGTTCATGTCCTCATGTTCATGTACTCATGTTCATGTCCTCAGGTTCATGTACTCATGTTCATGTCCTCATGTTCATGTCCTCATGTTCATGTCGTCATGTTCATGTACTCATGAATGTTCATGTCCTCATGTTCATGTACTCATGTTCATGTACTCATGACTGTTCATGTACTCATGTTCATGTCCTCATGTTCATTTCCTCATGTTCATGTCCTCATGTTCATGTCCTCATGTTCATGTACTCATGAATGTACATGTCCTCATGTTCATGTACTCATGTTCATGTCCTCATGTTCATGTACGCATGTTCATGTACTCATGTTCATGTACTCATGTTCATGTACTCATGTTCATTTCCTCATGTTCATGTACTCATGTTCATGTACTCATGTTCATGTCCTCATGTTCATGTACTCATGTTCATGTACTCATGTTCATGTACTCATGTTCATGTACTCATGAATGTTCATGTCCTCATGTTCATGTACTCATGTTCATGTACTCATGACTGTTCATGTACTTATGTTCATGTACTCATGTTCATGTACTCATGTTCATGTACTCATGAATGTTCATGTCCTCATGTTCATGTACTCCTGTTCATGTACTCATGTTCATGTACTCATGTTCATATCCTCATGTTCATGTACTCATGTTCAATTACTCATGTTCATGTACTCATGTTCATGTACTCATGTTCATGTACTCATGTTCATGTACTCATGTTCATGTACTCATGACTGTTCATGTCCTCATGTTCATGTACTCATGTTCATGTTCTCATGACTGTTCATGTACTCATGTTCATGTACTCATGTTCTTGTACTCATGTTCATGTACTCATGTTCATGTACTCATGTTCATATACTCATGTTCATGTACTCATGTTCATGTACTCATGACTATTCATGTCCTCATGTTCATGTACTCATGAATGTTCATGTCCTCATGTTCATGTACTCATGTTCATGTACTCATGAATGTTCATGTCCTCATGTTCATGTACTCATGTTCATGTACTCATGTTCATGTACTCATGTTCATGTACTCATGTTCATGTACTCATGTTCATGTTCTCATGTTCATGTCCTCATGTTCATGTCCTCATGTTCATGTACTCATGTTCATGTACTCATGTTCATGTACTCATGTTCATGTACTCATGTTCATGTACTCATGTTCATGTACTCATGACTGTTCATGTCCTCATGTTCATGTACTCATGTTTATGTTCTCATGACTGTTCATGTACTCATGTTCATGAACTCATGTTCATGTACTCATGACTGTTCATGTCCTCATGTTCATGTCCTCATGTTCATGTACTCATGTTCATGTACTCATGTTCATGTACTCATGTTCATGTACTCATGACTATTCATGTCCTCATGTTCATGTACTCATGAATGTTCATGTCCTCATGTTCATGTACTCATGTTCATGTACTCATGAATGTTCATGTCCTCATGTTCATGTACTCATGTTCATGTACTCATGTTCATGTCCTCATGTTCATGTACTCATGAATGTTCATGTCCTCATGTTCATGTCCTCATGTTCATGTACTCATGAATGTTCATGTCCTCATGTTCATGTCCTCATGTTCATGTACTCATGTTCATGTACTCATGAATGTACATGTCCTCATGTTCATGTACTCATGTTCATGTCCTCATGTTCATGTACTCATGTTCATGTACTCATGTTCATGTACTCATGTTCATGTCCTCATGTTCATGTACTCATGTTCATGTACTTATGTTCATGTACTCATGTTCATGTACTCATGACTGTTCATGTCCTCATGTTCATGTCCTCATGTTCATGTACTCATTAATGTTCATGTCCTCATGTTCATGTACTCATGTTCATGTACTCATGACTGTTCATGTACTCATGTTCATGTCCTCATGTTCATTTCCTCATGTTCATGTCCTCATGTTCATGTCCTCATGTTCATGTACTCATGAATGTACATGTCCTCATGTTCATGTACTCATGTTCATGTCCTCATGTTCATGTACTCATGTTCATGTACTCATGTTCATGTACTCGTGTTCATGTACTCATGACTGTTCATGTCCTCATGTTCATGTACTCATGTTCATGTACTCATGACTGTTCATGTACTCATGTTCATGTACTCATGTTCATGTACTCATGACTGTTCATGTCCTCATGTTCATGTCCTCATGTTCATGTACTCATGTTCATGTACGCATGTTCATGTACTCATGTTCATGTACTCATGTTCATGTACTCATGACTATTCATGTCCTCATGTTCATGTACTCATGAATGTTCATGTCCTCATGTTCATGTACTCATGTTCATGTACTCATGAATGTTCATGTCCTCATGTTCATGTACTCATGTTCATGTACTCATGTTCATGTACTCATGTTCATGTACTCATGTTCATGTACTCATGTTCATGTTCTCATGTTCATGTCCTCATGTTCATGTCCTCATGTTCATGTACTCATGTTCATGTACTCATGTTCATGTACTCATGTTCATGTACTCATGTTCATGTACTCATGTTCATGTACTCATGACTGTTCATGTCCTCATGTTCATGTACTCATGTTTATGTTCTCATGACTGTTCATGTACTCATGTTCATGTACTCATGTTCATGTACTCATGACTGTTCATGTCCTCATGTTCATGTCCTCATGTTCATGTACTCATGTTCATGTACTCATGTTCATGTACTCATGTTCATGTACTCATGTTCATGTACTCATGTTCATGTACTCATGACTATTCATGTCCTCATGTTCATGTACTCATGAATGTTCATGTCCTCATGTTCATGTCCTCATGTTCATGTACTCATGTTCATGTACTCATGTTCATGTACTCATGTTCATATCATCATGTTCATGTCCTCATGTTCATGTACTCATGTTCATGTCCTCAGGTTCATGTACTCATGTTCATGTCCTCATGTTCATGTACTCATGTTCATGTTCTCATGTTCATGTCCTCATGTTCATGTCCTCATGTTCATGTACTCATGTTCATGTACTCATGTTCATGTACTCATGTTCATGTACTCATGTTCATGTACTCATGTTCATGTACTCATGACTGTTCATGTCCTCATGTTCATGTACTCATGTTTATGTTCTCATGACTGTTCATGTACTCATGTTCATGTACTCATGTTCATGTACTCATGACTGTTCATGTCCTCATGTTCATGTCCTCATGTTCATGTACTCATGTTCATGTACTCATGTTCATGTACTCATGTTCATGTACTCATGACTATTCATGTCCTCATGTTCATGTACTCATGAATGTTCATGTCCTCATGTTCATGTACTCATGTTCATGTACTCATGAATGTTCATGTCCTCATGTTCATGTACTCATGTTCATGTACTCATGTTCATGTCCTCATGTTCATGTACTCATGAATGTTCATGTCCTCATGTTCATGTCCTCATGTTCATGTACTCATGAATGTTCATGTCCTCATGTTCATGTCCTCATGTTCATGTACTCATGTTCATGTACTCATGAATGTACATGTCCTCATGTTCATGTACTCATGTTCATGTCCTCATGTTCATGTACTCATGTTCATGTACTCATGTTCATGTACTCATGTTCATGTACTCATGTTCATGTCCTCATGTTCATGTACTCATGTTCATGTACTTATGTTCATGTACTCATGTTCATGTACTCATGACTGTTCATGTCCTCATGTTCATGTCCTCATGTTCATGTACTCATGAATGTTCATGTCCTCATGTTCATGTACTCATGTTCATGTACTCATGACTGTTCATGTACTCATGTTCATGTCCTCATGTTCATTTCCTCATGTTCATGTCCTCATGTTCATGTCCTCATGTTCATGTACTCATGAATGTACATGTCCTCATGTTCATGTACTCATGTTCATGTCCTCATGTTCATGTACTCATGTTCATGTACTCATGTTCATGTACTCGTGTTCATGTGCTCATGACTGTTCATGTCCTCATGTTCATGTACTCATGTTCATGTACTCATGACTGTTCATGTACTCATGTTCATGTACTCATGTTCATGTACTCATGACTGTTCATGTCCTCATGTTCATGTCCTCATGTTCATGTACTCATGTTCATGTACTCATGTTCATGTACTCATGTTCATGTACTCATGTTCATGTACTCATGACTATTCATGTCCTCATGTTCATGTACTCATGAATGTTCATGTCCTCATGTTCATGTCCTCATGTTCATGTACTCATGTTCATGTACTCATGTTCATGTACTCATGTTCATGTCATCATGTTCATGTCCTCATGTTCATGTACTCATGTTCATGTCCTCATGTTCATGTACTCATGTTCATGTCCTCATGTTCATGTACTCATGTTCATGTACTCATGTTCATTTACTCATGACTATTCATGTCCTCATGTTCATGTACTCATTAATGTTCATGTCCTCATGTTCATGTACTCATGTTCATGTACTCATGAATGTTCATGTCCTCATGTTCATGTACTCATGTTCATGTACTCATGTTCATGTACTCATGTTCATGTACTCATGTTCATGTACTCATGTTCATGTTCTCATGTTCATGTCCTCATGTTCATGTCCTCATGTTCATGTACTCATGTTCATGTACTCATGTTCATGTACTCATGTTCATGTACTCATGTTCATGTACTCATGTTCATGTACTCATGACTGTTCATGTCCTCATGTTCATGTACTCATGTTTATGTTCTCATGACTGTTCATGTACTCATGTTCATGTACTCATGTTCATGTACTCATGACTGTTCATGTCCTCATGTTCATGTCCTCATGTTCATGTACTCATGTTCATGTACTCATGTTCATGTACTCATGTTCATGTACTCATGTTCATGTACTCATGTTCATGTACTCATGACTATTCATGTCCTCATGTTCATGTACTCATGAATGTTCATGTCCTCATGTTCATGTCCTCATGTTCATGTACTCATGTTCATGTACTCATGTTCATGTACTCATGTTCATGTCATCATGTTCATGTCCTCATGTTCATGTACTCATGTTCATGTCCTCAGGTTCATGTACTCATGTTCATGTCCTCATGTTCATGTACTCATGTTCATGTACTCATGTTCATGTACTCATGTTCATGTACTCATGAATGTTCATGTCCTCATGTTCATGTCGTCATGTTCATGTACTCATGAATGTTCATGTCCTCATGTTCATGTACTCATGTTCATGTACTCATGACTGTTCATGTACTCATGTTCATGTCCTCATGTTCATTTCCTCATGTTCATGTCCTCATGTTCATGTCCTCATATTCATGTACTCATGAATGTACATGTCCTCATGTTCATGTACTCATGTTCATGTCCTCATGTTCATGTACGCATGTTCATGTACTCATGTTCATGTACTCATGTTCATGTACTCATGTTCATTTCCTCATGTTCATGTACTCATGTTCATGTACTCATGTTCATGTTCTCATGTTCATGTACTCATGTTCATGTACTCATGTTCATGTACTCATGTTCATGTACTCATGAATGTTCATGTCCTCATGTTCATGTACTCATGTTCATGTACTCATGTTCATGTACTCATGAATGTTCATGTCCTCATGTTCATGTACTCATGTTCATGTACTCATGACTGTTCATGTACTTATGTTCATGTACTCATGTTCATGTACTCATGTTCATGTACTCATGAATGTTCATGTCCTCATGTTCATGTACTCATGTTCATGTACTCATGTTCATGTACTCATGTTCATATCCTCATGTTCATGTACTCATGTTCAATTACTCATGTTCATGTACTCATGTTCATGTACTCATGTTCATGTACTCATGTTCATGTACTCATGTTCATGTACTCATGACTGTTCATGTCCTCATGTTCATGTACTCATGTTCATGTTCTCATGACTGTTCATGTACTCATGTTCATGTACTCATGTTCTTGTACTCATGTTCATGTACTCATGTTCATGTACTCATGTTCATGTACTCATGTTCATGTACTCATGTTCATGTCCTCATGTTCATGTACTCATGAATGTTCATGTCCTCATGTTCATGTACTCATGTTCATGTACTCATGAATGTTCATGTCCTCATGTTCATGTACTCATGTTCATGTACTCATGTTCATGTACTCATGTTCATGTACTCATGTTCATGTACTCATGTTCATGTACTCATGTTCATGTTCTCATGTTCATGTCCTCATGTTCATGTCCTCATGTTCATTTACTCATGTTCATGTACTCATGTTCATTTTCTCATGACTGTTCATGTACTCATGTTCATGTACTCATGTTCATGTACTCATGTTCATGTACTCATGTTCATGTACTCATGTTCATGTACTCATGTTCATGTACTCATGTTCATGTACTCATGACTAATCATGTCCTCATGTTCATGTACTCATGAATGTTCATGTCCTCATGTTCATGTACTCATGTTCATGTACTCATGTTCATGTCCTCATGTTCATGTACTCATGTTCATGTACTCATGACTATTCATGTCCTCATGTTCATGTACTCATGAATGTTCATGTCCTCATGTTCATGTACTCATGTTCATGTACTCATGAATGTTCATGTCCTCATGTTCATGTCCTCATGTTCATGTACTCATGTTCATGTACTCATGAATGTTCATGTCCTCATGTTCATGTACTAATGTTCATGTACTCATGTTCATGTACTCATGAATGTTCATGTCCTCATGTTCATGTCCTCATGTTCATGTACTCATGTTCATGTACTCATGAATGTTCATGTCCTCATGTTCATGTACTCATGTTCATGTACTCATGTTCATGTCCTCATGTTCATGTACTCATGTTCATGTCCTCATGTTCATGTACTCATGTTCATGTACTCATGTTCATGTCCTCATGTTCATGTACTCATGTTCATGTACTCATGTTCATGTACTCATGTTCATGTACTCATGAATGTTCATGTCCTCATGTTCATGTACTCATGTTCATGTACTCGTGTTCATGTACTCATGACTGTTCATGTCCTCATGTTCATGTACTCATGTTCATGTACTCATGACTGTTCATGTACTCATGTTCATGTACTCATGTTCATGTACTCATGACTGTTCATGTCCTCATGTTCATGTCCTCATGTTCATGTACTCATGTTCATGTACTCATGTTCATGTACTCATGTTCATGTACTCATGTTCATGTACTCATGACTATTCATGTCCTCATGTTCATGTACTCATGAATGTTCATGTCCTCATGTTCATGTACTCATGTTCATGTACTCATGTTCATGTACTCATGTTCATGTCCTCATGTTCATGTCCTCATGTTCATGTACTCATGTTCATGTCCTCAGGTTCATGTACTCATGTTCATGTCCTCATGTTCATGTACTCATGTTCATGTACTCATGTTCATGTACTCATGTTCATGTACTCATGACTGTTCATGTCCTCAGGTTCATGTACTCATGTTCATGTCCTCATGTTCATGTCCTCATGTTCATGTCCTCGTGTTCATGTACTGATGTTCATGTCCTCATGTTCATGTACTCATGTTCTCATGTTCATGTCCTCATGTTCATGTACTCATGTTCATGTCCTCATGTTCATGTACTCATGTTCATTTCCTCATGTTCATGTCCTCATGCTCATATCCTCATGTTCATGTACTCATGTTCATGTCTTCATGTTCATGTCTTCATGTTTATGTCCTCATGTTCATGTCCTCATGGATGTTCATGTCCTTATGTTCATGTACTCATGTTCATGTACTCATGGATGTTCATGTACTCATGTTCATGTACTCATGTTCATGTACTCATGTTCATGTACTCATGGATGTTCATGTCCTCATGTTCATGTACTCATGTTCATGTACTCATGTTCATGTACTCATGTTCATGTACTCATGTTCATGTACTCATTAATGTTCATGTACTCATGTTCATGTACTCATGAATGTACATGTACTCATGTTCATGTCCTCATGTTCATTTCCTCATGTTCATGTCCTCATGTTCATGTCCTCATGTTCATGTACTCATGAATGTACATGTCCTCATGTTCATGTACTCATGTTCATGTCCTCATGTTCATGTACTCATGTTCATGTACTCATGTTCATGTACTCGTGTTCATGTACTCATGACTGTTCATGTCCTCATGTTCATGTACTCATGTTCATGTACTCATGACTGTTCATGTACTCATGTTCATGTACTCATGTTCATGTACTCATGACTGTTCATGTCCTCATGTTCATGTCCTCATGTTCATGTACTCATGTTCATGTACTCATGTTCATGTACTCATGTTCATGTACTCATGTTCATGTACTCATGACTATTCATGTCCTCATGTTCATGTACTCATGAATGTTCATGTCCTCATGTTCATGTACTCATGTTCATGTACTCATGAATGTTCATGTCCTCATGTTCATGTACTCATGTTCATGTACTCATGTTCATGTACTCATGTTCATGTACTCATGTTCATGTACTCATGTTCATGTTCTCATGTTCATGTCCTCATGTTCATGTCCTCATGTTCATGTACTCATGTTCATGTACTCATGTTCATGTACTCATGTTCATGTACTCATGTTCATGTACTCATGTTCATGTACTCATGACTGTTCATGTCCTCATGTTCATGTACTCATGTTTATGTTCTCATGACTGTTCATGTACTCATGTTCATGTACTCATGTTCATGTACTCATGACTGTTCATGTCCTCATGTTCATGTCCTCATGTTCATGTACTCATGTTCATGTACTCATGTTCATGTACTCATGTTCATGTACTCATGTTCATGTACTCATGTTCATGTACTCATGACTATTCATGTCCTCATGTTCATGTACTCATGAATGTTCATGTCCTCATGTTCATGTCCTCATGTTCATGTACTCATGTTCATGTACTCATGTTCATGTACTCATGTTCATATCATCATGTTCATGTCCTCATGTTCATGTACTCATGTTCATGTCCTCAGGTTCATGTACTCATGTTCATGTCCTCATGTTCATGTACTCATGTTCATGTTCTCATGTTCATGTCCTCATGTTCATGTCCTCATGTTCATGTACTCATGTTCATGTACTCATGTTCATGTACTCATGTTCATGTACTCATGTTCATGTACTCATGTTCATGTACTCATGACTGTTCATGTCCTCGTGTTCATGTACTCATGTTTATGTTCTCATGACTGTTCATGTACTCATGTTCATGTACTCATGTTCATGTACTCATGACTGTTCATGTCCTCATGTTCATGTCCTCATGTTCATGTACTCATGTTCATGTACTCATGTTCATGTACTCATGTTCATGTACTCATGACTATTCATGTCCTCATGTTCATGTACTCATGAATGTTCATGTCCTCATGTTCATGTACTCATGTTCATGTACTCATGAATGTTCATGTCCTCATGTTCATGTACTCATGTTCATGTACTCATGTTCATGTCCTCATGTTCATGTACTCATGAATGTTCATGTCCTCATGTTCATGTCCTCATGTTCATGTACTCATGAATGTTCATGTCCTCATGTTCATGTCCTCATGTTCATGTACTCATGTTCATGTACTCATGAATGTACATGTCCTCATGTTCATGTACTCATGTTCATGTCCTCATGTTCATGTACTCATGTTCATGTACTCATGTTCATGTACTCATGTTCATGTACTCATGTTCATGTCCTCATGTTCATGTACTCATGTTCATGTACTTATGTTCATGTACTCATGTTCATGTACTCATGACTGTTCATGTCCTCATGTTCATGTCCTCATGTTCATGTACTCATGAATGTTCATGTCCTCATGTTCATGTACTCATGTTCATGTACTCATGACTGTTCATGTACTCATGTTCATGTCCTCATGTTCATTTCCTCATGTTCATGTCCTCATGTTCATGTCCTCATGTTCATGTACTCATGAATGTACATGTCCTCATGTTCATGTACTCATGTTCATGTCCTCATGTTCATGTACTCATGTTCATGTACTCGTGTTCATGTACTCATGACTGTTCATGTCCTCATGTTCATGTACTCATGTTCATGTACTCATGACTGTTCATGTACTCATGTTCATGTACTCATGTTCATGTACTCATGACTGTTCATGTCCTCATGTTCATGTCCTCATGTTCATGTACTCATGTTCATGTACTCATGTTCATGTACTCATGTTCATGTACTCATGTTCATGTACTCATGACTATTCATGTCCTCATGTTCATGTACTCATGAATGTTCATGTCCTCATGTTCATGTCCTCATGTTCATGTACTCATGTTCATGTACTCATGTTCATGTACTCATGTTCATGTCATCATGTTCATGTCCTCATGTTCATGTACTCATGTTCATGTCCTCATGTTCATGTACTCATGTTCATGTCCTCATGTTCATGTACTCATGTTCATGTACTCATGTTCATTTACTCATGACTATTCATGTCCTCATGTTCATGTACTCATTAATGTTCATGTCCTCATGTTCATGTACTCATGTTCATGTACTCATGAATGTTCATGTCCTCATGTTCATGTACTCATGTTCATGTACTCATGTTCATGTACTCATGTTCATGTACTCATGTTCATGTACTCATGTTCATGTTCTCATGTTCATGTCCTCATGTTCATGTCCTCATGTTCATGTACTCATGTTCATGTACTCATGTTCATGTACTCATGTTCATGTACTCATGTTCATGTACTCATGTTCATGTACTCATGACTGTTCATGTCCTCATGTTCATGTACTCATGTTTATGTTCTCATGACTGTTCATGTACTCATGTTCATGTACTCATGTTCATGTACTCATGACTGTTCATGTCCTCATGTTCATGTCCTCATGTTCATGTACTCATGTTCATGTACTCATGTTCATGTACTCATGTTCATGTACTCATGTTCATGTACTCATGTTCATGTACTCATGACTATTCATGTCCTCATGTTCATGTACTCATGAATGTTCATGTCCTCATGTTCATGTCCTCATGTTCATGTACTCATGTTCATGTACTCATGTTCATGTACTCATGTTCATGTCATCATGTTCATGTCCTCATGTTCATGTACTCATGTTCATGTCCTCAGGTTCATGTACTCATGTTCATGTCCTCATGTTCATGTACTCATGTTCATGTACTCATGTTCATGTACTCATGAATGTTCATGTCCTCATGTTCATGTCGTCATGTTCATGTACTCATGAATGTTCATGTCCTCATGTTCATGTACTCATGTTCATGTACTCATGACTGTTCATGTACTCATGTTCATGTCCTCATGTTCATTTCCTCATGTTCATGTCCTCATGTTCATGTCCTCATATTCATGTACTCATGAATGTACATGTCCTCATGTTCATGTACTCATGTTCATGTCCTCATGTTCATGTACGCATGTTCATGTACTCATGTTCATGTACTCATGTTCATGTACTCATGTTCATTTCCTCATGTTCATGTACTCATGTTCATGTACTCATGTTCATGTTCTCATGTTCATGTACTCATGTTCATGTACTCATGTTCATGTACTCATGTTCATGTACTCATGAATGTTCATGTCCTCATGTTCATGTACTCATGTTCATGTACTCATGTTCATGTACTCATGAATGTTCATGTCCTCATGTTCATGTACTCATGTTCATGTACTCATGACTGTTCATGTACTTATGTTCATGTACTCATGTTCATGTACTCATGTTCATGTACTCATGAATGTTCATGTCCTCATGTTCATGTACTCATGTTCATGTACTCATGTTCATGTACTCATGTTCATATCCTCATGTTCATGTACTCATGTTCAATTACTCATGTTCATGTACTCATGTTCATGTACTCATGTTCATGTACTCATGTTCATGTACTCATGTTCATGTACTCATGACTGTTCATGTCCTCATGTTCATGTACTCATGTTCATGTTCTCATGACTGTTCATGTACTCATGTTCATGTACTCATGTTCTTGTACTCATGTTCATGTACTCATGTTCATGTACTCATGTTCATGTACTCATGTTCATGTACTCATGTTCATGTACTCATGACTATTCATGTCCTCATGTTCATGTACTCATGAATGTTCATGTCCTCATGTTCATGTACTCATGTTCATGTACTCATGAATGTTCATGTCCTCATGTTCATGTACTCATGTTCATGTACTCATGTTCATGTACTCATGTTCATGTACTCATGTTCATGTACTCATGTTCATGTTCTCATGTTCATGTCCTCATGTTCATGTCCTCATGTTCATTTACTCATGTTCATGTACTCATGTTCATTTTCTCATGACTGTTCATGTACTCATGTTCATGTACTCATGTTCATGTACTCATGTTCATGTACTCATGTTCATGTACTCATGTTCATGTACTCATGTTCATGTACTCATGTTCATGTACTCATGACTAATCATGTCCTCATGTTCATGTACTCATGAATGTTCATGTCCTCATGTTCATGTACTCATGTTCATGTACTCATGTTCATGTCCTCATGTTCATGTACTCATGTTCATGTACTCATGACTATTCATGTCCTCATGTTCATGTACTCATGAATGTTCATGTCCTCATGTTCATGTACTCATGTTCATGTACTCATGAATGTTCATGTCCTCATGTTCATGTCCTCATGTTCATGTACTCATGTTCATGTACTCATGAATGTTCATGTCCTCATGTTCATGTACTAATGTTCATGTACTCATGTTCATGTACTCATGAATGTTCATGTCCTCATGTTCATGTCCTCATGTTCATGTACTCATGTTCATGTACTCATGAATGTTCATGTCCTCATGTTCATGTACTCATGTTCATGTACTCATGTTCATGTCCTCATGTTCATGTACTCATGTTCATGTCCTCATGTTCATGTACTCATGTTCATGTACTCATGTTCATGTCCTCATGTTCATGTACTCATGTTCATGTACTCATGTTCATGTACTCATGTTCATGTACTCATGAATGTTCATGTCCTCATGTTCATGTACTCATGTTCATGTACTCGTGTTCATGTACTCATGACTGTTCATGTCCTCATGTTCATGTACTCATGTTCATGTACTCATGACTGTTCATGTACTCATGTTCATGTACTCATGTTCATGTACTCATGACTGTTCATGTCCTCATGTTCATGTCCTCATGTTCATGTACTCATGTTCATGTACTCATGTTCATGTACTCATGTTCATGTACTCATGTTCATGTACTCATGACTATTCATGTCCTCATGTTCATGTACTCATGAATGTTCATGTCCTCATGTTCATGTACTCATGTTCATGTACTCATGTTCATGTACTCATGTTCATGTCCTCATGTTCATGTCCTCATGTTCATGTACTCATGTTCATGTCCTCAGGTTCATGTACTCATGTTCATGTCCTCATGTTCATGTACTCATGTTCATGTACTCATGTTCATGTACTCATGTTCATGTACTCATGACTGTTCATGTCCTCAGGTTCATGTACTCATGTTCATGTCCTCATGTTCATGTCCTCATGTTCATGTCCTCGTGTTCATGTACTGATATTCATGTCCTCATGTTCATGTACTCATGTTCTCATGTTCATGTCCTCATGTTCATGTACTCATGTTCATGTCCTCATGTTCATGTACTCATGTTCATTTCCTCATGTTCATGTCCTCATGCTCATATCCTCATGTTCATGTACTCATGTTCATGTCTTCATGTTCATGTCTTCATGTTTATGTCCTCATGTTCATGTCCTCATGGATGTTCATGTCCTTATGTTCATGTACTCATGTTCATGTACTCATGGATGTTCATGTACTCATGTTCATGTACTCATGTTCATGTACTCATGTTCATGTACTCATGGATGTTCATGTCCTCATGTTCATGTACTCATGTTCATGTACTCATGTTCATGTACTCATGTTCATGTACTCATGTTCATGTACTCATTAATGTTCATGTACTCATGTTCATGTACTCATGAATGTACATGTCCTCATGTTCATGTACTCATGTTCATGTCCTCATGTTCATGTACTCATGTTCATGTACTCATGTTCATGTACTCGTGTTCATGTACTCATGACTGTTCATGTCCTCATGTTCATGTACTCATGTTCATGTACTCATGACTGTTCATGTACTCATGTTCATGTACTCATGTTCATGTACTCATGACTGTTCATGTCCTCATGTTCATGTCCTCATGTTCATGTACTCATGTTCATGTACTCATGTTCATGTACTCATGTTCATGTACTCATGTTCATGTACTCATGACTATTCATGTCCTCATGTTCATGTACTCATGAATGTTCATGTCCTCATGTTCATGTCCTCATGTTCATGTACTCATGTTCATGTACTCATGTTCATGTACTCATGTTCATGTCATCATGTTCATGTCCTCATGTTCATGTACTCATGTTCATGTCCTCAGGTTCATGTACTCATGTTCATGTCCTCATGTTCATGTACTCATGTTCATGTACTCATGTTCATGTACTCATGAATGTTCATGTCCTCATGTTCATGTCGTCATGTTCATGTACTCATGAATGTTCATGTCCTCATGTTCATGTACTCATGTTCATGTACTCATGACTGTTCATGTACTCATGTTCATGTCCTCATGTGCATTTCCTCATGTTCATGTCCTCATGTTCATGTCCTCATGTTCATGTACTCATGAATGTACATGTCCTCATGTTCATGTACTCATGTTCATGTACTCATGTTCATGTACGCATGTTCATGTACTCATGTTCATGTACTCATGTTCATGTACTCATGTTCATTTCCTCATGTTCATGTACTCATGTTCATGTACTCATGTTCATGTCCTCATGTTCATGTACTCATGTTCATGTACTCATGTTCATGTACTCATGTTCATGTACTCATGAATGTTCATGTCCTCATGTTCATGTACTCATGTTCATGTACTCATGACTGTTCATGTACTTATGTTCATGTACTCATGTTCATGTACTCATGTTCATGTACTCATGAATGTTCATGTCCTCATGTTCATGTACTCATGTTCATGTACTCATGTTCATGTACTCATGTTCATATCCTCATGTTCATGTACTCATGTTCAATTACTCATGTTCATGTACTCATGTTCATGTACTCATGTTCATGTACTCATGTTCATGTACTCATGTTCATGTACTCATGACTGTTCATGTCCTCATGTTCATGTACTCATGTTCATGTTCTCATGACTGTTCATGTACTCATGTTCTTGTACTCATGTTCATGTACTCATGTTCATGTACTCATGTTCATGTACTCATGTTCATGTACTCATGACTATTCATGTCCTCATGTTCATGTACTCATGAATGTTCATGTCCTCATGTTCATGTACTCATGTTCATGTACTCATGAATGTTCATGTCCTCATGTTCATGTACTCATGTTCATGTACTCATGTTCATGTATTCATGTTCATGTACTCATGTTCATGTACTCATGTTCATGTACTCATGAATGTTCATGTCCTCATGTTCATGTACTCATGTTCATGTACTCATGTTCATGTATTCATGTTCATGTACTCATGTTCATGTACTCATGTTCATGTTCTCATGTTCATGTCCTCATGTTCATGTCCTCATGTTCATGTACTCATGTTCATGTACTCATGTTCATTTTCTCATGACTGTTCATGTACTCATGTTCATGTACTCATGTTCATGTACTCATGTTCATGTACTCATGTTCATGTACTCATGTTCATGTACTCATGTTCATGTACTCATGTTCATGTACTCATGACTATTCATGTCCTCATGTTCATGTACTCATGAATGTTCATGTCCTCATGTTCATGTACTCATGTTCATGTACTCATGTTCATGTCCTCATGTTCATGTACTCATGTTCATGTACTCATGTTCACGTACTCATGTTCATGTACTCATGTTCATGTACTCATGACTATTCATGTCCTCATGTTCATGTACTCATGAATGTTCATGTCCTCATGTTCATGTACTCATGTTCATGTACTCATGAATGTTCATGTCCTCATGTTCATGTCCTCATGTTCATGTACTCATGTTCATGTACTCATGAATGTACATGTCCTCATGTTCATGTACTAATGTTCATGTACTCATGTTCATGTACTCATAAATGTTCATGTCCTCATGTTCATGTCCTCATGTTCATGTACTCATGTTCATGTACTCATGAATGTTCATGTCCTCATGTTCATGTACTCATGTTCATGTACTCATGTTCATGTCCTCATGTTCATGTACTCATGTTCATGTACTCATGTTCATGTACTCGTGTTCATGTACTCATGACTGTTCATGTCCTCATGTTCATGTACTCATGTTCATGTACTCATGACTGTTCATGTACTCATGTTCATGTACTCATGTTCATGTACTCATGACTGTTCATGTCCTCAGGTTCATGTCATCATGTTCATGTACTCATGTTCATGTACTCATGTTCATGTACTCATGTTCATGTACTCATGTTCATGTACTCATGACTATTCATGTCCTCATGTTCATGTACTCATGAATGTTCATGTCCTCATGTTCATGTCCTCATGTTCATGTACTCATGTTCATGTACTCATGTTCATGTACTCATGTTCATGTCATCATGTTCATGTCCTCATGTTCATGTACTCATGTTCATGTCCTCAGGTTCATGTACTCATGTTCATGTCCTCATGTTCATGTACTCATGTTCATGTACTCATGTTCATGTACTCATGAATGTTCATGTCCTCATGTTCATGTCGTCATGTTCATGTACTCATGAATGTTCATGTCCTCATGTTCATGTACTCATGTTCATGTACTCATGACTGTTCATGTACTCATGTTCATGTCCTCATGTTCATTTCCTCATGTTCATGTCCTCATGTTCATGTACTCATGAATGTACATGTCCTCATGTTCATGTACTCATGTTCATGTCCTCATGTTCATGTACGCATGTTCATGTACTCATGTTCATGTACTCATGTTCATGTACTCATGTTCATTTCCTCATGTTCATGTACTCATGTTCATGTACTCATGTTCATGTCCTCATGTTCATGTACTCATGTTCATGTACTCATGTTCATGTACTCATGTTCATGTACTCATGAATGTTCATGTCCTCATGTTCATGTACTCATGTTCATGTACTCATGACTGTTCATGTACTTATGTTCATGTACTCATGTTCATGTACTCATGTTCATGTACTCATGAATGTTCATGTCCTCATGTTCATGTACTCATGTTCATGTACTCATGTTCATGTACTCGTGTTCATATCCTCATGTTCATGTACTCATGTTCAATTACTCATGTTCATGTACTCATGTTCATGTACTCATGTTCATGTACTCATGTTCATGTACTCATGACTGTTCATGTCCTCATGTTCATGTACTCATGTTCATGTTCTCATGACTGTTCATGTACTCATGTTCATGTACTCATGTTCTTGTACTCATGTTCATGTACTCATGTTCATGTACTCATGTTCATGTACTCATGTTCATGTACTCATGTTCATGTACTCATGACTATTCATGTCCTCATGTTCATGTACTCATGAATGTTCATGTCCTCATATTCATGTACTCATGTTAATGTACTCATGAATGTTCATGTCCTCATGTTCATGTACTCATGTTCATGTACTCATGTTCATGTACTCATGTTCATGTACTCATGTTCATGTACTCATGTTCATGTTCTCATGTTCATGTCCTCATGTTCATGTCCTCATGTTCATGTACTCATGTTCATGTACTCATGTTCATTTTCTCATGACTGTTCATGTACTCATGTTCATGTACTCATGTTCATGTACTCATGTTCATGTACTCATGTTCATGTACTCATGTTCATGTACTCATGTTCATGTACTCATGACTATTCATGTCCTCATGTTCATGTACTCATGAATGTTCATGTCCTCATGTTCATGTACTCATGTTCATGTACTCATGTTCATGTCCTCATGTTCATGTACTCATGTTCATGTACTCATGTTCATGTACTCATGTTCATGTACTCATGACTATTCATGTCCTCATGTTCATGTACTCATGAATGTTCATGTCCTCATGTTCATGTACTCATGTTCATGTACTCATGAATGTTCATGTCCTCATGTTCATGTCCTCATGTTCATGTACTCATGTTCATGTACTCATGAATGTTCATGTCCTCATGTTCATGTACTAATGTTCATGTACTCATGTTCATGTACTCATGAATGTTCATGTCCTCATGTTCATGTCCTCATGTTCATGTACTCATGTTCATGTACTCATGAATGTTCATGTCCTCATGTTCATGTACTCATGTTCATGTACTCATGTTCATGTCCTCATGTTCATGTACTCATGTTCATGTCCTCATGTTCATGTACTCATGTTCATGTCCTCATGTTCATGTCCTCATGTTCATGTACTCATGTTCATGTACTCATGTTCATGTACGCATGTTCATGTACTCATGTTCATGTACTCATGTTCATGTACTCATGTTCATGTACTCATGTTCATGTACTCGTGTTCATGTACTCATGACTGTTCATGTCCTCATGTTCATGTACTCATGTTCATGTACTCATGACTGTTCATGTACTCATGTTCATGTACTCATGTTCATGTACTCATGACTGTTCATGTCCTCATGTTCATGTCCTCATGTTCATGTACTCATGTTCATGTACTCATGTTCATGTACTCATGTTCATGTACTCATGTTCATGTACTCATGACTATTCATGTCCTCATGTTCATGTACTCATGAATGTTCATGTCCTCATGTTCATGTACTCATGTTCATGTACTCATGTTCATGTACTCATGTTCATGTCCTCATGTTCATGTCCTCATGTTCATGTACTCATGTTCATGTCCTCAGGTTCATGTACTCATGTTCATTTCCTCATGTTCATGTACTCATGTTCATGTACTCATGTTCATGTACTCATGTTCATGTACTCATGACTGTTCATGTCCTCAGGTTCATGTACTTATGTTCATGTCCTCATGTTCATGTCCTCATGTTCATGTCCTCGTGTTCATGTACTGATGTTCATGTCCTCATGTTCATGTACTCATGTTCTCATGTTCATGTCCTCATGTTCATGTACTCATGTTCATGTCCTCATGTTCATGTCCTCATGGATGTTCATGTCCTCATGTTCATGTACTCATGTTCATGTACTCATGTTCATGTACTCATGGATGTTCATGTACTCATGTTCATGTACTCATGTTCATGTACTCATGTTCATGTACTCATGGATGTTCATGTCCTCATGTTCATGTACTCATGTTCATGTACTCATGTTCATGTACTCATGTTCATGTACTCATGTTCATGTACTCATTAATGTTCATGTACTCATGTTCATGTACTCATGTTCATGTACTCATGTTCATGTACTCATGTTCATGTACTCATGTTCATGTACTCATGTTCATGTCCTCATGTTCATGTACTCATGAATGTTCATGTACTCATGTTCATGTACTCATGTTCATGTACTCATGGATGTTCATGTACTCATGTTCATGTACTCATGTTCATGTACTCATGTTCATGTACTCATGTTCATGTCCTCATGTTCATGTACTCATGTTCATGTACTCATGGATGTTCATGTCCTCATGTTCATGTACTCATGTTCATGTACTCATGTTCATGTACTCATGTTCATGTCCTCATGTTCATGTACTCATGTTCATGTACTCATGTTCATGTCCTCATGTTCATGTACTCATGTCTGTTCATGTACTCTTGGCTGCTTGTTCACAAGTTAGGATAACAATTGTTGTACTTTGTACATGCCCATGTTTGCTACAATCTCCTTCATACACAGGAAAATATCAGTGGCAGTGCTCATACACCGTTGCACCGGCAAGGATACTAATGTCTTATATTTGCTTTAAATTTCTGAACGTCATGTTTGTAAAAATTGTAAATTGAACTATTCAATTTGGTGTCCTGTCAACGGTTTCTGATCCACGTTGTGTCAATTTCTCATCTCTAGTAGTGCTTCAACGTGTACAACATGCAGGAAGCGACAACACTGAGTTTATGACAACACTGAGTTTATGACAACACTGAGTTTATGACAACACTGAGTTTATGACAACACTGAGTTTATGATACGTCTAGATAGGATTAATCATCTGATTGCATTAAGAAATAGTTTGTTGACATTTATTTCTTGAATCGCTTGACATGTGCCTTGGCACAGAATATTAGAAAACAATCACAGAAAGTGTTAGGGCGACAATTCCGTTACATTCCTACTCACAACAGGAGACTACTCAGCCTGTAGGTTTTCACGCACATGCGCACGCGCTCACACACACACACATCCAATATTTTTGTGGCACATAATTCTGATATAACCACATTGGACTAAAGTAATTCTAATAAAAGCACAACTATTGTTACTACAAACTATTTAATTCTAATAACAGTACAACTGTTGTTACTACAAACTATTTAACCTAAAGAATATCACAGCGTCTATTCCCACTGACTGATCTTATATCTATATACAATTAACTATAAGTAGCGCACAATACATTATCCTACATAAACTTTCACTCACGCAAAATCATCTGATAAAACATAACAAAACTGTTAGAGTAATTAATAATTAATTCCATTCTTGAAATCTTGCCAGGCCAAGATGAAAGGGTTATCCAGTATTCAGACTGGCATGATATTTAGTGCATACCAGCTGGGTCTATTTGTGACTTCTCCATTTCTTGGAAATTACGTAAGTTGAACGATATATATGTTGGTCAATATTTGAATATTTCATTTTTACGGATACGATACAATTAGGAATTTGTGGAGATACCTGGAGATTAGCTTTTGAAGTTACAGAGTTACGTGCGCTATGCATGATACTCAGCAGGAAGTATGCTGTTTCGCTGAGAGAGATGGAATATATACGGGAAAACTCGAGTACATTGAAATCAGTCCTTTGATTGATATAAGGGAAGTCATTCAGAAAATAATATTTTGTGTTGGAACTGATTTATCTCCCACTTTCAGATGACAAGACTGGGTTCAAAGTTCCTGCTGGTATCTGGTCTCTTTGTGAGCGGGGTATTTACTGTTGTATTTGGGTGAGTTACCATTATTTACTGTTGTATTTGGGTGAGTTACCATTATTTACTGTTGTATTTGGGTGAGTTACCATTATTTACTGTTGTATTTGGGTGAGTTATCATTATTTACTGTTGTATTTGGGTGAGTTAGCATTATTTACTGTTGTATTTGGGTGAGTTAGCATTATTTACTGTTGTATTTGGGTGAGTTACCATTATTTACTGTTGTATTTGGGTGAGTTATCATTATTTACTGTTGTATTTGGGTGAGTTATCATTATTTACTGTTGTATTTGGGTGAGTTAGCATTATTTACTGTTGTATTTTGTTAAGTTATCATTATTTACTGTTGTATTTGGGTGAGATACCATTATTTACTGTTGTATTTGGGGGAGATACCATTATTTACTGTTGTATTTGGGTAAGTTATCATTATTCACTGTTGTATTTTGTTAAGTTATCATTATTTACTGTTGTATTTGGGTGAGATACCATTATTTACTGTTGTATTTGGGTGAGTTATCATTATTTACTGTTGTATTTAGGTGAGTTAGCATTATTTACTGTTGTATTTGGGTGAGTTATCATTATTCACTGTTGTATTTTGTTAAGTTATCATTATTTACTGTTGTATTTGGGTGAGATACCATTATTTACTGTTGTATTTGGGTGAGTTAGCATTATTTACTGTTGTATTTGGGTGAGATACCATTATTTACTGTTGTATTTGGGTGAGTTATCATTATTTACTGTTGTATTTGGGTGAGTTATCATTATTCACTGTTGTATTTTGTTAAGTTATCATTATTTACTGTTGTATTTGGGTGAGTTATCATTATTTACTGTTGTATTTGGGTAAGTTGTTATTATATACTATTGTATTTCGGGTGAGTTGTCATTGTTTACTGTTATGTTTGGTCGAGCTATCTTTGTTTACTGTTGTTTTTTGGTTGAGATATCATTGTTTATTGTCGTATTTGGTTGATTTATCTTTGTTTTTGGTTAAAATGCCATTTACTGGGTGTGTTGTTATGAAATGAAAGTTATCCATTCAAACAGGAAATTTGTATTGAAGAATCTAAAAGTGATACTAATACAATAGTTGCAGACCTAGATATGAATAATGTCAGACCTAGATATGAATAATGTCAGACCTAGATATGAATAATGTCAGACCTAGATATGAATAATGTCAGACCTAGATATGAATAATGTCAGACCTAGATATGAATAATTGCAGACCTAGATATGAATAATTGCAGACCTAGATATGAATAATTGCAGACCTAGATATGAATAATTGCAGACCTAGATATGAATAATGGCAGACCTAGATATGAATAATTGCAGACCTAGATATGAATAATGTCAGACCTAGATATGAATAATGTCAGACCTAGATATGAATAATGTCAGACCTAGATATGAATAATGTCAGACCTAGATATGAATAATGTCAGACCTAGATATGAATAATGTCAGACCTAGATATGAATAATGGCAGACCTAGATATGAATAATGTCAGACCTAGATATGAATAATGTCAGACCTAGATATGAATAATGGCAGACCTAGATATGAATAATGTCAGACCTAGATATGAATAATGCCAGACCTAGATATTAATAATGTCAGACCTAGATATGAATAATGGCAGACCTAGATATGAATAATTGCAAACCTAGATATGAATAATGTCAGACCTAGATATGAATAATTGCAGACCTAGATATGAATAATTGCAGACCTAGATATGAATAATTGCAGACCTAGATATGAATAATTGCAGACCTAGATATGAATAATTGCAGACCTAGATATGAATAATTGCAGACCTAGATATGAATAATTGCAGACCTAGATATGAATAATTGCAGACCTAGATATGAATAATTGCAGACCTAGATATGAATAATTGTAGACCTAGATATGAATAATTGCAGACCTAGATATGAATAATTGCAGACCTAGATATGAATAATTGCAGACCTAGATATGAATAATTGCAGACCTAGATATGAATAATTGCAGACCTAGATATGAATAATTGCAGACCTAGATATGAATAATTGCAGACCTAGATATGAATAATTGCAGACCCAGATATGAATGTGTGTCTTCATATAATACTGAGACAAGTCTCCATCAACAACGTATAGAAATCGAGTAGGACATGTGTGTATAACATTGAGAGCTGGAATCTTTTGTGTGTGGTTGAAATATCCTGAGAAATCTCACATTTCACAAAGGGAATAAGTGCTCCATTGATCGTATTTCCTGAGAATTTAATAAATTAAAACAGTAAAGTGGTGTATTTTGGTGAGCCGCCATTGTTTACAATCCACCGACCATTCTCATTGTACATCAGACTGTCAGTTTATAATTGCTCAGAGCTTCTATTCAATCTGAGGTTGTCAATGAGTAGTTTATGTGAATGTCAATGCACGATTTATGCTATTATAAATGAGAGGTTTATATGCTTGTCAATAAATGGTATATGTGATTGTCAATAAATGGTATATGTGATTGTCAATAAATCGTTTCCCTCCACGCGTGTCCGGGAATAAAGATAAGCGTGAGTTTTCGTAGTGATGTCCGCACTTCAGCTCTCTCTAATGACTCTACCCACCCCCCACGTGCATCACCTGTTTTGACTTTCTGAATCATATTCATTGAGTCACTTAGTATGCAAGCATGGGAATAGGCTTGCGATTCCCAGCCAATTAAGTGCCTGCGTTACGGCGAATACTTCCATTGTTAGACTGCTTGTTTTTGCGCTAAAGGCACCACTGGCTTCGTTGACTTTTCTTCCATTTTATTTGGCAGTAACAGCCTATACGCATCGGTGGTAACGGGTGACAGAACCGTCCGTGTAAATCACAACATTTGTGTCATCGGTATGCTCGCAGATGAGTGTCTTGACCTCAGCATCCACGCTCACTGGGGCTGTGTTCTCTGCACCCTCTATTGAGTGTAATGACGGTCTTGACTGCCTCTTGAAAGACAATAGGAATAGGTATCCATTCTACGCCAGGAGTTATCTCTTCTGAGGCGCAGATATGTTTACGATATCCTCGGCACGGCCCATCCACGATTTACCTCTCTTGAGCCTTCATCCCTTCACACGAGGAAGCTCACTGTGTATTGGGTGATCTATGTCAGAACTCACATAGACCCTCCACTACACAGTGAGCTTTCTCGTGTGAAGGGAAACAGGATCATGAGAGGTAAATCGTGGATGGGTCGTGTGATGTATATGTGATTGTCAATAAATTGTTTATGTGATTCTCATTGAATGGTATATTATATTGTCACTGATTAGTTTATGGTATCGTTACTATTTAATTTTTGGATTGTCGCTGAATAGTTTATGGAGTCGACACTGAATCGTTTATGTGGTCGTCACTGAATCGTTTATGGGGTCGTCACTGAATAGTTTATGGGGTCGTCACTGAATCGTTTATGTGGTCGTCACTGAATAGTTTATGGGGTCGTCACTGAATCGTTTATGTGGTCGTCACTGAATCGTTTATGGGGTCGTCACTGAATCGTTTATGTGGTCGTCACTGAATAGTTTATGGGGTCGTCACTGAATAGTTTATGTGGTCGTCACTGAATCGTTTATGTGGTCGTCACTGAATAGTTTATGGGGTCGTCACTGAATAGTTTATGTGGTCGTCACTGAATCGTTTATGTGGTCGTCACTGAATCGTTTATGGGGTCGTCACTGAATAGTTTATGTGGTCGTCACTGAATCGTTTATGTGGTCGTCACTGAATAGTTTATGGGGTCGTCACTGAATCGTTTATGTGGTCGTCACTGAATCGTTTATGGGGTCGTCACTGAATCGTTTATGTGGTCGTCACTGAATAGTTTATGGGGTCGTCACTGAATAGTTTATGTGGTCGTCACTGAATCGTTTATGTGGTCGTCACTGAATAGTTTATGGGGTCGTCACTGAATCGTTTATGTGGTCGTCACTGAATCGTTTATGGGGTCGTCACTGAATCGTTTATGTGGTCGTCACTGAATCGTTTATGTGGTCGTCACTGAATCGTTTATGGGGTCGTCACTGAATCGTTTATGTGGTCGTCACTGAATAGTTTATGGGGTCGTCACTGAATCGTTTATGTGGTCGTCACTGAATAGTTTATGGAGTCGTCACTGAATCTTTTATGTGGTCGTCACTGAATCGTTTATGGGGTCGTCACTGAATAGTTTGTGAGATCGAGTTTTCCGTGTGCATAATGAAGAAAGTATATATTTGATGTTATTTAGAATTGTACTAAATAAAACTAATGTCCTGTTTACATGTACTGTAACCAACACATGTACTGTTTCATGAAATTTCATATTTTAGCATGACATCAAGTCTGACATTTCATATTTCAGCATGGCATTAAGTCTAAAATTTCATATTTCAGCATGGCATTAAGTCTGAAATTTCATATTTCAGCATGGCATTAAGTCTAAAATTTCATATTTCAGCATGACATCAAGTCTGACATTTCATATTTCAGCATGGCATTAAGTCTAAAATTTCATATTTCAGCATGGCATTAAGTCTGAAATTTCATATTTCAGCATGGCATTAAGTCTAAAATTTCATATTTCAGCATGACATCAAGTCTACCGTCTGGTAACACTTTCTTCTTCTCTGCTGCTATCTGTCGTGTTGCTGATGCAGTTGGTGGCGCAGCAGCCATCACCTCTAGCTTTGCTATTGCCAGCAATACCTATCCAGACCACATGTCAATGTCATTTGTAAGTATAACTCATATATTATAACTCAAAGACTTAGTCAATCTATACATATCCATACAACTCAAGAGGACAGATAGATATATACGAAATCATACACCTGACACAACTATTAGGTATATTCCACCAATCAAATATAGACCAGGAAAATCTCAAGACAACATGTATCATACATTAGTAGCAGGAGATCAGAGATTCTTTGTAAAGAAGTCAAGGAAAATTAAACTGGTACTTACAAACACGTTTTGTTGTGTAGAAGAATACAGTATATAGATGGCACTTTCCGCCACCAGCAGGATATCTATGAAAGATACGGTCAGTATAAATACCAGCAGGATATCAATGACAGATACAGTCAGTATAAACAGTACTCCATGCATTGTGATGTCTGTTCATTTCCTTCTGTCTTTTGTTCTTTTGTCTTGTGTTCTTCTAACTATCTGACTTGTGTTTTTCTAACAATCTGACTTGTGTTCTTCTGTCTTGTGTTTTTCTAACAATCTGACTTGTGTTCTTCTGTCTTGTGTACTTCTAACCATCTGTCTTGTGTTCTTCTGTCTTGTGTACTTCTAACCATCTGTCTTGTGTTCTTCTGTCTTGTGTACTTCTAACCATCTGTCTTGTGTTCTTCTGACCATCTGTCTTGTTTTTTTCTAACCATCTGTATTGTGTACTTCCAACCAGCTGTCTTGTTTTTTTCTAACCATTTGTCTTGTGTTCTTCTAACCTCAGATGGAAGATGTATTTAGACATGAATAACATCAGATGGAAGATGTATTAAAGACATTAATAACATCAGATGGAAGATGTATTATAAAAGTCAAATGTAGGATTGCACAGGCTAAGGCAACATTTCACAAGCTGAAGACCATCCTATGTAATATTTCTTTGTCAGTTGAAATTTGAGACTTCTTAGAATTTATACAGAACCAATTCTGATGTATGGAAGTGAATCAAGGCAAACTATTAGAATGTCCAGAATTAAGTCATGATTCTTGTGTACCACATCTGAGTGTATTACATCTGAGTGTATCACATCTGAGTGTATTACATCTGAGTGTATCACATCTGAGTGTATCACATCTGAGTGTATCACATCTGAATGTATCACATCTGAGTGTATTACATCTGAGTGTATCACATCTGAGTGTATCACATCTGAGTGTATCACATCTGAATGTATCACATCTGAATGTATCACATCTGAGTGTATCACATCTGAGTGTATCACATCTTGTGTATCACATCTGAGTGTATCACATCTGAGTGTATCACATCTTGTGTATCACATCTGAGTGTATCACATCTGAGTGTATCACATCGTGTGTATCACATCTGAGTGAGTACGTTGGCAGGATCGTGTACCAGATACGGAAATTCTTCAGAAGTCTCGTATGCAAAGCATCCATGTAATGCTGACTAGGTCCCAACTCCGCTGGACTGGCCACATCGTCCGTATGCCAGACAAGCTCCTTCCAAAGAGATTATTATATGGGGATCTGTGCGAAGGTAAACGTTCAAGCGGAGGGCAGAAAAAGCGCTTCAAGGATCACCTAAAAAGCTCTCTCAAGTACTGCAGCATCGATCCTAGCTCCTGGGAGACTATAGCACTTGATCACTCAGCCTGGCACACCCAGATCACTGCTGGCATCACGAAATTTGAAAAAGAATGAACACTGCGGGCAATCCACAAGCGCAAGAAGCGGAAGGACAAATCCAAAAATCATCCTACCCCGAACCTTCAGCACTCCTGCATTCACTGCAATAGAACTTTCCGTGCACGAATCGGACTCATCGGGCATCTACGAACTCACAAACCAAATTAGTTAATTACCAATTTTAATTTTTTTTTGTTCCATCGCATTTAATATTTTTCATGCCATGCTCATCTTCGCTTGCGAAGGAGGAACACCATCTGAGTGTATCACATCTGAGAGACTGTTGTGGAAAGCCCCTTTAATTGGCCCTCGTATCGTAAGTGTAATGAAGATAAACCGAATTAACAAGAGATTAATATCACAGTTAAACAAGTCAAATAATTTAAATATCAGACCACAATATTTTCCGAAAATGGAAAACTAGACAGTGAAATACAAACAAGGTTTCAGAAAGCAAACACGGTGACTTGCCAACTTTCACCATTACTTCTTCACCCAGTGATCACAATAGAAAGCAAAAGACAGATAATATCTACAATTTTTATACCAACACAATCAATGTCAAACATGGTCTTTAACAGCCTCGCAGCAGAGAATACACGTTACCTGTAAAATGAAATGTCTGAGAAACGCTGCAATGGTTACTAAACTAGATAAAATAAGCAATAAAAGAAACACAGGAAAATAGTAGCTATAACATTTATTGAACATATTGAAAGACAGCAAGTAAAATGGTTTGCTCACCTTACTATTCTTCTTCTTTTTGCGATCAGTTTCCTATGTTCATAGTCTTTTCAGGAAGACTATGCATGAATTCAATTGTCCGCAGGAGGTACTACAGTTGCCCCACAGTTTTACCTTCAGATCGGTCTCTTGTGGCCATATTTTAGTTTTCACGACATCGTCTGCAGAATAAGTTCTGGGGCCTGGGGATCATTTCGACATGGGTATTGGTCAGTTTGGACAGCTTCTTTTTGAGGAGATACTTGTGGTCTACAGTGTCCTGTACGGGACCTGAACATTTGGGGTTTGTGGTGATCTGCTTAGCTTTAGAATGGGGTTCTGTGGAATGTTGTGTATGTCTATTGCTTATATATATATATATATATATATATATATATATATATATATATATATATATATATATATATATATATATATATATATATAGAGAGAGAGAGAGAGAGAGAGAGAGAGAGAGAGAGAGAAAGGTGTCTGTCGGTTAGCTACTTTGAGCTAATCAATTATGGGATTATCAATTATCGATAGTATTCAATTGTCTTACATCTACAGGAAAATAGATCTATTTTTATGTGTATGTGTGAAGGTGATTATTTTTATGTGTATGTGTGAAGGTGATTATTTTTATTTTCATTTTGGATGTGACGTCATACAGGGATTAATTCAGACTTCAATGAGTGGTGGACTTATGATAGCTCCAGTTGTGAGTGCTGTCTTGTACCAGGTAAACAATGTGTGACAGGTAAGCAATGAGTGGTTGAATTACAATATGTCCAGTTGTGAGTGATATCTTGTATCAGGTAAACAATGTGTGACAGGTAAGCAATTAGTGGTTGAGTTACAATATGTCCAGTTGTGAGTGATATCTTGTATCAGGTAAACAATGAGTGGCAGGTAAACAGTGGAGTAATAGATACACACTCCACTTGCATTGATCCTGGGGAGTGGTGGATACACACTCCAATTCATTACGTAGCATGTTCTATGTAGTCATCGCACTCAACCGAGTTTGCAAGGGGGAAAATGTTGTTGTAGCTACCACTGAATGGTGTGTTAGCGCCTGATTAACGACTTTCTAGGGTGAGGCACGCACTTTCAACCAAGGATATAAGCACGCAGTGGTTATGTCGGCACGTTTGACCTTGACATAGATTTGGCGACACGCAATAAAACTGTCGATCCTATCAAGAACTTAAAAATAAGGTTTTTAAATTAAACAAATGCAATCCACTTTTGTTGAGTACCACAACTTTCAGCCACAGATTTCAGTTGACTTTGGTTAAATTAAAGCACACGATCATAAATGGTAATGTATTTTCAGCTCAGATTTTCGACTTCCTGTAACCACGACCTCCGATATTATGTATCAATTCAAAATAGCCTGTGACACTTTGTGTGAAGAACATCTAGTTCAATGTGACACTTTGTGGGAAGAACATCTAGTTCAATGTGACACTTTGTGGGAAGAACATCTAGTTCAATGTGACACTTTGTGGGAAGAACATCTAGTTCAATGTGACACTTTGTGGGAAGAACATCTAGTTCAATGTGACACTTTGTGGGAAGAACATCTAGTTCAATGTGACACTTTGTGGGAAGAACATCTAGTTCAATGTGACACTTTGTGGGAAGAACATCTAGTTCAATGTGAATGAAAGGTAACATTATCATTATTCTTTTCTCCCTTTACTTTTTTTGGTGGGAAATGGGGGAAGGATTGTTCAAATGTAGCTCTACTGGCGAGGTATCATGTTACAACCGTGGATGTTAGTATAATTTGGCTATCAATCAATCAATCAAGTACCATTCCGAGTGGCGTAGTCGATCATGTTTCTTCACAATTCTCTATCTCTTGTATTTGTTAATAAGTTCAGTTGGTGACATCTTTTTGTGACACAGTGACGACCCATCCAGAAATTTCTCTCTTTGTCTTCCTCTGTCTCTTCTCGCCTTGATCTCTCCGGTGGTTACTAAATATTCAAGTTGTACTTTTCTCATTACATGCCCTACAAATCTTGACTGTCTGTTTATAATTTTTGCTATAATTTATCATTTTACTCCAGCATCTCTGAGAACTTCTACATTTGTTTTCTTGGCTGTCCAAGGAATTTTCATCATTCTTCTTAAAAAAAACACATCTCAGTTGCCTCCAGCTTATCTTGGGAACATTTGCTTACCGTCCATGGTTCGCATCCATAAAGAAGTATTGGCTCGATATAACATCTTAGCCTCGAACTCGTGTATGTATTGATATTACTCTGGGACAGGCTATAGGGCGTGTCGGATTTTTGGACAAGTAAAATTGACGAAGGATAATATTAAAATCAGCAGTTCTGTATTTTGCTACAGCAATGAAGAAAATAATAGACAACGTAAGAACATAACTGTTCGTAAGTGTTGACGAGACAGGGTTATTGACGGAGTTAGCGTGAATATTCAACCAACCGTGACCGAATCACGAGAATGGTAGGAGAGAATAAAATATTCCCAAAAACTGTGAGTTTAAGAAAGGATGTGTGTAGAGTAGAATATTCTGGAAAAGATTGTTGACAACCCTGAGTGTCGCAAACTAGGGTAAAATTAGATTAGTAGGAAAATATTTGCGGACAAAAGCGTGAGTACATGAGTATTCAGCAAGATTGAGATCCAAACACACGTCCAAAAACGTGAACATAACGGATTGTAATCAATCTTGAGTGATCAATCGTTCATTCGCCTGCAAGTAAGTAACAGCTCAGCCATGTAACGAAGGATTAATCGAGGAACTATCCATGAAGCAGGACATGGTTTCTCTAACTCTATAGTTTTGTCAAGAAGAGTATTGGAGTCAAAGCTGTACAACGTAATGTCGGGAGAATTTGTTGCATGTTGGATTTGTTAGGAGCTCCTATGTTATTGTACAGTGTTAGAGTGAATATTGTGAATTCCGGTGTTGTAGACAGAATATTAGAATTCCGGTGTTGTAGATAGAATATTAGAATTAGCAGTGAGTAGGCGTAAGTTGTAATAAAGGCTTATATGTTATAATGAACATGGCAGTAGAAAGGTTATTAATATGTTTATAGGAGTATAATACATTAGTCAGTTATTTGTATAGGTCGTCGAGAACGTAACACCATGTAGTGTTGCCCTTCGATGAAATCAATTCTGAAAGAGAATAATTGTCCCAGAATATGAAATATTCTGATGATTTGGCCAGAGAGAGAAGGTCAAGCAGTGATGAAGTTAGAGAGAATGAGAAATCTCTCCTACGAAATCTTCGCCCTAGAATAGAGGTAGGGAAAGTGAGAATCTATATTCTCAAACGTCGTCATATGCTCAATGCAGCAGAACATTGGAAATATTGTGAGTGTGTATTACTCACCACCGAGGAGTTGGTGTAGTCATTGGTTAGGTTTCAGAAAGATTGTTAGATCTCTCCAACATGATTGATCCTCCAGTGTTATAAATGGTGCATTTGGTGTCTTTTTATTAACCAAAAGGGGAGCTAAATTTGCAGTAGAATTATTGGAAGCTTTGGCGATTGAAATTGCCATGTATTTTTAATGAAGTCCAGAGTTTCTGCATTTTCAAGTTTTATTTACCGAATTTTTTCCAGCTCAATTTTCATCGCAGAGGACGTATTTGTAGTTTAATTTAATGAAACTGCAGCGTATTTTTATATACGCTGTCTTTCCATAGTTCTTGCCTTTTTGATGCCTTATTTTCCGAGTGAACCTGTGTGAAGCCTTATGTTTCGGGTGAACCTGTGTGAAGCCTTAAATTCCGGGTGAACCTGTGTGAAGTCTTATTTTCCGAGTGAACCTGTGTGAAGTCTTGTTTACCGAGTGAACCTGTGTGAAGTCTTATTTTCCGAGTGAACCTATGTGAAGCCTTAAATTCCGGATGAACCTGTGTGAAGTCTTATTTTCCAAGTGAACCTGTGTGAAGTCTTGTTTACCGAGTGAACCTGTGTGAAGCCGTATTTTCCAGGTGAACCTGTGTGAAGTCTTGTTTACCGAGTGAACCTGTGTGAAGTCTTGTTTACCGAATGAACCTGTATGAAGTCTTGTTTACCGAGTGAACCTGTGTGAAGTCTTGTTTACCGAGTGAACCTGTGTGAACTCTTGTTTACCGAGTGAACATGTGTGAAGTCTTGTTTACCGAGTGAACTTGTGTGAAGAGTTACACAATTTTTGACCCAGTTTCAGGATACAACCAGCATGTGACCTTGAATTTGGATGAACCTGCTATCTTGTCCTTGAAAACTCAGCGAGTCAACGTTACCTTGGAAGAAATCGTCTTCAGGTGTCCATTTTCAAGGCAATGGAACGGCTTAGTGATCACTACATTATCAAAGTCACACCCCTTGTTAATTTGTGTAAATTCACTAGCTAATGGATACGCCAAGTTTATGAACAGTGAACATTACGTTATCAATGTCACCACCAACGTGTTTTAAAATCTTATTTGGATAGCCGGATCAATCATATAATTAACCTCGACAACTGAGAGCTATTGACTTGAAGGATAGGTTTATAATGACTGTTAATCAATGTTTGAACTACTTTTTTAATGATAGTTAGATCGTATAGCTGGGGTAGATCACCTGATTTGATGTTAGAAACAATGGGTGGTCAGTCAATATCCAGGGAATCAACTAGCCGGCTTTCCTGTGAGTATAGCTGGGGTAGATCACCTGATTTGATGTTAGAAACAATGGGTGGTCAGTCAATATCCAGGGAATCAACTGCCTGCTTTCCTGTGAGTATAAAGACTGAAAGAATGTGTTATATATCAGAACATAGATTGTCCTCACGTAATTGATGTCCATGAAAGAAAGTTGTTATTAAAGATATCTATGTGTAATACAGTTTTCTTTCTTTTAGAAGCTAAGACTTACTTAAGGTTTCAGATGGGACCAGCCTCACCAAGTTCACAGTCGCACAATGAACATCAGAAGAAGTACTTATAACAGCAAATAGAAATTCCAGATTTGGAAACCACTATACTGAGAAATAGGAAGAACCCCCACGCACCACCCCGCCCCAACACAACTCCATTGCATAGAATGTTTCTTATATTTTGAAATGTTGATTTGGGCTCTGTTATCCTATTCGTTATCTCACTTCACCACCAGCCACATCTCACTTCACCACCAGCCACATCTCCTCACTTCACCACCAGCCACATCTCCTCACTTCACCACCAGCCATCTGATGTTAAAATGTTGCCAAGATACTTGACATTATCCGCTTCATTTATTTTTGCCCCATTGATATTACAGGCCTACTTTATTTTGACGGTGTGTATTTCTTTTGCACAACCATTACTTCGGTTTTCTTATTTTGCTTGTGCGCGCGCGTGTGTGTGTGTAAATATATATATATGAACTTTTTACCATAACAAATAGTGGCTGCCGCGATAAACCAGTTACCACGACCTCCTGGACATGTAATTTGTTAGAGTTACCCGTTGTCTCCGGTAGTATACGGTTGAAACATAATGAGAAGACAGCACAACATAATACATGGTTTATATTATGAGTGTTAACATGCCATAATGAAAACAATAAATCTCAAATTGTTTTTTTTTCCTGAAAGGCGGGAGGATTTCCTTTGCCATTTTATGTGTTTGGAGCCTTGACGATTGTGTGTTCGTTTATCATGATAGTAAGCTTACCTCCCATACACGGTAAATATTTGAGTAGTTTCCCTTGTCACAACTCTTCAGGAACAAAAATAGAAATTAGCACAAATTATTGCTTGAGTGAGTGGTTATATCATTGGCGGCTGTAACATACTTGTAGAAAACTAGTTTGTGAGTAAGTGTGTGTATTTATTATGTCCGAATCAATGATATGTGTGTGTGAGTGTGTGTGTGTTATTTCGTGTAAATAACTAGTTTGTGTCAGTGTGTAATGTGTTTGAATCACTGATTTGTGTGTGTGCATGCACTGTGTCTGAATCACTGGTTTGTATGTGTATATGAACTGTGTCTGAATCACTGGTTTGTATGTTTGCGTGTCTGAATCACTGGTTTGTGTATGAGTATGCTTGAACCACTGGTTTGTGTGTGTGTGTGTGTGTTTGAATCACTCCTTTGTATGTGTGCATGTTTTGTGTCTGAATCACTGGTTTGTGCATGTAGACACACTGTGCCGAAATCACTGGTTTGTGTGTGTGTACATGCACTGTGCCGAAATCACTGGTTTGTGTGTGTGTACATGCACTGTGCCGAAATCACTGGTTTGTGTGTGTGTACATGCACTGTGCCGAAATCACTGGTTTGTGTGTGTGTACATGCACTGTGCCGAAATCACTGGTTTGTGTGTGTGTACATGCACTGTGCCGGAATCACTGGTTTGTGTGTGTGTACATGCACTGTGCCGGAATCACTGGTTTGCTTGCTTGAAGTGTATATTGTAACATGTGTTTCAAAATCCTTGTGCATTTGATTCCAAAAAATTATGATAAACACAGCATGGTTACCAATACGGCAGGGTTACCTACACAGCAGGGTTGCCAATACAGCAGGGTTACTAATACAACAGGGTTACTAATACAGTAGGGTTGCCAACATTTGGACATTTCATATTTTACCTGAAAATGATTGTAATAAAAATTCAGCCAACTGGCAACCCTGCAATAAAAATCTTGTAGTGTTTTATACAGTGTTGTGTATGGGAAGGTTTCTTTCAATAACTACTTTTTTCAACAGATGTACTTGTTTTATAAAATGTATTTTAATAAACACGTTATGTCTAATATATTTCTTCAAGAAATGTTTTTCTGTCTATAAATGTGTTCTGTCTACGCATGTTTTTCTGTCACCAAATGTCTTTCTACCTACAAATGTCTTTCTGTCTACAAATGTCTTTCTGTTTTCACATGTTTTTCTGTCAACAAATGTCTTTCTGTCTACAAATGTCTTTCTGTCAACAAATATCAGAAAAGTATTAACCTGCGTTTTTACCTGCAGATGTCGAAAAAGAAAGACAAGCAAGTATATTCTCGCTTCTGCGCAGTAGCATGGTCTGGTTCACAAATGTTTGCATCTTTAACTCGGCCATTGGTAGTATGTTCCTGGGACCAATCCTCGCACTACATCTAAAACAGGTCAGTAATTGGACCAACCTATGGCGTACATCTAAAACAGGTCAGTAATTGGACCAACCTATGGCGTACAATTAAAACAGGTCAGTCACGGGACCATTCTAAGTTGTACATCTAAAACAAGTCAGTAACGGGGCCATCGTAGGTCGTACATCTAAAACAGTGAGCTGGGAACCAGCAGTGAGCTCAACCAGCCACCATGGTGGAATGACGACATAGAGAAAGCATGGAGGATTAAGCGGCAGGCCGTCAATGCGTGGCAGAAAGCACGCAACTCCGAATGCGCACCATCCAATAACGTAACGGCATTGAAGCAAATCATACTCGTAGATGGCACTATGTTATTCTTCAAGAAATGCGCTCAGCAAGCCATAGAAGAAAGATGGAATGAATTTCACAAGCAGATCAGTTCAGAAATATTTCTTAAGACATTCTGACGTTTTCAGCGAAGCATGAACGGGCATGTTCAAAGAGTCGATATGCCTGATTTTCATTCCACTGATCTGACATGGCAGAAATCAGACGAAGATAAGGGAATGGCCTTCCTTGAGCATTACGTTCAACAGACGGACCAAAACAACCTAGATGTCAGCCGGAGGATTATGACCACCCTGTCTGGTCTATGTACGGAGGCTGAGTGGAATGAGAGCATACACATCACTACAGAGACCGTCCAGACCATTCTGAAATGGTCGAGGAAAATTTCCCTAGGCCCTGACGGTATACGATACGAGGACTTCGCCATCTGTGACATAAGAGTGACATAAACGACCTGGTTGGCGATTTTAACGGAAACATCAAGAATCGCACTATCAAGGAAGAATGGCTACACATCTACCTATTGCCATTCATCATCATCATCAAGTGCCGTCTCCGCAACGAAGGTTGGCTGCAACGTATCTCCAACATCTCCTGTCTCTTGTCTTGGTGGTGCACTCTGCTAGACTGTAACCTGTCCATCGTGTAATGTTACTCTCCCACTTGTATTGCCACTAAAGAAGCCAAATAAAAACCACGCCCAGATCAACGGCTACCGAATCATAACGATGTAGAACACCACAGGCAAACTAATTGAGAAGATTGTAGCACAGCATCTCGCTCGAGACTTTGAAGAGAGTCACATTTTCTCCGGGTATGCTCAGAGGCTACAGACGTCAGAAAGAAGCCTGACGCAATGCTACTGTTTTCGCCTACGACATATTCGAGGGCTTCCATGCAGGTCTGGAAACGTGTGCTGTCGCGATTGACTTAGAGGACGCGTATATCAAAGTGGCGTTCGAGTACCTCATCAATACGCTCTTGCTCTTTAATGTTGACCCTTTCGTCATCAGATGGATATCAACGTTATTGCTCGAGAGGAAGGTGGCTATCAGGTGCGGTTGTTGGAATCTAAACCCATAACAACCGGCCCAGGTTTTCCACTGGAATCTCTCATCTCATCTGTATTATTCATTGTCTACACCCAATCATAGCAGCAGCAGCAGCTCGATCAAAGAGGTAGAACAATGTCTACACCGTGGCAAACACACAGCAGCAGCTCGATCAAAGAGGTAGAACAATGTCTTTTGCGGATGATATCCTAACATACCGACTGGGAAGAGATAGAACAGAAACTGTCGGATCACTGCGAAAAGAGCTAGACCGTATCGCTTCCTGGTGTGATGGTTCAAGGGCATTGATCAACAAGAAGAATGCTGCGGTGACATGGTTCTCTCTTAACAATCACATCCTAAAGTCTGCCAGAGGGTATGATGTAATCAGGACCTTATCCTTACAATACCTGGGCGTGCAATGTGCTCGTAGTCTGTGTTTTCGGGAACTCGTTGATCATGTTATCGCAAAGACCAGCAAAAGACTTTCAGCTCTGAGAGTGATGTCAGCGGCTGACACTAAACAACCACAGCTCGTAATCTCATATGAGGTTCGTGTCCTCACTGTGATTAAATATACAGGCGCCACTATCACCGCCAGTCACACACACACAGAGTGAAAGACGAGAAAATTCAAAATGAAGCGATGCAGATCATCCTTGGTTGCCCAAAGGACACATCTTGTGTGGCTATGAGATTTCTCCTTGATTTTCCGAGCATATCTCACAGAATTGATATGTGGCATGCCCGTGAATACCTCAGAGTGAGTTCTGACATAGACCACCCACTACACAGTGAGTTCTGACATAGACCACCCACTACACAGTGAGCTCCCTCGTGTGATAGGAAGCAGCATGAGATATGTAAATCGTGGATGGGTCGCGCCGAGATGGGTCGCGCCGAGGATACCTTTAAACAGATTTGTGCTCTAGAAGGCATAACTCCTGGCGAGGAATGACTACCTATTCCTACGGTCTTTCGGTCTGTTAAGAGACAATCACAACCATCATTATATTCAGTAGAGAGTGCAGTGAACACAGCCCCCGTGAACGTGGATGCAGAGATCACTCATCTGCGAGAATACCGATGGCACAAATGTTGTGATTTACACGGACGGGTCGGTCATCCTTCACCACTGATGCGCATGGGCCTTTACTGCCAGATCAAAAAGAAGAAAACTACACGAAGCCAGTTGGGTATCTTTACCGCAACATCAAGCAGTCTAATAATGGAAGTATTTGCTGTAACGCAGGCACTTAAAGGGCTGGAATTGCAAGCCTATTCCCATACGTGCATACTAAGTGGCTCAGTGAATATGATTCAGAAAGTCATAACTTATGTACGTAGAGGATGGATGGAGTCATTAGAGAGAGCTAAAATGATAGCATCATTACGAAAACTTACTCTTATCTTTGTCCCAGGACACACGGGCGTGGAGGGAAACGAACGAGCCGACCAATTAGCTAGCCTCGCCACCACAACAGACGGTCAGCCTATGGACCGAGCAGACATACTCATTGCTCTTCGTGAATCCTCACGATTGGAGGATTTTTAGATGAATGTGCATGAGTCAATATCAAGAATGCGCGAATTGGGAGTGAAGATGGGCGTGGCCCGTAGAGAACCCCTGAAAAAGATTTCCAAAAGAGCAGTGAACCAACAGAGAACCGGAACCATCAGCTGTTATACCCTGAGAGATTTACTGAAGCGGAGATCTGAGCAGCTATGGACGTGTCCGGTGTGCGAATAGGATAATCAACATACCTAATACCTGTAAAACATGTCAGTAATGGGATCAACTCTCGATCTACATTTAAAACAGGCCAGTTTTGGCGTCAACCCTCGCTTTATAAAACAGAGGCTAGTACTGAGGAAATATGCTAGCTCTGTATTTAAAACACGTCTGTAATTTTGAAATGTTCGATAAATTTAAGAAAATATCTTCAAGTGATACTTCTTCTTCTTCTGCGTTCGTTCTCAAACTCCTGCAGATTAGCAGGATGTAGTCCGGAGAACGGAATGCGTTGTGTCATGGTTTACAACATTGCTGCGATTTCTGCGCTTTTCAGCCTGACACTTCCGGCTTCAGCATGGCTTTGGGTCACTGACCCTATATGGGATGGGACAGCCAACTCAATCTCATAACCTCCTTAGTCGCCTCGTACCACATGCATGGAAGGTAAGTGTTGCTATTATTTGCTCCTCATTCGGGCCACGACAACACACGGGCATTCAAGTGATACAAGATTGAATTTAAAATGGAAGTGATCATACAACGCACATCTGAAAATGTCGGATAAATCTTATTTTCTCTCTTTCAGTTTGATATGTCTACAATCATGATTGGGCTGATGTTTATTATCACTCCGACTTGCTACGGTTTATCAGCTCCGCTGTGGGGATTTATCTCCGATAAGAAGGTTAGCAAGTTGTTATTTCACCAAATGAAAAGATCTCCGTCTTTCTTTCCAGACAATAGTGTTATTGTTGTATTATAGCGAATAGATAGTGTTATTGTTGTATTATAGCGAATAGATAGTGTTATTGTTGTATTATAGCGAATAGATAGTGTTATTGTTGTATTATAGCGAATAGATAGTGTTATTGTTGTATTATAGCGAATAGATAGTGTTATTGTTGTATTATAGCGAATAGATAGTGTTATTGTTGTATTATAGCGAATAGATAGTGTTATTGTTGTGCATAAGAAAAATAATCTACGATTCATGGCGTTAGATCTTTAATACCATGTTCCTGTTAGATCCTCAAATTTGTTTCTATAACAAAGTTTCTAGAACAGTTTCTAGAACAAAGTTTCTAGAATAATTTCTAGAACAGTTTCTAGAACAAGTTTCTAATTTTCTATGGAAAGACAAAAAAATAAATATTAATTACCAGCTGGTCAGTCACTGCTACACGATACTTACAAGTATGTATTAGCCATGAGATGTAGACATATTTTATGTCTCCGCAGGAAATCTACAGATCTATGATTATTTACGGGAACTTGTTGGCTGGTTGTGGAGTTCTTATGATTGGCCCTAGTTCTTTGCTATCATTCTTACCAAGGTGAGCTTTTAGTAGCGTTGCTAGATGTTTGTGGTAATGATGTTGCTGGTAGTTCTTCCTCTTCTTCTTTCGTTGGACTCGAATCTGCCTATATCTGAAGTTTTGTCGCTTCTGGAGACTGAACAAAATGTGATGCATGACTGACAGGATACAGATTTATTCTCAAGGCCCACCCCCCGAGGCTCAGAGTTAGATCCCCGGTAAGAACTGAGTTTTTTTTCTGTCAAAATTAAAATAACTCACTGAACACGACGTAGTGACAGTGAGGGCATGCGACCGTAATCAAATAAGCCACTTGAAACTCCATTGCAACTCTCTAACATGGAAAATTCAGTATTGGCAGATTGTATCGACTGATTTACTGGAGTTTTTCTTCCGTTATTTTTTCTCTGGGCTAATGTGTTTGCCTCAGCATTTCATATTCCGAGCATTCCTGAAAAAAATATGCTCTGTTGTATGAGGTGTCAGTCCACAAGTACTCATAGCCGTGTTGCCAGTATTGAACTTTGTATACATATGGCTGCCACGTCGGTTCTATCTTGCTCTTAGGCTTGAAAATGACAACTTGTTCTGATCTGTTTATAATTTCGTAATCATCTTGTGTTCGCATTGATTTTCTAATTGCATTGATCATCTGTTTCCTTCGATGGTACGTTACTAGCACATCTGGTTCATACCACCTTCTTTAACCAGCCAATCTGTTTTTTCATGTCCAAGTGTTTCACAGTTTTATAAAATCTACTTCGTGACTACTTTGCCCTGATTGTTTAGTTCGATCAGTAGTATTTGATCAGTTCGATCAGTAGTATTTGATCAGTTCGATCAGTAGTATTTGATCAGTTCGATCAGTAGTATTTGATCAGTTCGATCAGTAGTATTTGATCAGTTCGATCAGTAGTATTTGATCAGTAGTATTTGATCAGTTCGATCAGTAGTATTTGATCAGTTCGATCAGTAGTATTTGATCAGTTCGATCAGTAGTATTTGATCAGTTCGATCAGTAGTATTTGATCAGTTCGATCAGTAGTATTTGATCAGTTCGATCAGTAGTATTTGATCAGTTCGATCAGTAGTATTTGATCAGTTCGATCAGTAGTATTTGATCAGTTCGATCAGTAGTATTTGATCAGTTCGATCAGTAGTATTTGATCAGTTCGATCAGTAGTATTTGATCAGTTCGATCAGTAGTATTTGATCAGTTCGATCAGTAGTATTTGATCAGTTCGATCAGTAGTATTTGATCAGTTCGATCAGTAGTATTTGATCAGTTCGATCAGTAGTATTTGATCAGTTCGATCAGTAGTATTTGATCAGTTCGATCAGTAGTATTTGATCAGTTCGATCAGTAGTATTTGATCAGTTCGATCAGTAGTATTTGATCAGTTCGATCAGTAGTATTTGATCAGTTCGATCAGTAGTATTTGATCAGTTCGATCAGTAGTATTTGATCAGTTCGATCAGTAGTATTTGATCAGTTCGATCAGTAGTATTTGATCAGTTCGATCAGTAAAATTTGATCAGTTCGATCAGTAGTATTTGATCAGTTCGATCAGTAGTATTTGATCAGTTCGATCAGTAGTATTTGATCAGTTCGATCAGTAGTATTTGATCAGTTCGATCAGTAGTATTTGATCAGTTCGATCAGTAGTATTTGATCAGTTCGATCAGTAGTATTTGATCAGTTCGATCAGTAGTATTTGATCAGTTCGATCAGTAGTATTTGATCAGTTCGATCAGTAGTATTTGATCAGTTCGATCAGTAGTATTTGATCAGTTCGATCAGTAAAATTTGATCAGTTCGATCAGTAGTATTTGATCAGTTTGATCAGTAGTATTTGATCAGTTCGATCAGTAGTATTTGTGGACACCATATACCATAAAATTCAGCGAATTTTTCTCATACATTTATTGATTTTACGACGACAGTGCTTCAGGAATTTTTCGGACATTTCATCTATTAATGGTGGCTTTCTACTTTTGTGGACATTTGATCTATTAATGGTGGCTTTCTACTTTTGTGGACATTTCATCTATTAATGGTGGCTTTGTACTTTTGTGGACATTTGATCTATTAATGGTGGCTTTCTACTTTTTAATAATCGTATAACACCATCACTAAATGACGCATCTGCCTACACCTCAGCACATAACGACACAGCTCCATGTTGCCTCATTACATAACGAGACAGCTCCATGCTGTCTCAGAACATAACGACACAGCTCCATGTCTCAGCACATAACGACACAGCTCCGTGTTGCCTCAACACATAACGACACAGCTCCATGTTACCACAATCGGCAAACTAGCATGGTTTGTGGCATGTATACCAACATGATTACTTGTCAAAATCAATGAGACCATGGATCGGTGGAAGGTGGATTAAACAGGAGGACACATCAAAGTATGGACAGACAACATCAAGTACTGGACAAAACAAGATGGTGCCTCACTTGTTCGTAGAAATCGTTGGAAGACTCTGTGTGTGTGTGTGTGTGTTGATGCATCCATCGTGGTACCACTACAACATTGACGGGTTTATATATATTATATATATACAACAGACAGGACAGGACAGATAGATAGGCAGGCAGAGAGATAGGCAGGCGGGCAGATAGATAGGCAGGCAGAGAGATAGGCAGGCAGAGAGATAGGCAGGCAGAGAGATAGGCAGGCAGATAGATAGGCAGGCAGAGAGATAGGCAGGCAGAGAGATAGGCAGGCAGAGAGATAGGCAGGCAGAGAGATAGGCAGGCGGGCAGATAGATAGGCAGGCAGAGAGATAGGCAGGCAGAGAGATAGGCAGGCAGAGAGATAGGCAGGCAGATAGATAGGCAGGCAGAGAGATAGGCAGGCAGATAGATAGGCAGGCAGATAGATAGGCAGGCAGAGAGATAGGCAGGCAGAGAGATAGGCAGGCAGAGAGATAGGCAGGCAGAGAGATAGGCATGCAGGCAGATAGATAGGCAGGCAGAGAGATAGGCAGGCAGAGAGATAGGCAGGCAGAGAGATAGGCAGGCAGAGAGATAGGCAGGCAGAGAGATAGGCAGGCAGATAGATAGGCAGGCAGAGAGATAGGCAGGCAGAGAGATAGGCAGGCGGATAGATAGGCAGGCAGAGAGATAGGCAGGCAGAGAGATAGGCAGGACAGAGAGATAGGCAGGCAGAGAGATAGGCATGCAGGCAGATAGATAGGCAGGCAGAGAGATAGGCATGCAGGCAGATAGATAGGCAGGCAGGCAGATAGGCATGCAGGCAGATAGATAGGCAGGCAGAGAGATAGGCATGCAGGCAGATAGATAGGCAGGCAGAGAGATAGGCATGCAGGCAGATAGATAGGCAGGCAGAGAGATAGGCAGGCAGAGAGATAGGCAGGACAGAGAGATAGGCAGGCAGAGAGATAGGCATGCAGGCAGATAGATAGGCAGGCAGAGAGATAGGCATGCAGGCAGATAGATAGGCAGGCAGGCAGATAGGCATGCAGGCAGATAGATAGGCAGGCAGAGAGATAGGCATGCAGGCAGATAGGCAGGCAGAGAGATAGGCAGGCAGAGAGATAGGCATGCAGGCAGATAGATAGGCAGGCAGAGAGATAGGCATGCAGGCAGATAGATAGGCAGGACAGATAGATAGGCAGGCAGAGAGATAGGCATGCGGGCAGATAGATAGGCAGGCAGAGAGATAGGCAGGCAGAGAGATAGGCATGCGGGCAGATAGATAGGCAGGCAGAGAGATAGGCATGCAGGCAGATAGATAGGCAGGCAGAGAGATAGGCAGGCAGGCAGATAGGCAGGCAGGCAGAGAGATAGGCAGGCAGAGAGATAGGCATGCAGGCAGATAGATAGGCAGGCAGAGAGATAGGCATGCAGGCAGATAGATAGGCAGGCGGCCGGACGGACGGACGGATGTATGGATAGATAGAGAGACAGACAGCTTCTACAGCTCATTCTCTCAATGTTTCAATAGCACATGATTCTCTTGAAACACATAATTCTATTCGATGACATAGTTCTCTTCAATAACATACGTCTCCTGAATAACGTGATTGTGGTGAACATAATTCTCCTAAATAACATAATTCTCCCGAATCACCTTAATTTTTTTAAATAACATAATTAATATACTTACACGCACACTTACATATACATACACGAACAATTAGCCTCACACATACACGCACATACACACATATACATAAACATACACGCCCAGAAATACATAATCACATACACACATACATATACACACATATATACACAAACATACATACACACAATGACCCATACACACACTTGCACACACATTCGAAAACACACACACACATATATACACATACACACATACACACACACTTACACATAAATAAACATACACACACGTACACATACACAAACATACAAACACAGACGAACACATGCAGAAAAATATACACACACATACATACTCACGTAAACACTTACATAGACACACATAAATACATAAACACAAACACAAGCACACGTACACACATATACACACACATACACGCGCGCGCACACATACACGCACCCACACACATGCACACACGTATACACAGATACACAATCACATACAGACACAAAACCACACACACATTCACATACGCACGTACACACACATACACAGCCACGTACACACACACGTACACATACTTACATACATACACACACATACCCACAAACGTACACACATACATACACGTACAACATACACATATACACACACATACACACATATTCTCACACACGTACACACACATACCCACACACGTATTCACACATCGGGTCACTCTTCTCAACAATGAGTTTATTTATAAATCAACATGGATTTACTGTCCTGGTCATGCTGGGGTCAGGGGAAACGAAAGAGCCGATGTTTTGGCTGGTAAAGCTTTGGTGAACGGCACCGAGATAAGAAGAGACAGGATTTAATTGATTAGAGCAGTCATGGATACCCTACGAGAAAACGAGGAGGAAGTCGAACGTGGCAATGTACATATTCAGAGAATGTTAGAAATGGGAGTGACTAGAGGTGATGGAAGAAAGTGCTCCCTCTCCGGAAAGATCAGAAGAACGCGTAATCAGAAACTGATTGGGACACTGAGCTTATATACTTTTAGATGGCTGACGGAACGGCAAGCAGAGCATATATGGGAATGTCCCCAGTGTTGTGACGCTTGTTCCTAATCAGGAATCAATTACTCACACATACCCACACACATACATACACACATACAAACACACACACACATACGTACACACACACACATACACTAACAGTCTACTAATATCTTGTATCGACAGTGAAGTCCCTGTGGTTGCCGTCGGGCTGGCCGTCTTGGGGATATTCAACAACTGTGGACTAATACCAACTAGGAAATGTTTGTTCATTGCAGCGCTGTAAGTTGATCTTAGAAAATGTTTGTTCATTGCAACTTTGTATGTTGTTCTTAACTTCAGAAATTAACATACTTGCCTTGTAGTACTATTTTTTTCATGTCCAATGAGTCCATTTCACGCCATCTCTTCAATCACCATATCCCCCAGTGAAGTGTTTGAATATGTCCCAGTGAAGTGTTTGAATATGTCCCAGTGAAGTGTTTGAATATGTCCCAGTGAAGTGTTTGAATATGTCCCAGTGAAGTGTTTGAATATGTCCCAGTGAAGTGTTTGAATATGTCCCAGTGAAGTGTTTGAATATGTCCCAGTGAAGTGTGTGAATATGTCCCAGTGAAGTGTTTGAATGTCCCAGTGAAGTGTTTGAATATGTCCCAGTGAAGTGTTTGAATATGTCCCAGTGAAGTGTTTGAATGTCCCAGTGAAGTGTTTGAATATGTCCCAGTGAAGTGTTTGAATATGTCCCAGTGAAGTGTTTGAATATGTCCCAGTGAAGTGTTTGAATGTCCCAGTAAAGTGTGTGAATGTTCCAGTGAAGTGTTTGAATATGTCCCAGTTAAGTGTTTGAATGTCCCAGTGAAGTGTTTGAATATGTCCCAGTTAAGTGTTTGAATGTCCCAGTGAAGTGTTTGAATATGTCCCAGTGAAGTGTTTGAATGTCCCAGTGAAGTGTCTGAATGTCCCAGTGAAGTGTTTGAATGTCCCAGTGAAGTGTCTGAATGTCCCAGTGAAGTGTTTGAATCACTACACAATCACATTATCTAATAACATTGTACAAACCTAGGTGAGAGTTGCTAAGTAAGGGCTATCAAGTTGAACCTAAGAGTCTTCAAATTATACATAGGTAAGGGCTGCTAAGTAAGGGCTGCTCAAGTTATACCTAGGTAAGGGCTGCTAAGTAAGAGCTGCTCAAGTTATACCTAGGTGAGGGCTGTTAAGTAAGGGCTGCTCAAGTTATACCTAGGTGAGGGCTGTTAAGTAGGCTGTTCAATGTATACCTATATAATGGCTCTAAATAAAGTCTATCAAGTTTAATCTAAGTAATGGCTGATCATGCTATACCTAGGTGAGGGCTGTTCATGTTATACCTAGGTGACGGCTGTTCATGTTATACCTAGGTGAGGGCTGTTCATGTTATACCTAGGTGACGGCTGTTCATGTTATACCTAGGTGAGGGCTGTTCATGTTATACCTAGGTGAGGGCTGTTCATGTTATACCTAGGTGACGGCTGTTCATGTTATACCTAGGTGAGGGATGTTCATGTTATACCTAGGTGAGGGCTGTTCATGTTATACCTAGGTGAGGGCTGTTCATGTTATACCTAGGTGAGGGCTGTTCATGTTATACCTAGGTGAGGGCTGTTCATGTTACACTTAGGTGAGTGCTGTTACACAAATTGCGTTTAATATCTATTCTGAACTATACCTGTAACTTTTTTTTTGACAGGCACTTGGGGTTCGAGGATAATATAGATACACACGGTATCGTAGCTGGCATGTTTAACTCTGTTTATTGTATGGGGTAAGTGTGATATAGTGACTGCCTGGGAACTCTCTATTACACCATTTAAGGTCGTCAAATATAAAAAATATGATTACTGGATATTTCAAGTGTATTAGAATTATTCTGGTTTGAACAATATGTATACAAAATTAGAAAATTTTATGTTAATTCTTCTATAGCCATGGTACCCTTTTCTCTATAATGTCATGTTTGCCAGGAAAGGAGTATATTTTTTTTTAAACTGAATGTTGAAATAAACTAAAGTGATATCAAAACGGAATAATTACATTTGAGAAAACTTAATAAAGTGATATCAAAACGGAATATTACATTTGAGAAAAAAATTTACTAAAGTGATATCTATACTGAATATTACATTTGAGGAAAAACTTACTAAAGTATTAGTAAAACTGAATATTTCACTTGAGAAAACTTACGCTAAATGAGAAAAATATACCTTGTAACAATGCACCCATTTTTTATTTGCACAATTTTTGGGAGAAAATACATGAAGAATATCATAGAAATCATGTGTCATCTGGAAAGTTTCACGGATTTTTCCAATAATTATTTCCCTATAAAAGGTAAATAGCCATTAAAATTATGAACACAAACAACGAAGATTTTTTTCTCAAAATGGTTCGTTGTTTAAAAAAAAACAACCACAGTGTAATATAGAGTAACTCTATCTATTATATGGGGTAAATCGGATATATTGAGTGTCTGACGTGTTCAACTTTTATGTTGTATATGGTAAATCTGATATAGGGTGTAGCTAGTATGTCTTGCCTAATTTATTGTCTGATGCAAGTCAGAATCAACAAATTAATGTAATTATAAATATAATGTTTTCACGAATCGTTTGCAAGAGAGTGCCATGAGACACAGCCAATTTGACAGAGAAATCAACATATATCTTATCAATCAATCAATAAACCCATAACCCTTCAGGGTCGTAGGGGTACCACATTGGATGCTTCAGCACACAGAGTCCTCCAGCGAATTCTATCGTCAGCGATGCGGATGAGTGTGGAAATATCTAGCCCTGTCCATTCCTTGATGTTGTCTGTCCATGTCTTTATTTGTCCTCCTCTGCTTCTTCCACCCTCGATAGTTCCCTGCAGTATTGTTTTTGACAAGGAATCGTGCCTGCATACATGCCCGAACCATGCTAGTTTTCGTCGTTTCACTATTGAAAGCAATGGCTCCTGGACACCTGCACACATCTCTACTTTATTTCTTACGTACATATTGGTCTTATGTTCCCTATAGGAAATTCGTAGAATTCTTCTGTAGCATTTATACTCGAAAGCCTGTAATCTTCTCTCCATGTCCGCAGTGAGTGTCCAACTCTCACAACCATACAACACAACAGAAAGCACCAGCGACCTATACAGTTTGATTTTCACTCCAACACTGATGTTGCTTTTCCAAATCACAGTTAGCCTTGACAAGGACGCAAAAGCCATCTCCAGCCTTATTTTTATATATATCTATATGTCTAATATATCTTATGACACGCGACAAATAAAATATCTTTACCTTCTTTCGATAAATATCTTTCACCCCTTGTTGACAAGTACGATTTCTTTGATTCTTGTTGACAAGTACGATTTCTTTGATTCTTGTTGACAAGTACGATTTCTTTGATTCTTGTTGACAAGTACGATTTCTTTGATTCTTGTTGACAAGTACGATTTCTTTGATTCTTGTTGACAAGTACGATTTCTTTGATTCTTGTTGACAAGTACGATTTCTTTGATTCTTGTTGACAAGTACGATTTCTTTGATTCTTGTTGACAAGTACGATTTCTTTGATTCTTGTTGACAAGTACGATTTCTTTGATTCTTGTTGACAAGTACGATTTCTTTGATTCTTGTTGACAAGTATGATTTCTTTGATTCTTGTTGACAAGTACGATTTCTTTGATTCTTGTTGACAAAAAACGTTTGCATATTGTTTACAGCGCATTTCTTGGACCAATTTTGAGCGGAATTGTTGCAGAAGAGCTTAACTTTCGAGACAGCACTATAGTATTTTCTGGATTTTTCATAGCTTCAGTAAGTATCTACACTGAACCCCCATTCATGATTACTATTATAAATAAACAGATTCTCTTCTGATATTTTCTTCGATATAAATACCATAAATTAGAAAACAGGAATGCATCTATTTTTAGGCTTTAAATTGAAATTCTAATGCAAACTTTCACTTCAGGTAACAACTCAAGGTTTCAGTTGCATGAATTTTCATTTTTCATAAAAATGCTAGGTTTCCATTGGATGAACTTTCACTTTTCGTAACAAGGCAAGATGCCATCCAGATATTTGAATGCTCGGTGATTATGTGAAATAGTCTTGTCTCCCATATTAACAACGCGGGGGGGGGGGGGGGGCTCTGCAGAGCTGAATTGCATATGTTGAATTCCTGTTGAATTTTTACAGCACACCAACTCTCAGTAATGTGCAACTCTTTGCGGTGCGCACAACAAGACAGAAAAATTCAACTCTTTACGGTGCGCACCACAAGACAGAAAACTTCAACTGTTTGCGGTGCGCACCACAAGACAGAAAACTTCAACTGTTTGCGGTGCGCAGTTCTTTGAGAAACCTGCTATTGTAATAATTGTTGTAAAAAATATTGTAAATTTGTTTTTAAAGGCTTTTATTATCCCATCACTGACCTACCAGTGCCATACCTGGACAATGACAACACAAGACGTTATAAAAAATAGTGACAACAGAAATGACATGTCTACGAAGAATACTCGGAGTGTCATTAAGAGATGGAATTAGAAACGATAACATCAGACATATCACTAAAACACTGCCAGTATTGGAACACATCAAAAGGCAGCAGATCAATTGGTTTTCACACGCTTCCAGACTATCAACGGATAGCATGCCACAGACGACCATGACGCATAGACATAACGGCTATAAAGCCAGAGGCAGACCATGTAAAATTGGATCACAGAAATCAAAGAAGCTACAGGAACAAGCTTACAAACAGCACACAAGAACACTATGTCCAGATAACTCTTCTACCCCTGACGTCGCAAGGAAAACAAGGGCCACATCGTATAGATACATAGAATCCAGTAAGCACCAACGGAAGAAACGGCTCTCTATCCCGTCAAAACATCAACTATGAATTTTAGTCGCCTACTGTTACTTACATGCTGATTGGTCGGTCACAAGTCAAATCATATATATTGTCATGTTTACTAATACTTCTTAGAAAACCTTCGATGTTGTTGTTGTCTGTGCATATTTATGTCAGTGTTGTGTTCAGTTTTAGAAATGTACATATGTGCCTGAGTGTGTATTCAGTGTTAAAAATGTACATGTGTCTGAGTGTGTATTTAGTGTTTAAAATGTACATATCTGCTGTTGTGCTGTTATTGCATATATCATTAAATGTTGACCACACATATGCTGAAAAATCTACTTCCAAAAAATCTTTCTGACCAGATCTACTTCCAACCAAATGTATTTATATACAGATATACTTGCAAATCAAGCACATTTCTGACTAGATCTATTTCCAACCAATCATATTTCTTGCCAGATCTACTTTTGACCAGATATACTTCCGGTCAATCATATCCCTGACCAGATCTACTTATGACCAGATCTACTTCCAGCGAAACATATTTCTGACCATATCTACTTTCAACCAATCATAATTCTTACCAGATTAATGTGTAATTAAATTTATTTCTAACAGACTGTTCTCAGCGGCAGTTACTTCCTCATCCAGGCAGTACGAGATTACAAGCAAACAAGTTCGGCAGGGAGCTCACAGTATCAGAGATTAGGACCACCAGACTCATAGATTAAGAGATTAAATCAACCTGTCTCACAATATGAGAGATTAGGTCATTTTGACTCATTTTACGAAATATTAGATCCACCTGTCTCACAGTACGAGATGTTTGGACCGCCCGACTCATAGTATTATAGATTAGGATCACCACTCATAGTATGGATTATTAGATCCAACTGTCTCATAGTATGAGAGATTCGGCTCACCAGACCTATAGTATGAAATATTAGAACCACATGTCTGACAGTACGAGATATTTGGACCAGCAGACTCATAGTATTACATCCACCTGTCTGAAAGTACGAGAAATTTGGACCAGCAGACTCGTAGTATTAGATCTACCTGTCTGACAGTACGAGAAATTTGGACCAGCAGACTCGTAGTATTAGATCCACCTGTCTGACAGTACGAGAAATTTGGACCAGCAGACTCGTAGTATTACATCCACCTGTCTGACAGTACGAGAAATTTGGACCAGCAGACTCGTAGTATTAGATCCACCTGTCTGACAGTACGATAAATTTGGACCAGCAGACTCGTAGTATTAGATCTACCTGTCTGACAGTACGAGAAATTTGGACCAGCAGACTCATAGTATTACATCCACCTGTCTGACAGTACGAGAAATTTGGACCAGCAGACTCGTAGTATTACATCCACCTGTTTCATAATATGAGAGATTAGTATGAAAGGATTAGACAAAGAACCGGTACCACTCCAATCTTGGAATATATTAAGAGGCAAGAGATAAAATGGTTTGCACACATCAGCAGACTACCACCAGACAGCATACCACAGCAAGCTATGCTACACAGATACAGTGAATGCAGACCTAGAGGCCAACCACGAAAAAGATGGACCACTGAAATAAAAGTGGCGACAAACTCCACATTATACTCAGCACACAAGAGGCTCATCTCCAGAAAATTCTTCTACCCCTGACGCTGAAAGGCAATAAAGGGCTTAGCGAACAGATAGATAGTATGAAAGGTTAGATCCATTTGACTCATAGTATGAGATATTAGGTCCATCTGATTCATGGAATGAAATACTACATCCATATGTCTCACAGTATGAGAGACTGGGACCACCAGACATAGTATGAGAGAGTGGGACCTCCAGACATAATATGAGAGACTGGGACCACAGGCATATTATGAGAGACTGGTACCACCAGACAGTATAAAATAGTTTCCTTCCATACCCCACCCTCCCGCAAAAAAAAGATTGTTTACAGAATATATGCGAAAGATAATATACATTTTCTTGAAAAAATTTTTTATTTTAAATTCAAATAATTTCATTTGCGTAAAAAAAAGTATTTTTAACGTCAACTTTTGCCATCCCCTACCCACCTGTCAACAACTGTCTAACATTGTGTGATCACCTCCCCCTTGTCAACAACTGTCTAACATTGACAGATCACCTCCCCCTGTCAACAACTGTCTAGCATTGTCAGATCATCTCCCCCTTGTCAGCAACTGTCTAACATTGACAGATCACCTCCATCTTGTCAACAACTGTCTAACATTGACAAATCACCTCCGCATGACAACAACTGTCTAACATTGACAAATCACCTCCCCATTGTCAACAACTGCCTAACATTGACAGATCACCTCCCCCTTGTCAACAACTGTCTAACATTGACAGATCACCTCAACCTTGTCAACAACTGTCTAACATTGACAGATCACCTTCCCCTTGCCAACAACTGTCTAACATTGAGTGATCACCCCCCCCCCCTTGTCAACAACTGTCTAACTTTAATAGATCACCTCCCGTTGTCAACAACTGTCTAACATTGTGTGATCACCTCCCCCTTGTCAACAACTGTCTAACATTGACAGATCACCTCCCCCTTATCAACAACTGTCTAACATTGACAGATCACCTCCCCCTTGTCAACAACTGTCTAACTTTGACAGATCACCTTCACCTTGTCAACAACTGTCTAACATTGACAGATCACCTCCCCCTTATCAACAACTGTCTAACATTGACAGATCACCTCCCCCTTATCAACAACTGTCTAACATTGACAGATCACCTCCCCCTTATCAACAACTGTCTAACATTGTGTGATCACCTCCACCTTGTCAACAACTGTCTAACATTGACAGATCACCTCCCCCTTATCAACAACTGTCTAACATTGACAGATCACCTCCCCCTTATCAACAACTGTCTAACATTGACAGATCACCTCCACCTTGTCAACAACTGTCTAACATTGTGTGATCACCTCCCCCTTATCAACAACTGTCTAACATTGACAGATCACCTCAACCTTGTCAACAACTGTCTAACATTGACAGATCACCTCCCCCTTGTCAATAACTGTCTAACATTGACAGATCACCTCCCCCTTGTCAACAACTGTCTAACATTGACAGGTCACCTCCCCCTTGTCAACAACTGTCTAACATTGACAGATCACCTCCCCCTTGTCAACAACTGTCTAACATTGACAGATCACCTCCCCCTTGTCAACAACTGTCTAACATTGACAGATCACCTCCCCCTTGTCAACAACTGTCTAACATTGACAGATCACCTCCACCTTGTCAACAACTGTCTAACATTGACAGATCACCTTCCCCTTGTCAACAACTGTCTAACATTGACAGATCACCTTCCCCTTGTCAACAACTGTCTAACATTGACAGATCACCTTCCCCTTGTCAACAACTGTCTAACATTGACAGATCACCTTCCCCTTGTCAACAACTGTCTAACATTGACAGATCACCTTCCCCTTGTCAACAACTGTCTAACATTGACAGATCACCTCCACCTTGTCAACAACTGTCTAACATTGACAGATCACCTTCCCCTTGTCAACAACTGTCTAACATTGACAGATCACCTCCCCCTTGTCAACAACTGTCTAACTTTGACAGATCACCCCCCCCTTGTCAACAACTGTCTAACATTGAGTGATCACCCCCCCCCTCTCCCCTCCCCCCCCCCCCTTGTCAACAACTGTCTAACATTGACAGATTACCTCCCCCTTGTCAACAACTGTCTAACATTGTGTGATCACCTGCCCCTTGTCAACAACTGTCTAACATTGACAGATCACCTCCCCCTTGTACCTTATACACCCCAGTACCGCTCTCATTGCCTCATTTTGGATTTTTTCCAATCTATCGACTTGTGTCTGTGACAGTTTTAGTAGCCGCGGCGTAATCTATGACAGATGGCACCATCATTTGCAGAAGCAGAAACAGTACCCATTGCTGCATGTCGAAAATCTTGTGAAAAGATGAGAAATTCAACAGCTCAACTGCAGAGAGTAGCTAGAAAGTCACGGGTAGAACAAACACCATCGTTAGTGGTCATCTCATGTCAGACTTGTCCAAGGACCTTTACGTCACCAGCATAAGGTTTATTCGATCAATGTAACTTGTCTCTTACATAAATTTGTCCTCACTGCCACTCTGCTAGCCTGTCGGTTCTGTGCCAGCTGCCCAGCCTCTTTCTCGTGTTCCTGTGTCATGTTCGGAAAGCCTTCGATATCCTGTGTCCATTGTGGTCTTGGTCTGTCTCCAGTTCTCTGTCCTAGAGCATTTCCCCTTCCATGATTATCTTTCGAAAGCACTGTGTCTCTTGATATGTCCGAAATATGTTTCCTTACATTTATATATGTTTGAAATATGTTCGCTTGCATTTGTATATGTCCGAAATATGTTTGCTAGCATTTATATATGTTTGAAATATGTTCGCTTGCATTTGTATATGTCCGAAATATGTTTGCTAGCATTTATATATGTTTGAAATATGTTCGCTTGCATTTGTATATGTGCGAAATATGTTCGCTTGCATTTTTATATGTGCGAAATATGCTCGCTTGCATTTTTATATGTTTGAAATATGTTCGCTTGCGTGTTTTTCTTGGATAGTTTTAAGGAGCCAGTCTTCCATGTTCAAATCTCTGCAGACGTTTTTGTGTTGGTTCGTCTTTCTGTCCTGGATATTCTTATGTCATTTCTATATTCTTTCATTTCGAATGCCCATATTTTCTTTTTCATTCGTGGTGTCATTGTCCACGACTGACAACTATATGTTGACACTGGAAAGATATAGAGTTACAGCAGTAGCGTGCATTAGACATCTACGAAATCATAGTCAAGAACATAACTCTAACTGAATTTTAACATGTGGGTGTAACAAACGGTCAGCATCATCATGTGATGGACGATAAATATATCATTATAATATCGAACTTACATTGTCTCAGTTTAGGGCCTATATCAGAGACCATCATTACAGACAATGTCAAATGCTGGCTTGGTAAACTTGATGAACTTGTGGTACATACAATGTCAAATGCTGGCTTGGTAAACTTGATGAACTTGTGGTACAGACAATGTCAAATGCTGGCTTGGTAAACTTGATGAACTTGTGGTACAGACAATGTCAAATGCTGTCTTGGTAAACTTGATGAACTTGTGGTACAGACAATGTCAAATTCTGTCTTGGTAAACTTGACGAACTTGTGGTACAGACAATGTCAAATTCTGTCTTGGTAAACTTGACGAACTTGTGGTACAGACAATGTCAAATGCTGTCTTGGTAAACTTGATGAACTTGTGGTACAGACAATGTCAAATGCTGTCTTGGTAAACTTGATGAACTTGTGGTACAGACAATGTCAAATGCTGTCTTGGTAAACTTAATGAACTTGTGGTACAGACAATGTCAAATGCTGTCTTGGTAAACTTGATGAACTTGTGGTACAGACAATGTCAAATGCTGTCTTGGTAAGATTGATGAACTTGTGGTACAGACAATGTCAAATGCTGTCTTGGTAAACTTGAACTTGTGGTACAATGTCAAATGGTGTTTTGGTAAACTTGATGAACTCTTGTATGGTACAGATTACGCTGATGTTAAATATTCTGTGTGGGTTAATATTGTGATGTAGATTTGCTCTGAAACCAGCTTGTTATGCTGTGTGGGTTAATTTTGTGATGTTGATTTGCTCTGAAACCAGCTTGTTATGCTGTGTGGGTTAATTTTGTGATGTAGATTTGCTCTGAAACCAGCTTGTTATGCTGCAGTTACTTCGTCTAACTTCTGTTTTATTCTGTTCACAATTATTTTAAATATGACTTTATCATTTTCGTTGACAAAGAACTAAAGCTGTAAATTTTCCATCCAATCGCCTCAAATATTTTTGAGTCTTTCAAATTTTTTTAAATAATAAATCTTAATTGTGCACATTTGTTTCGATCGTTTCTCTGTTCAAATTTAACTTTACTAGTCATTGTCACCATGTTATAAATACAATTGTCGCTCTATCTAATGAATGGTAAATATTACCACAAAATTATCATGTCAAACAATACTTACCTGTTCCCACTTCAATGCGCACGCATCTCAACTCTTAAAATTACATTCAAGTGAAACAAAAAATGATCATTAAAGCAGTTTCTTATTGAATTCTCGACATATTTGTGTAATCAGTTTCCGTTAATTATTTAACCATCCTTACCTATCACATCTCGCCATCTTCAAAAACTATGCGTTACAGTGGTTAACACTGTTCCACAATTTACGTTCCATCATAACTGAGAGAAAGTGTCTTCTAAGTTTCTGTATCACTTAACACGCCAATGTGAGAACCGCAAGTTGTACACGTTTTATTGATACACTCAGGTTAAATTGCGTCTTCGACACGCTTCAAATCACCGGACTAGAACGATTTCTGAAGTGACTAGTGTTACATGACATCGATTACATTTACACTTGAAACTGCAATCATTTCCCATCAATTCTAGAAAGTGTTAATGACTTTGAACTGAGAATAAATTAATGATAATTCTAAACACACAAAGACGGTATCATCGTGTGATTACTTATCTTTCTTTTTCAAATAAATTACTTCCACTAGTGTCAACTTTTATTGTCCGTTCAATAAATAAATGTCGCTACTCCACCGACGACATCTTCCATAACCACCACAACAGAATCTGCGTACTAAAACCTGAGAAATCAGTTACTTCCCTTGCTGTCATCTTATGTTGATGAAATACTAAAATATACCGTCGGAGGTAGCTACGGGCTAAGGGTAATTGACAGCGTAATATACAAGGATAGGGTCATGAAGTTTTGCTAATAACTAAAGACACACATAATAACACATAATACACAAATCGACGTTTTCAGTTTTGTGCAGTAAGTAAAAGTAAAGTTACCCATAGCATTTATTAATGTCGTAGGGGTGTGAAATGTTAGCGATCTCACATTTCAGTGAGTCTGCTATATGAAGGCGGTAGCCATCTCCTCTCCCTCGCAGTCTTTACTTCCCGGATTAATCCAGTACCAATTTAAGGCTGGGTCGACCCGGGAGCCGTTGCGATCTGAAAAACATTTAGCCTCATCTGGAGGATGAAACCAGGACCACTCATATGCGAAGCCAGTGCGCTAACCACTGCCCCCCCCCCCCCCCCAATAAAAAGCCGAATAGAACATCTCGTATAATTCCAGAAATGTTTGTCACTGAGCATTGATGGCGACGGTACCTGCGTTTGTGTCGAAATCGTGATCTTTTCATGTCCTTTCTTTCTAGACAAAATTGTTCAGTTACAAAGAAATATAGCTATTTATTTCCCTTAGGCCGTATGGTATGTAAACTTCATAGGACCAGGTTTCGGTTGCAACATATGGTAGAGTACAAATGGATCCATGTTATGCGAACCACACTAACAATGTTAGGTTTCTGGTATAGTCGTTTCTCTATTATATTCATTATAATATGATTTGGTCATGATTAAATAGAAAATTTGGTCATGATTAAATAGAAAATATCAGACACTAGCTGATACATATACATATATACTTGCTTGGTAACGACCTTAGTTTGCTGTAACATATATACTTGCTTGGTAACGACCTTAGTTTGCTGTAACATATATACTTGCTTGGTAACGACCTTAGTTTGCTGTAACATATATACTTGCTTGGTAACGACCTTAGTTTGCTGTAACATATATACTTGCGTGGTAACGACCTTAGTTTGCTGTAACATATATACTTGCGTGGTAACGACCTTAGTTTGCTGTAACATATATACTTGCGTGGTAACGACCTTAGTTTGCTGTAACATATATACTTGCTTGGTAACGACCTTAGTTTGCTGTAACATATATACTTGCGTGGTAACGACCTTAGTTTGCTGTAACATATATACTTGCTTGGTAACGACCTTAGTTTGCTGTAAAGAACTAAACATATTATGAGGGGCGCTTTAGCTTCATAGACTTACAATTTATAGACGTCCATATCCCATTATTCACCGCTCTATCAATTAGAAGTGAAACAATAAGTCAGTTACAACAATATCCCACTGGAAGATGTCAGAATTTAGCAATTAATGAACAAACTAAAACATTCAAATGTTCACATTTTGTTGGAATGTTTCAGTATTTTATCAACAAGAAATGTCGATAATTGAATCAAGAAATGTTGATAATTGAAATAAGAAATGTCGATAAATGAAATAAGAAATGTCGATAAATGAAATAAGAAATGTCGATAAATGAAACAAGAAATGTCGATAAATGAAATAAGAAAAGTCGATAACTAATATAAGATATGTTGATAATTGAAAAAAAAAATGTTGAGAATTAAAACATGAAATGTCGATAATTAAAACAAGAAATGTCAATAATTAAAACAAGTCCTTTTAAACTGTGTAATATACCAAAACATTTCAACAATTCACGTGGGCCTAACTGGCAGAAATGTGTCAATAGTCCAGGTAAATAATAACATATAGAGGTACGTCTGACAAGTTTTATCAAATATTATGAGTAAATATATGGTGTAACATATTCAAGCATAAGAAATTATTACATGTTGTAATAAATATAACACAAACAGTTATATATGTTTAAAATCTATATTTTGTTAATATTCATTATTACTGTATGTCTGTTTCTGTTTTTAACATTCAGTATTAGTGTTTTTGTTTCGTGATGAAGGTCATTTGGCAGGAAAGTAGAGGTTGTCATTTATATTTATTAAAAGTTCTAGTTCTGTGAAGATCTGATTATATTTTGTTCTAACAACATGCACTTACTCATGGTGTACCTTCCATTGTTGTCACTGTGGTTTTCAACACGTTTTCTGAGATGATTACTGGGTTACAATCATTGATTGTGATTACAGTGTTATAATCAACTGTTGCAGGGTTATAATCATCGATACATCATCATCATATGCCGTCTCCGCAACGATGGTTGGCTGCAACAGTCCTCCAACATCTCCTATCTCTTATTTTGGTGGTGCTCTCTGCTAGAATGTAATATGTACATCTTGTAATGTTATTCTCCCACTTGTATATCCCGCCTATCTCTTGCCCGCTTCCCTTTGACTTTACCCTCATGAATGTAAGGTCTTCAACAAGGTCTTTTAATATGTTCACAATATTTTATTTGCTTGATCACTATTTCCTTTAATAATTCTTGTTGTTAGAATTTGGGTTTTTTTCTCCTGCCATGATGTTCTCCATATTCTTCTATATATTCCCATCTCAAAGGCATCACATCTGTCTTCTGTTTGTTTATTGCCCATGTTTCTGAGCCATATTTTAATATAGAACAGATGTAGCACTTTATAATTATCATTTTTAACTTGTTTGTAATTTGTTTAGATGTTCATATTTTCCTCATGTAAAGTATTTGTAGCCATTCCTATTCTCCTTTTAACTTTCTGTTTAAATTTTTCATCTTCACAATCATCGATCTCATGGTTATAATCATCTATCACATGGTTATAATCATCGATCGCATGGTTATAATCATCGATCACATGGTTATAATCATCGATCTCATGGTTATAATCATCGAGTACAGAGTAATGATCGAACAGATAGTTTGTTGTTAGATGACTTCGTTCATTAACACAATGTTAATAACAGTTTGTTGTTAGATGACTTCGTTCATTAACACAATGTTAATAAAATTCGCAAGAGTTAATTCATTCATGAGATAATCACTCCTCCTATTATCATCACAAAATATGTCTTTTCGTATGTTTAGTATATTAATTGTTTTGTTTGCTGTATGTCGCCCTGGTGAATACTTTTAGTCGAAAATCGTGTGTCTTTGTGTCTCGTTGCTAGTGTTATTTGTTGGCAAATATTGGTATAGCCTACCTATTTCCGTTCATTTTTAATTTATTCAGGATAAACTCTGAAAACCAGCTGCAATATATGTAATCTCGACCTCTCTCGTTAGTAATCTCTACTTCGCAGACATATGCACATTAAAACTATAACAACCCGTCGCCATTCACGGTATGTTTGAATTGAAACGCCAGCTCCATATCTACCAATCACATACTTGGAAGTTATTTCCTCCCTTCACCTAATCCTGAAGTTATACCTTGAAACGATATCAGCCAGGCTTCAGAAGTGTTATCCCTTCAGAATATGCTAACCTATGCTCTGTCGTATCAAATTTATAGTCAATGCCTTATTCTAACACACTGCTGCAGTCGCGGTCTCAATTCCCGCTATCACTTTCCACCAGCCTCCAATTTGGGAATAGTTTATGCTGTCTGGACTCCAACAACGGGAATGCTAATGTTACGTGCGATTGTAAGTGTCGGCTGTAGATGGTGTCAGTCTGTGGTGGCGGCTATGGTAATCTACATAAATGTGGCTGTACGCTGCGATAGAAACTACTACAGATGGCGTACAACTAGACACATTGCATGCGCATTGGAAACACTCTTTTGAAACACTCGGTAACAGGCCGAAACAACCATTCATAAAATTGACTGGTATCAACGGGGTAGAAAGAAATGCAACAGAAATAGTGTTTGTGGAAGAGCGACAATAGAAGGGTTATGTCCCACAGGGAACTAGAATCATAGTAACTTTCCAAGTAATTGAGATTTGCAGTGTCATCGGTAGACGATGTTGGGAGACTACTAAAGCAGAAGCTGTTGGCGTGGCTCTCTTTGCTGCTGTAATGTGGTAGGTACTCATGTGGTGTATTTAGTTAATGCAGTAATGTGGTATGTCAGAGTTTGTTTCAATAACTGCACTCATTGACAGCGGGTGACTCCCCACTGACGGCGGGTGACTCCCCACTGACGGCGGGTGACCCCCCACTGACGGCGGATGAATCCAGCTTCAACTTTGCGGGACATGTTGATTGACTCGGTAAGTATGATAATAGTCATGTGACATCAGCCATGACAGTACCTACCTCCATCACATCATTATCACCATCGTAAGACTGCGCGTGGTTGTAGTGAAGGTACAGTAGGTTTCTTTGACAGTTTTCCTACCAGATCGTGCAGAAATGTCCAAGCACAGCATTGATGACTAATAGCATTGATGACTAACAGCCGACCCATCAGGTATAGATAATTACAACATTTTATGCAGAGTTATCGTCAATTCGCAGACTTTGATTTCAATGGAGATATAATTGTAGCTGCAGGCAGTATGATACCTATAATTAGATGTGGGTGAGCTGTCAGTGTGTCAGGCTTGCTGCATGACCGTTTGCTCTAATGACCTCTGCGCATAATGAATTAAGACTTCATTGGTTACGTATTTGATGATTGTTGTGTTGTCGTTGGTCAATGTTTATATACTTGAGGTCGTCTTGGATATTTTTGGAATGCGACTCCAAGCATATAAATTGTAACCAACAAAAACACGAGAATAATGTTTTTAAATGTAACAAATGTAGTCCCAATTAATTATGTGCAGAGGTCTTTACTCAAGGCTGCCATGCTTGATAAAAGTGCATGTGTAAAAAAAAGGAAATTTGTTTTTAAAAAGTATGCGCTATAGAGGGATTATAGTGTATAGCCATGAATGGGTTCCGGTATAGTACCTTTGATGGTCGTAGTTTTAGCTTGAAAAATAATCTGGGATAAAACGAAATGTCTGAACAGTTTGGTTGGTCCTTGTTAGTTTTTTCCGCGGCGTATTTCTCAAACAACAACATTCTGGCGGCATTTCTTGAATGCTCTATAATGTAGGTCACACACACATATACATGTATAAATAGGGTTTACATTTTTTTTTCCTCAATGTTTCCAGTAATGGCTTTATATACACGAGTAATATAGTGTTAGGGTCTTCAGAACGAAATTATTCTGTATTTGGACGGAATTACTTTTTTGTCTGATTTTTTTTTTCCGCAACATGATTTAATGAACATCTTTCTGACGACAAGTAGTAGCTGTAGAAGGTTACATAAAGTACCAAACGAAAGAGAATTGAATGTGCAACCTAACTACAGGACAACAAGCTGTCATCAGTGTATATCTTATCTATCCATCTTACGTTAGTGAGTGTATTGAAAGCATAAGTCTTACGTGTAGACAAAAGAATGATAGTTTATGAACTTAGGTAATTACGAATCGTTGCCATATTGTGGGGCAACGATCCGCGGCACAATATGTGATGAAAACCATTTTAAAATTGAGAGAGATCTCCAATTTGACAAATCTAACAAACTGGCAACTTGCAATCTTAACTCAAACACAAAATATAAGCACATTACACCAACAAACAGGAATGTTAGACAAACAGTGATGCTATACAAACAGGGATTTCAGACAAACAGTGATGTCAGAAAAACAGTGGTGTCAGAAAAACAGTGGTGTCAGAAAAACAGTGATGTTAGACAAACAGTGATGTTAGACAAACAGTGATGTTAGACAAACAGTGATGTTAGACAAACAGTGATTTCAGACAAACAGTGATGTTATACAAACAGTGATGTTACACAAACAGTGATGTTAGACAAACAGTGATGTTAGACAAACAGTGATTTCAGACAAACAGTGATGTTACACAAACAGTGATGTTAGACAAACAGTGATTTCAGACAAACAGTGATGTTATACAAACAGTGATGTTACACAAACAGTGATGTTAGACAAACAGTGATGTTAGACAAACAGTGATGTTATACAAACAGTGTTGTTACAAAAACAGTGATGTTAGACAAACAGTGATGTTAGACAAACAGTGATGTTAGACAAACAGAGATTTCAGACAAACAGTGATGTTACACAAACAGTGATGATAGACAAACAGTGATGCTATACAGTGTTGTTACACAAACAGTGATGTTAGACAAACAGTGATGTTAGACAAACAGTGATGTTAGACAAACAGTGATGATAGACAAACAGAATATATTTGACAATAATTTTGTTGCGCTCAACTTCAATTTTACTTCTCATGAAATGTTTGTTATCCAATTCGTACTAAATTCTATTCTTGCTAAGTTCTATTATTGCTAAGTTCTATTCTTGCTAAGTTTTATTCTTGCTAAGTTCCATTCTTAATAAGTTCTATCCTGGACCATGTTATCTTACTAAGACTTGACTGTCCATTTACTGATCATACATTTTTTTTAAATTTGAAGTAAATTGTTCAGCTGCCCAATGTTATATGTCATTTGTGTGTGTACCATGTCAAATTTCTGAACTGAACAAAATATTGCGAAACTTGACAAAATATTTTCCAGAACTAGATTTTCAAAGTTAGTAGATGGGAAAATTCATACTTAGATCATATTTATATATGATGCCCCTAATTGTGTTGGTATGGTATTCACATCAACATACTTTGGGGGTCGAGGTGGGAGTTTGTAATTACACCCAGCACAGTAGGTAGTAACTGCTGCGTTTTGTCAGCTTTGGTTTGCTGCCCTGTGCACGCTACCTGCATGCACCAACAAAATCAACTCAATGTACAGTTGTGCACGCTACCTGCATGCACCAACAAAATCAACTCAATGTACAGTTGTGCACGCTACCTGCATGCACCAACAAAATCAACTCAATGTACAGTTGTGCACGCTACCTGCATGCACCAACAAAATCAACTCAATGTACAGTTGTGCACGCTACCTGCATGCACCAACAAAATCAACTCAATGTACAGTTGTGCACGCTACCTGCATGCACCAACAAAATCAACTCAATGTACAGTTGTGCACGCTACCTGTATGCACCAACAAAATCAACTCAATGTACAGTTGTGCACGCTACCTGCATGCACCAACAAAATCAACTCAATGCACAGTTGTGCACGCTACCTGCATGCACCAACAAAATCAACTCAATGTACAGTTGTGCACGCTACCTGCATGCACCAACAAAATCAACTTAATGCACAGTTGTGCACGCTACCTGCATGCACCAACAAAATCAACTTAATGCACAGTTGTGCACCCTACCTGCCTGCACCAACAAAATCAACTCAATGTACAGTGCCAATATATATTTTATCCTCTGAGATTACTTTCCTGAAGGTTTTTTTTTAATTTTCTACTCTGCATAAACATTTATCTTAGCTACCAGTCCGCTAGTAATATCACTTGTCAGCAATTAAACAAGTACAGCCGTGAACCTACCTTATCGAGAAAATAAGTACAGCCGTAAACCTACCTTGATCGAGAAAACAAGTACAGCCGTAAACCTACCTTGATCGAGCAAACAAGTACAGCCGTGAACCTACCTTGATCGAGCAAACAAGTACAGCCGTAAACCTACCTTGATCGAGCAAACAAGTACAACCGTGAACCTACCTTGATCGAGCAAACAAGTACAGCCGTGAACCTACCTTGATCGAGCAAATAAGTACAGCCGTGAACCTACCTTGATCGAGCAAACAAGTACAGCCGTGAACCTACCTTGATCGATTTAAAATTACAATTAAAATGTGACCGAAGTTTGAACACATTTTATCACGGTAGTTTTCTTGTGTTTACCACATTTCCTCAAATTTAAACAGCGGAATTAGTTTATCTATATGGATTTACAATATTAGAACAAAATGAGAGGGTCTGTCTGTAAGAACGATATTTCGTTTTAACGACGATGCTGGGCCATGTTATCTACGATATATTGTTTTTACGAACGGATAGATAAAATATCCATGAAACTTTTCTCTCATCATCTCATCATCTCATCATGCTAATTTGTATTTATGTATGTTTATTCTGATAAAAAGGACACTTTTACTGAAACGTCTGCTCATTAATGTTTACTGCAGTGTAGTCTATGGCAAAAGCAAGAGTCAAGAGAATAGGAATTCGAACCAGCACAACCGAACTGCATGTATGGTGTTTTATATTCGCCATCAACCGTATGATTTTCAGTGTCATTACCAATGAACCGAGATTCAAAGTACATTACCAATGGATAGAAAGTCAAAGTACATTATAGCGGAATCGAGTGTCAAAGTACATTACAGCCGAATCGAGTTTCAAAGTACATTACAGCCGAATCGAGTGTCAAAGTACATTACAGCGGAATCGAGTGTCAAAGTACATTACAGCGGAATCGAGTGTCAAAGTACATTACAGCCGAATCGAGTGTCAAAGTACATTACAGCGGAATCGAGTGTCAAAGTAGCCGAATTTAGTGTCAAAGTACATTACAGCGGAATCTACAGTAGATTATAACCAGATGTAGTATACCTTATTGAAATATTAAAACTGAATTTAAGTGTCCGTGTCATGTGACGTATTCTCTCCAGAACGATGTCTTCCCAATGAACTACCTGAACCCTTCTCTGTCTTGGGCCATGCGACTTGCATTTTCCAAGGACGTATTGCTCTGCCCTCCATTATTTATTTTTCTAAACAGTTGTGTCTATTTATATGACCAAACATGTGTAGTTTTCATTTTGTTATTGTGTTTAGTAACCAATACTCTAGCGATTAATCCATTTGAAATTTCTAGGCACAATGTTCTCGTAGGTTGCCATTACTTTTGGGAAGGAACAGCCGCTAATCGGACACGGCAGAGAGAACACATCTATTCTCGACGGCCACAAGTGTTAACAACATTATTCTTGATTTGGGTTACAAAACACTTAACTACTGGCCAAAAGAAAAAAATGTTCTAGAGCATTTGTATCAATTAAATTGAACTATTTTGGCTGTAGTGATTTTCCAATCAGTTACGATTAGTATTATTTTCTTAACTGTACGGGTGGCCATCTGTCCACGGCTGAAATCGAACCAGGCACCTTTCGTCATCACTGACGCAAAAATTACTGCAATAGAGTATGACCTATTGAATTGTGTGAAAAAGTACCTTACTAATGAATCCAATTGCTGAATAATTTACTAGGAAATATAATGTCAAAATACTTAATTAATGTCAAGGTACTATATTATCCAATCTGGCATATTGTTATGATGCTAATGTATCTATCGCCATAAGTACGTTATTTGTGATTATAGTGTTATATCGGTGAAGTGAAGTACTGTATTTGTGATGATAGTGTTGTTATATCGGTAAAGTGAAGAATTGTTATATTGTGTGCATCATTGAACTGTTGTGTTAGTTATTCCAGTGTCGAAGTACTATAATTATTAACTACATTTTGTAGATTATTTTGTCCAACAAACGTCGAAGTACTATTATCAATGAGTTCGATATGGATTTCATAAATGAATTCATCAATTATGACGACATACTTTGCCTGTGTCCAACATTAGAACTGAGGGGTCGGTGATCTAATTTATACAGTACTGCCAATGTAGAAGTTGTTCACTTCAAATTGCAACCACAAATTTCATTTTTTGAAGGTAAGATCATTGACCAACGAACTTAAGTATGGCTTTAATTTTGGAAAATCCAAAGTCGTAATAAACTGCTAAAACCCTAGTCTAGCAGACAAACTCCTTTGCCGTTAGAATAAAGCCATGGATTTGCAGGACACGGATAACGTGATTAAAGTGTCACTTGACGATCCCGGAATAATCAGTGCTCAAGCAACGGAAACATTTCTGACTGTCAACCACGCCATTTTGGCCGGCATTGTAGCAACAATAGGAATTGTCACAAACGTCATCAATATTGCAGTGTTTCTCAAACAGGGTTTTGGGGACACAGTTAATGTTAGTTTGTTCGCTTTATCTCTGTCTGATCTGAGCTCGATGATAACTTTACAATGGGTGAACCTGCTCCGAAATCCACTATTCATCAATACTGGAGTTCCCATTCTGCCTTCTGAAGTCCAGCATTTATCTGGAGGTTGGCCTCACGGGTTTTTTACACGACTGACAAGTGGAATAACTGCTTACATAACATTTGAAAGATGCTTGTGTGTTCTGATACCACTCAAAATTAAAACTATCGTTACGCCCAAACTAGCAGTAACGGTCATCCTCATTATTTTCCTCATACTTTTTCTAGCACTCCTCCCTGACTACGCCACTGCCTACATTGACTGGAGATTCGACTCTCAGTCTAACAGAACGATGCTAGGTCTCCTTTTTACAGAAGGTAGAGCAGAGATGGCAGTTCTAAGTTTCACATTGGCTGCATATATTCAAATAATTTTCTTCATGGCAGTTGTCATCTTTACTATTACTTTAATTATAAAAATTAAGCAGGTATCCAGATGGAGAACGTCTGCTTCTAGTTCTGGAAGAGGCTCAGGAAAAGACAACACACAAAGTCGAGATAATAAGACAGTTAAAATGATACTTTTAATTGCTATAATCTACTGTGTATGTTTCATTCCATTCATCGCAAATTTTATAACAACCAGCGCGGTACCAGAGTTTAGAGTCTTGGGACGTTACGAAAACATGTTTATGGTCTCGTGGTCCTTCGCGTTTCTAGTAGATTCTGTCAACGCTTCTGTGAATCTGATTGTCTATTACAGGATGAGTACAAAATACAGGCAGACGTTTCATTCACTGTTTTATCGATGTCACGTGGCCAAACAAACAAAATAGAACTTACTCGTGGGGGTGTGTGTGGATGTGAACAGGTTACGCGTCCATGACCGGAGTTAGCTTTGAACGTTGTGACCAGCAAATTCGTACAGGAACCAATTCTCTTATACGGCCACTGACCGACTATGCTATCGACATGGTTACAGACGCCCACCATTCATTGCAAGTGTAAGAACACTGAACATAGGGCCTAATAGTTACCAACGTCGAAGTCGTGTGTATCCTAGAATTAGTGCAAATTAAACGAAGGTGACACAACGCATTTCCGTTCTTTTGACTTCGCCATGTTTGAAATTTGATATGACCATTGTTCTGCTATAAGAGAGATCCAGCGGGAATTTTACAAGCAATGCAAGAACACACTTATTCCCACAAGAAAAATAAACATATTCTATGGCGGGATATACTGACCTACAACCCCCTGCGAATGACATTGATCTGCCATGACATAACTCTGATGGACCAGGTATTCGTTACAGAAACTATTACGGCACGGTAATGGTTGTAAGCACAAATCAATTGTTTCCTTAGAGCATACAATTTTTAGCTATACTGGTGAAACGTCAAACACGTTACCAGTAATGTATCAAACTTTCGTCGGTATATCCAAAATACCTATAACATTACTCGTGACGTTTCAACCAAGTGACGTTTCTTTGCAGAAAATTGTCTTCATCGTGCACATTCTGAACGCTTCCCTGTCTTGGGATAGCAGGCCTGCATTGGTCAGGGACATGTTCATACATGTCTTTTGGTAGGTCAGCTTTTGGAAAATATTGTGGCCTGGAAGGTATTGTTTATATTCTATCATGTTGATAGAAATAAGTTTTACCAACAGAGTGTATCGCCCAGGAAAGAAGACATGGCAGAATGCAAACATATTTGGTCGGGATGTTTTTTGAGGGGTTCGATTCGCGCTTGGAGACGTGCGGTCGCAGTAGATCTTGAGGATGCTTACAATAGGGTGTCCATGGATATCTATTGGACCAGCTGTTAAATCTTGCAATAAATCATTTTGTAGTGCAGTGGGTTGGTGCCGCCCTGATGCACAAGATAGTAGTTCTTAAGTGTGGTAACTGGATATCGGCACCAACGGTTATTAGCCCTGATCTGCCACAGGGATCTCCTGTACTTTTCAATGTACACTAGCAATCAAATATATCTCAACTCAATATACAGTTGTGCACCCTACCTGCCTGCACCAACAAAATCAACTCAATGTAACAGTGTTGCCAATAAATACTTTATCCTCTGAGATTACTTTTCTAATTTTCTACTCTGCATAAACATTTATCTTAGCTACCAGACCGCTTCAATATCACTAGCAATCAAATCACAGGTGCTGGCAGAACGATGTCGTACGCCGATGATATCCTGGTGTATAGGCAGGGCAGAAATCGAGAAGAGTGTGTCGTGGAACTACAGAAGGAGCTGGACAGACTGACAAATTGGTGGAGATACGGGAGTAGTGGTTAATCCTTCTAAGGCATTCGTGACATGGTTTTCCGTGAACAATCACATGGTAAAGACACCCATGCAACAAGTTTCGTTGTCCTGAAAAAGTTTAGAAAGAACTAGCACAATGAGATATATGAGTGTGTTTTTTTGACAGAAGTCTGGGTTTCAGGGAACATGTTGATCACGTTATCACAAGGGCAGGCAGAGGCTTAGCAGCAATGAAGGTTATGGCTGCTGTGCAATGTGAGCAGAGGTTGTTATTTCTTTTGTACCAGGGTTTGGTGATGGCTGTGGTGGAATATACACTGACAATTCTGACTCTTAGCCAAACTCAGATAGAAAGACTGGATAGAATCCAGAATTCAGCAATGCACATCATACTTGGGTGCACAAGAGACACATCAAGAAGAGCTATGCAATACCTACTTGGTTTCCAACAGCTCAGCACAGATGAAAATATTGCACGGGCATATCTTCAAATATATGCAGATAAGGAACACCCATTGCTTTCCAAAATATAGAACGTTAAAGGCAGCAGACTCAAGAGAGGGAGCTCGTGGATGAGTAAGTGCTGAGAATGTCATACAAAGCATGTGCAGATTGCAGGATGTGGCAGCAGGTGCGGAATGGATAAGTCTACCCACAGATTTCGAAACTTGTTTGAGAGTAGTAATATTGCTTAGCAGGGAATGCAGAGAATGGTGTCCCACAGCTGTGGAGAAAGAAGTGCAGAATTTTGTCAGTGAGAATACCAAAGAGGGGGATGTGATTATATACACTGATGGATCTGTGATTAAACATGTTCGCAGTGCTTGGGTCTTCTCAGCTCAGCGCACAGGTAAAACGATCAGGGAGGAGAGTAGGCCCTTTGCCGTCATTACGAGTAGTATGACCATGGAGACTATGGCGGTGACCAGGATATTTGAGTGGGTATGCACACAGAAGGTAACATGGGTCTGCATCTTGAATGACTGAATATGATTAGAAGGTACATGTGGGTCTAGTTCGGGAACAGTGGATTGAGGCCTTGAGAAAGGCGAGGCTGAAAATGGTTACATTTATTTTCGTGCCGGGACATGTGGGTGGTCGAGGCAATGAAAGAGCGGATCAACTGGCAAGATGCGTGATTGTGGCACAGTGCAATGGATCGCACTGACGTTCTGAACTCCTTAAGAGATATAGCACGCGAGAGTTAGACTAATGTGGATGATGATTCCTTTTCAATGGCCAGGATTAAAGATCAGGGATTGAAATGCGGTGTTGCTAGATGTGAACATTTTGGAGGCCGCAGAAGAATGATGGTCAACCAGCATAGGACCGGTACTGACAACAGAAGTGTAATGGCCGATACATTCAAGGAGAGATCAGAGCAACTAGGGATGTGTCCAGTTTGCAGTGATGATGATCTGAAGACTAACTAACTAACTAAGGTCTAACCAGAATTGAGTTATTATATTTTATTGATTTATTTTGACAATTAAACATATTTCAAGACAAGCCAATATTTTTCAATCCCAAATGAATTTTTTGAGAATTATATAAACATGAAATTCTGTTAGTAATATATTAACAAAAATGAACAACAAATGTATCACAACTGGGAGTTACTGCATCAGAACGAGTGGTTCCTGTGTCAGAACATGTGGTTGCTGTGTCATAACGAGTGGTTACTAATACTGTGTTAGAACAATTACTTACTGCGTCAGAGTTAGTGGAAACTGTGTCACACCTGCAACTAGTACAGATTTTCCATATTAATATGGATTTCGAGCCCATAAAAAACCAAAATTTAAAAACAAAAATTTTGTTTAAAAGGTCACTTGGTGTTCAATTTCCAAGTAATTATTACTAATGCTGATATTTTTATCTCACACTCTCATACTGAGGGGGGGGGGGATTTTTTAACTTACAAAAATTGAGTTTTTTGTAAAAAATATTAATTCGTTCTAAATACAGTAATTTTTATTGAAATATGGAAATAAATTCTTAAAAATACTAATTTATGACAACAAATTGAAATCTATGCAACTGCATAATACCAGCGCAGTTTCCTGCCACAATGTGCTCACCCTGGCCTACCAACATTTCCCAACCAAAATATTTTTCTCACAACACTCAGATGGCATCCATAGCCTCAGATGACATCCATAGCCTCAGATGACATCCATAACACTCAGATGACATCCATAACACACAGATGACATCCATAACACTCAGATGACATCCATAGCCTCAGATGATAGCAGATAAGGTTTCAACCTGGTCCTTTCAGCTGACCAGGTTAAAATCTTGTCCCTTTGCATCAGATTTTTATTCAAAAATTTCTCAGTGCTGTCGATTAATATTGTTATTCCTCTCATAGATCCAAGTCAACATAGTTTTCAGCTGCCACTGTGGGCAGATGCCCCCAAAATATATTTCTCAGCTGCCATGATGAGCAGATGCCCTCACACACATAGTTCTCAGCTGCCACTGTGGGCAGATGTCCCCACAACATAGTTCTCAGCTGCCACTGTGGGCAGATGTCCCCACAACATAGTTCTCAGCTGCCACGATGAGCAGATGCCCTCACACACATAGTTCTCAGCTGCCACTGTGAGTAGATGCCCTCACACACATAGTTCTCAGCTGCCACTGTGAGCAGATGTCCCCACAACATAGTTCTCAGCTGCCACTGTGGGCAGATGTCCCCACAACATAGTTCTCAGCTGCTATTGTAAACAGAGGACACCTATATTTGTTTAGAAGTTCTCATCTAATAGTGCCACTTATCTCTGCCTCATTCAACAGTTCACAAATCTAACACTGTCATTCAACAGTTCACAGGGATTCACAAGGGTTTTGCATTGGTTTCATGAGAGTTCCAGCAATAGCAAATAACCATAAGCAATAGCATAAGTCCATAAAAGCACCTTCTCATGGTGTATCCTGTTAACAAGTACTTTCACAGCCTGTGCACAAAACATGACCAACACATTGGGGATAGAATATGGGGACAAAACATGACCAACACATTGGGGATAGAGTCTGGGGACAAAACATGACCAACACATTCGGGATAGTCTGGGGACAACACATTGGGGATAGAGTCTGGGGACAACAAATTGGGGATAGAGTCTGGGGACAACACATTGGGGATAGAGTCTGGGGACAACACATTGGGGATAGAGTCTAGACCGAGATAGAATATAAGAACTGATTGCACACAAGACAGACAATGTCTGTGGTCACTACCTCTCTGTTCTCACACAAGACAGACAATGTCTGTGGTCACTACCTCTCTGTTCTCACACAAGACAGACAATGTCTGTGGTCACTACCTCTCTGTTCTCACACAAGACAGACAATGTCTGTGGTCACTACCTCTCTGTTCTCACCGTGCAGTGCAACAATGACTGACCTGGACAGAGATGTTCGCAATGTCTATAGCTCATGATAAATGTTAGTAAAATTCTGCAGAAAAATGTTAGTAAAAATTCAAACTTGGGCACAGTGTTCTTGATATCAGAAAACAAAATCTTGGCTAATAGGGCAGACCAACCCAAGTTCAGTTCTACTAATAATGTGTTTCTTAAACCAGACTTAGGCTCTTAAATGATAAGGTTATGGTAACTGTTACAAGATGGATCATCTAACATGAGATCGGTTCACAAATATTTTGAATACATTCTACAAGACAGACATAGTTGACTCAAGTCCAACTCCTTTCCTACTATTTCCACCCTAGAAACTGCCAACCAGGAAATAACAGTTGTAAAGTTCAATGGCACAGTAGGTGATAAACCATCATGGCGCGCGCGCACGCACACACGTGTTCATTGCCATGTTGTAGGGGGTTACATAGGCAATGGAGCCTATGCAATCCAATGTCGTGCAGAATCAGAATACGGATGTGCTGGGAAGAAAGGTGCTAATATTTTGAGTTCACAAATCCATCAACATCTCAGATCTAGTGTCAACATCAGGTGTCTCACTGACTATATCTATTGAGTCATCAACATCATCGCTCTCCATATTGCCCGGGGAAATGGACACACTGTCTCCAAGAGAAATCATGGGCAGTGGTGATGTCAGCATTACATCATTACTGAAACTCACAACTTCCTCATCATCATGATTATCTTTATCTTGTGCGGCAAACAAGGTTGGATCCTTGCTGCAGACAAAAGATGAACTTCTCATGACAGCTAATGACAAATCTGTATTTTCATGACAATCATCATCATCTTGTTCTACTCTTTCGTTGGTGTTGTCCAAATCAGTGTCCTTGTTCTCAACAACACCACCAAACTGCATGATCATCATGTCTGTGTCTGATCCTAACACACAAGAAGTCTCATCTTCAACAAGACCAAGTTCTCTGGCCAGTTCCTCAGAATCCGTGGCAAGATTGAGGTGGCTGTCAAAAGCTTCTGCTGCAACATTTGACTCATTATCAGCATCCACAAAATTACACCTACTACTACTGGCATCATCATCATCATCATCAATTGTATCCAATTTGGAAATATCCTCTTGTACTAATAATTTATCCTCGCCAAAACTATCACTGTTTGTATCAAAATTATCATCGACTGATTGCTCAATGTCATTAGCACACAAAGCAGTCTCAACATCTCCCTGCTCATAGTCACTTTCATTGTCATCTGACTGACTACATCTATACTGACTGACAACAGATTCAGGAAGTCTCTCAACTACGACATTTGGTTTTAAATTAAGTGGTAACATGATGACCTTTCTACCCTGAACTTCAGACATTTCAGCAACTATCAGCTCTGATATCTTAGCCTCCAGCAGGCTGTGCTCTGTTGTTTGGTGTATCTCTATGCTTGATCTATCACAGGAACTGTAATCACAATATCCACAAATGAATTTCAGTTTGTTGGAAAATGGTTCTGTCTCCGATGAAGAATGCAACAGCAAACCTGCAGATGTGTCCTGATTATTGCAACGAAACTCCACGTGATCTTGCACCAAGTGAAGGCGAAACTGGTAAAGACTCTTGGATAAAAAGGAACAGTGATTGCACACAAAATGTGTAGGTGTGTCACCAAAGCTGGCAAGTGTCTGGTCTGTGTTCATTAGTGCTGTGAAAACACAAGAGAATGGAATATTAAACAATGCAAGTCTTGACAGAATTATTACTTAAGCAAGAAACCAAAGATATATTACATGAGCAAGATTCCAGAGATAGATTACATGAGCAAGATTCCAGGAGCAAGATTACATGAGCAAGATTCCAGGAGCAAGATTACATGAGCAAGATTCCAGGAGCAAGATTACATGAGCAAAATTCCAGAGATAGATTACATGAGCAAGATTCCAGAGATAGATTACATGAGCTAGATTCCAGAGCAAGATTACATGAGCAAGATTCCAGAGATAGATTACATGAGCAAGATTCCAGGAGCAAGATTACATGAGGAAGATTCCAGAGATAGATTACATGAGCAAGATTTCAGAGATAGATTACATAAGCTAGATTCCAGAGATAGATTACATGAGCAAGATTTCAGAGATAGATTACATGAGCTAGATTCCAGAGATAGATTACATGAGCAAGATTTCAGAGATAGATTACATGAGCAAGATTTCAGAGATAGATTACATGAGCAAGATTTCAGAGATAGAATACATGAGCAAGAATTACTCAGATGGGCTGATCAATGCATTTGGAAAAACATAATTAATTGTAAATGAAAGAAACTATTAACACTGAGTGAAAAATCAATAGGATGTGGATAAGTTTGGACAATTCTTGATTAGAAGCAAACATCATGGCACATGAGACATTCCCATAAGTGCTCTCCGCGATCCAGCAGCTATCCAAGAGTGTGCAGACTCAAAAGTCCCAGCCAGATGTTGATTATGTGATCTTCATAACTTTCCAGAGAGTTCACACTTTGTCCCCTCACCCCTGGTTATCCTCATATCTGTCATTCTATATAACAATAATATAGATAATATGTACATTATCACCTCCAGCTTCTTCCTCTTCACCGTGTAGTAAATTAATAATTGGCTTTATTAGGACGGCCGCATTTCTTCTCAATACTTTGCCATCAACCACAGCAGTGTCTGCCAATGAGTCTACTCTTTCATTGCCTCTAACTCCTGCATTACCATGGCAGTTTATGAGTTTGAATGAATGATTAGATGAGATGTGCATAGCTGTCAACTTATTTTTCCAAAAATCCATATTTTTAACAATTTATTTCTGTATTTCAATAAAAACATCAATATTTTGCCCAGCCCCCCCCCCCCCCCCCGAAAAAACCTACATGGGGGTGACTGATCATTACGTTCAAAACATCAGCGTTAGTAGTAATTACTTAATATTCAACACCAAATTAAGTTTTTTTAAACACCCAAAAATGGGTGTTTTGGGGGGGGGGGGGCCAAATCTGTACAAATATGGAAAATCCGTACTATTGACACGTATGGATGTATGAAATGCAATAAATGTATATAAAATGACTACATGTGAATGTTGTCACATAATAATGTGTGAATTAAAGTATAGATGTGATCATAGCTATTTTCAATATGGATTGAGTAGATACAAAACTGAATCACAAGTTTGTGCATTAATTTGATATAACATCTCTTGATTATCTGTGTCAATCACCTGATCAGGAAATTGATTAAACTTGTCAATAATAAAGGCTTGCCACCATGAAGTTGTGGGCATGCACATAATTTATGATAAACAGCTCTGACATACAAACAACAATAACCTCATGAGACTCTAGTTTCTCACACATCACTAGACTAAGTCATAAACACAAAAGCATTCCATGATAACTTATGAACATCAAGACAAAATAAAGAACATATAAAATAATGATTAATGATTTCAGAGAGTTCTTTAGTGTTATATAGAACAGGTATTGATATAAGAAAAAAGCTACGTTATATAGAAAAAGGTATTGATACAGGAAGATTGTTATATAGAATAGGTAATGATATTAAAAAGTTGTTACATAGAACCTGTACTGATATAAGAATGTTGTTACATAGGACCAGTATTGATATAAGAATGTTGTTACATAGGACCAGTATTGATATAAGAATGTTGTTATATAGGACCAGTATTGATATAAGAATGTTGTTATATAGGACCAGTATTGATATAAGAATGCTGTTATATAGGACCAGTATTGATATAAGAATGTTGTTATATAGGACCAGTATTGATATAAGAATGCTGTTATATAGGACCAGTATTGATATAAGAATGTTGTTATATAGGACCAGTATTGATATAATAATGTTGTTATATAGGACCAGTATTGATATAAGAATGTTGTTATATAGGACCAGTATTGATATAAGAATGTTGTTATATAGGACCAGTATTGATATAAGAATGTTGTTATATAGGACCAGTATTGATATAATAATGCTGTTATATAGGACCAGTATTGATATAATAATGTTGTTATATAGGACCAGTATTGATATAATAATGTTGTTATATAGGACCAGTATTGATATAAGAATGTTGTTATATAGGACCAGTATTGATATAAGAATGTTGTTATATAGGACCAGTATTGATATAAGAATGTTGTTATATAGGACCAGTATTGATATAAGAATGCTGTTATATAGGACCAGTATTGATATAAGAATGTTGTTATATAGGACCAGTATTGATATAATAATGTTGTTATATAGGACCAGTATTGATATAAGAATGTTGTTATATAGGACCAGTATTGATATAAGAATGTTGTTATATAGGACCAGTATTGATATAAGAATGTTGTTATATAGGACCAGTATTGATATAAGAATGTTGTTATATAGGACCAGTATTGATATAAGAATGTTGTTATATAGGACCAGTATTGATATAAGAATGTTGTTATATAGGACCAGTATTGATATAAGAATGTTGTTATATAGGACCAGTATTGATATAAGAATGTTGTTATATAGGACCAGTATTGATATAAGAATGCTGTTCAGTGTTATAGAGCCAGTAATGACATGAGAATACCAAATAGGGCATAAAACATGACATATGATAGGTCGTACATAAGATATGGCACATAACAAGAAAAGTACATAAAACATGGCACATGATAGATGATGCATAGAACATGGCACATGATAGATGATACATAAAACATGGCACATGATAGATGATGCATAGAACATGGCACATGATAGATGATACATAAAACATGGCACATGATAGATGATACATAAAACATGGCACATGATAGATGATGCATAGAACATGGCACATGATAGATGATACATAAAACATGGCACATGATAGATGATACATAAAACATGGCACATGATAGATGATGCATAGAACATGGCACATGATAGCTGACACATAAAACATGGCACATGATAGATGACACATAAAACATGGCACATGGTAGATGATACATAAAACATAGCACATGACATATGATACATAAAACATAGCACATGATAGATGATACATTAAAACATGGCACATGGCACATGATAGCTGACACATAAAACATGACACATGATAGCTGACACATAAAACATCCCACATGATAGACTGAGCATAAGACATGACATAGAAAACATGGCACATAAGATATAGCACAGGATATATGGTACATATGGAATGGCACATGGAACATAACACAGAATAAAGTGTACAGACGTGACAATGGATAGTAAGTTGGCACATATGAAATGGTATTTGGAACATGACACAGGTAGATGACAATGACACTTGGGGCATGACACAGGTAGATGACAATGGTACTTGGGACATGACACAGATAGAGGACAATGACACTTGGGACATGACACAGGTAGATGACAATGGTACTTGGGACATGACACAGATAGAGGACAATGACACTTGGGACATGGCACAGATAGAGGACAATGACACTTGGGATATGACACAGGTAGATGACAATGGTACTTGGGACATGGCACAGATAGAGGACAATGACACTTGGGACATGACACAGATAGAGGACAATGACACTTGGGACATGACACAGGTAGATGACAATGGTACTTGGGACATGGCACAGATAGAGGACAATGACACTTGGGACATGACACAGGTAGATGACAAAGAAAGAACTTGTAAATATGATATGATGGTAAAAATAAAGTAGAAATTTAAATTTTTAAAAATAAAAAAAAATAGGAGGGTATTAACTAACCAAAATCTGACATCTGACATTCTGGATAGATAAATCTGTAAGTTGTCATTTACAAGATGGCACTGACACCTACTCTCATCCAGGAGAAACAAATAACAAAACAAAATGTTATTGAGACTTTGACAAAACACATTGACACACATTGTCCAACACATGTACTACTCTAACACTACCTGAAGCAGCAACGCCCCCCCCCCTCTCCCAAAACTCACACCAAAGACACAATGCTTAATTCTATAACAATTCCCTAATTATATCGCAAGAGATCAAACTACGGAATTGACATCCTCTTAGCTGGGATATGGTGAAGATCCATGTCTAGAGGAATTCATTCTTTTATCTACAATATGCCTCAACATTTGGTCCCCGGTTCAATCCACTCTGGACAGGATACTTTCTTTCAGAGGTACAATAAAAATCCTTCCTGTACATGTCGCGGCGTCTGCTATGGCAAAGCGGCCTTTATTTCCACAGCCCATAGAAAGCCTCCCTGATCTCCTTTACAGGAAAACAGGCAGTCACAAAAGTTTTATGCCTCAAGATTGCATGTCACCACCTGCCAAAAGGCAGATGAGTCTGGCGATGTCAGCAAATAAAATGGTGATCTTGATGAAACGCAAATAAAACAGCCTCTCCACAGTAAAAGTCTGACCACCTTGTAGCACTGCATCAAAACTCTACAGCCTACATTCATACTAAGTCTGACCACCTTGTAGAACTGCATCAAAACTCTACAGCCTACATTCATACTAAGCCTGGGTCTTGCACAAACTGAAAATGTTCCTCCATCAAAAAGGAAAAGAAAAACACCAGTCGAAAGCAGGAAACAAATCTGCACCATGCATGACTGGCAGAGGAAACAGGAGCTATAAACCTACACTTCACATTGTGATTTTCAATTGATCAAACTACAGCTCTAGACCAATCATTTCTTCATTTATTTTATCCCAATGACTGAGGAGCACATTACTATTCTAGAAAACACTGAAACATGAGATCATATTATCTTTACTTTCTAATTGTCAATTATTTCATGTATATTCCTCTCTATTGTTTTCACCTTGCATTCAGTCACAGTTCTATAAACTGAAATCTTTGGCTGACTTTAACCCTACTGTCATTCAGTCACAGTTCTATAAACTGAAATCTTTGGCTGACTTTAACCCTACTGTCATTCAGTCACATTTCTATAAACTGAAATCTTTGGCTGACTTTAACCCTACTGTCATCACATGTTAACCCTACTGTCATTCAGTCACAGTTCTATAAACTGAAATCTTTGGCTGACTTTAACCCTACTGTCATCACATGTTAACCCTACTGTCATTCAGTCACAGTTCTATAAACTGAAATCTTTGGCTGACTTTAACCCTACTGTCATTCAGTCACAGTTCTATAAACTGAAATCTTTGGCTGACTTTAACCCTACTGTCATTCAATCACAGTTCTATAAACTGAAATCTTTGGCTGACTTTAACCCTACTGTCATTCAGTCACAGTTCTATAAACTGAAATCATTGGCTGACTTTAACCTTACTGTCATCACATGTTAACCCTACTGTCATTCAGTCACAGTTCTATAAACTGAAATCTTTGGCTGACTTTAACCCTACTGTCATTCAGTCACAGTTCTATAAACTGAAATCTTTGGCTGACTTTAACCCTACTGTCATCACATGTTAACCCTACTGTCATTCAGTCACAGTTCTATAAACTGAAATCTTTGGCTGACTTTAACCCTACTGTCATCACATGTTAACACTACTGTCATTCAGTCACAGTTCTATAAACTGAGATCTTTAGCTGACTTTAACCCTACTGTCATTCAGTCACAGTTCTATAAACTGAAATCTTTGGCTGACTTTAATCCTACTGTCATTCAGTCACAGTTCTATAAACTGAAATCTTTGGCTGACTTTAACCCTACTGTCATCTGATGTTAACCCTATTGTTATCAGATGTTAACCCTACTGTCACCAGATGTTAACCCTACTGTCATCAGATGTTAACCCTACTGTCATCTGATGTTAACCCTACTGTCATCAGATGTTAACCCTACTGTCATCTGATGTTAACCCTATTGTTATCAGATGTTAACCCTACTGTCACCAGATGTTAACCCTACTGTCATCAGATGTTAACCCTACTGTCATCTGATGTTAACCCTACTGTCATCAGATGGTAACCGTACTGTCATCTGATGTTAACCCTATTGTTATCAGATGTTAACCCTACTGTCACCAGATGTTAACACTACTGTCATCACATGTTAACCCTATTGTCATCTGATGTTAACCCTACTGTCATCTGATGTTAACTCTATTGTTATCATATTTCACATCTTTAACGTCATAATATTGTACATCTTGTATTATTATTTAAGAAATATATTTGTTCAGCAGCAAATACACAAAATCGCAGGTTATCAAGAACCACTTTTGGCAGTGGATAAAACGATGTAAACTTGTTTCAATTTGACATGTAACGAGACACGGCTCACTTTCTCAAATTATTTTGCAAGGGACAGTCGCGGGTCAGAGGAGAAAAGAGAACATCCTGGATTGATAACAACAAGGAATGGTCTGGGCATGATTTTTCTACACTTCTTCGAATAGCTGAGGATAGAGATGTTTGCAGAGATTTTTGAGCTAATTTCTCCAACCCCCTACAACCCTGATGTCTCCAGTGTGACACCCCCTACAACCCTGATGTCTCCAGTGTGACACCCCCTACAACCCTGATGTCTCCAGTTTGACATCCCTATGACCCTGACATGTTATGGTTCTTATTATTATATAATTTTTTGGTAAAACCTTCTTGTACAAGAACAAACAAATTTGGACTCATTCTTATAAATTTGTGCTGTCATTTATTCTCAAACATCCACCACATCTCTCTTCTTGCAAGATATTCATAGATCTGGCAGGATATAGCCTAGAGAACAGAAACAGGTGTCACCATTTTATTTGCATAAATGGCCTGACACATTTGACTTCAGCATGGTAACTAATAAGTTCTGTGTTATTGCCCCCACCCCTTCTACTGAATGGTGGACACCTGTAACAATATTGCTAGTAGACCAGCTGTACAAGAGAATTAGTTCCTGTAAGACACACTGGTTATAAACCTGAAAGTTAAATATTATTAAGCATGCTGAATATTTTTTTTGCTGTCTGTATCGCTATCAAGATAGTCACAGATGCCCATTTTCATTGACCATCATTCATTTGTCATATTTATTTTCAGGTAAATCGACTCATGTCTCTACACGAATATTTCAATTCATGCAGCCATAACATGTAGAATTCATGAAATTAACATTTGAATTCATTAAATTAACATTTGAATTCATGAAATTAACATTTCAACTCATGTAACCAAACATTTTAATTCACAATGAATGTAACAAGAAATGACAAAAATCTTATCACAAGATGCACTGAAACAATGACAGAATAGGAAAGACCAGCAACAGAGGTGGGCATTCTTCTTGGGTTAGAAGTCCACATTCAGGATTGATCATCTAGAATAGGGCTAAACCTGCGTGCCAAAATATTTGAACAGAATTTAGTCATTTCAAGTTCCACAGGACATTGTAGCTAAGCACTTGACAAAACTGTTTTTATTTGGCATCCAAAGATTTTCTATGTTTGAAGTCAAAGCTATTCTCACAGTCAATGTGGAACATCCAAAGATTTGCTTTGTTTGAAGTCAAAGCTATTCTTACTACCACTTACTATCATTACCACCCTTTGTGTCCCTAGGTTCCAGACATAATTTCTTCCATATAAGCTGTGTTGGGTAACGGCAACTGTCGAATTAGACTCAGGGTTGATACACATTTCTAGACGAGGTGCTGCGTTGCCAAACAGGTCAGTGATCTGGTATTTGACATGTGCATTTTTCCAGCACACGCCTGATTTGCTTGAGATGGCCTTCCAATCCATCGCTAGGTGCTGTCTGTGTATTTTGACTCTTTGCCATTGTGTATAGTGCCCAAAAAGGTACCAGTAGGTCAGATACGAATCTCGGATGAGGAGCTTCATGGTGGACCCTAGGGTACTGAACTCAATTCTCTCTGTGGGAGCCGTGTTGGGCAACGGCCATCAGTCGAGTTGGGTTAGCAGTATCATTAGAGACTTGCACTCCCACCCACCCCCCTCCCTCCTTTACGTTGCCAACATTGTCCAAATTCTGAATCTAAACACTGCTTCGATCAGACAATTGAACAATGCTCTCCCCGGCATTTGTTCAATGCTTGTCGTGTGTGCAATGAGGAGGTGTATTCAAATCTCTCTTCCATACCCAAGAATTGTACTTATGTAAAACAAAGATTTATATAATCGCTTCAATCAGACACGACAGACTATAACTATAACATACCCAGGAATACATGTTCAAGTTTATGTATCCAATACCTGAGTCTCATGACTCCTACTTTGAATAGGGTCAATTGTGAAGGGCTTCTGTATGTTCTTGAGCATGAACAGCACTTCTGCCAGTTGGTCTCATGCTGGACCATTGTAACTCTGTTGCCACTAAATCGGTTCATATACACTACGCTACCCTCTAGCCTGTGTCCAGATTCGGTGTGTAATCATAAGATCACCGTATGTTAGGGACATTGGTCAACCCTCCAATGTTTCAGCTTTTAAGCCTGACAAGTGGGGGTGCAAATGCAGATGCCTTGCATATGTTGGATGTAATTGTGTAGAGGTTGTGGAGATATTTCCTCTCTGCATATTCCTCTCTGTAGACAATTCTCAATCCATCTACTACATCCACGGACAATCCTAAAAGTGATAGCCAGGAATACAGCAAGAGCAGCTGTATTTCTGTTTCCAGGGTGCACCACGAGGAGATACTTTTAGGATCTTGGTTATCTGCTAACCCTGAACAAGTCCGCACAAGAGCAATGCAAGACCCTATGCACCTCAACCTGTGAGGTAGTCAATACAAATAGCTAGACAGGGCAGATTTTTCAAATGCCAACCTCTGAGGTAGACAAAACATGAATGGTCAACAATAATGCAATAATCAAAGACAGATACTCACATCATCTAGAGAAGACAAAGATATAACAATGTTACAACCACAGTGTGCCAGCTTTCATCATCAACATTATTATCTCTAACTACTATGTGGTGTATGATAAGACCTGACAGAAGACACATGTACAATTCATGTCTAACAGAATCAACTACGGACATGTTATCTGAGCTCAGAAATATAAACCATGGGATGGATGTTACAAGATTGATGCATCATTATAGGATCATCAGAAATTCTTACAGGTGCAAGCATCACATAGTTGACACTCATTTAGTACTGGTAGTGGTAGTTATTGGGGTGGTAGTGATAGTAGTGGCATTGGTAATAGAAATGGTAGCAGTAGTAGCTGTAGTAGTAGTAGTAGCATTGGTAATAGAAATGGTAGCAGCAGTAGCGGTAGTAGTAGTAGTGGCAGTGGTTATAGAAATGGCAGCAGCAACAGTAGTAGCAGTAGTAGTAGTGGTGGTAGTGGTAGTAGTAGCAGCAATTTCTGCATAATAGTGTATATGGCAACTGATTAGGTGTTGCTGGTGCTAGAAAGAAGAATAATGTATAGCAGCATTGTGATCTGACATGTATGGCCTAGGAGGAAATTAAGGAAGCGTGGGGGTGAAGTTGGCTGCTCCATCTCATAGATGAAAATGATCCAACAATAAAAGCAGGTCAGATGCATCAAGTTAAAATATGCAGATATCACAGCAAATATGTCAACACATTCTTGATGTTGCTACTACATTCTTGATGTCGCTACTATATTCTTGATGTTGCTACTACATTCTTTATGTCGCTACTATATTCTTTATGTCGCTACTATATTCTTGATGTCGCTACTATATTCTTGAAGTCGCTACTATATTCTTGATGTCGCTACTATATTCTTGATGTCGCTACTACATTCTTGATGTCGCTACTATATTCTTGATGTCGCTACTACATTCTTGATGTCGCTAGTATATTCTTGATCCTGCAGAATTTTGACAGCAAATACACAAGTATATTGTAAGCAAGCAACGCTAGGAGAGTCCAGTATTTTCATGTATGATACCTATGTAAGACGATCAACATCTATTAGTAGGATATTTTATCTGACAGTGAGGTACTGAGGAAATCGAAATCAGCATACACACAATTCTGATCAACAAACATGCTGGGCAGGTCAACTGATTCACATGAAAATTCCCTCTGGGGGACAGGTCAACTGATTCACATGAAAATTCCCTCTGGTGAACAAGTCAACTTTTCACATGAAAATTCCCTCTTGTGGACAGGTCAACTGTTCACATGAAAATTCCCTCTGGTGGACAAGTCAACTGTTCACATGAAAATTCCCTCTGGTGGACAGGTCAACTGTTCACATGAAAATTCCCTCTGGTGGACAGGTCAACTGTTCACATGAATATTCCCTCTGGTGGACAGGTCAATTGATGCACATGAAAATTCCCTCTGGTGGACAGGTCAACTGTTCACATGAAAATTCCCTCTGGTGGACAGGTCAACTGTTCACATGAAAATTCCCTCTGGTGGACAAGTCAACTGTTCACATGAAAATTCCCTCTGGTGGACAGTTCAACTGTTCACATGAAAATTCCCTCTGGTGGACAGGTCAACTGATTCACATGAAAATTCCCTCTGGTGGACAGGTCAACTGTTCACATGAAAATTCCCTCTGGTGGACAAGTCAACTGTTCACATGAAAATTCCCTCTGGTGGACAGTTCAACTGTTCACATGAAAATTCCCTCTGGTGGACAGGTCAACTGATTCACATGAAAATTCCCTCTGGTGGACAAGTCAATTGTTCACATGAAAATTCCCTCTGGTGGACAAGTCAACTGTTCACATGAATAATCCCTCTCTGATACAAAAACTGTTATACTGAAAAATCCTGACTGGATTCTGCAAGGTCGGCGGACAGAAGCATTTTAAAGACACACTTGGAACATCACTGCTTCACTTCATCAGAGAAGTGTTCTCCACATGTTCATGGGAGAATGTGCCACAAGACTGATGTTGCAGACTCAGGATTTATGCAACTGCAGAGAATATCAGACAAGCTGATTCATATTCATATTCAAACCCTTCAGGCACTTAACCCTTCAGGCACTTAACCCTTCAGGCCGCAGAGGTGCTACTCTGGAAACTTAACCCTTCAAGTCGTAGCGGTGCTACTCTGGAAACTTAACCCTTCAGGCCGCAGAGGTGCTACTCTGGAAACTTAACCCTTCAGGCCGCAGAGGTGCTACTTTGGAAACTTAACCCTTCAGGTCGTAGCGGTGCTACTCTGGAAACTTAACCCTTCAGGGCGGCAGAGGTGCCACACTGGAAACATCCACACAAAAATGTGTACATGTCTCTCTGTTCTCAGGTCCTTGTTTAAGTGTAGAGAATCTGAATCCTGTTCAGTCTTTGATCAACCCATACTTCTTCAACTCTCAACTATTCCCTGCAAAATAGTTTTGAAAAGGAAATTGTGCCTCATCATGTGGCCAAACCACACAAATTCAACAAAAGAATGCTAGAAGAAGTCAGAGCTGCTCAATGTCTCACAGACTTCACCCACATATGGGACTCCTGAACCACATTGGGACACATTCATCATTATCTCTACCCCAGTTGAGTCTTCATCGACTACAACAAACGGTCAACAGTATTGGTTGTAGTGATTGTTGTAGCAGCAGTAATGGTGGTAGTGATTGTTGTGGCAGCAGTAATGGTGGTAGTGATTGTTGTAGCAGCAGTAATGGTGGTAGTGATAGTAGTGGAAGCAGCAGCAGTAGCAAAAACAGCAGTAGCCATAGTAGAAGAAATACTACCAGTAGTTGTGGTAGTAACAATTATAACAGCAGTAGTACTATCAGCAGTAACAGCAGTAGTACTATCAGCAGTAATAGCAGCATTGGTACAGGCTCTCTTAGTAAGCTCTTATTGGCATATTAGCAATAGCAGTATAAGTAACAGTGGTAGTAGCAGTGGTATTAGTAACAGCATAGGTACCAGTTTCCATTTTTTTCACACCTCAATTCTAGAACATGCTGGAACAAATGAAAATAATAGATCATCTACATAGAACATGCTGAATTAGTGTTAAATAGAACATCTACATAGAACATGCTGAACTAGTGTTAAATAGAACATCTACATAGAACATGCTGAATAAGTGTAACATAGAACATCTACACAGAACATGTTGAACTAGTGTTAAATAGAACATAATAAAGTCAAAGTGACACAGAAGCCCTGCTGAAGATGGATGCGTCAGGCTAAAAGGTGAAATCATAGCCCAGCTGTAAACCATGACAATATATATTCTGTTCTCCAGGCTACATTTTGTTAATCTTCAGGAGTTTGAGAACGGACACAGATGAAACGATACAAAGTAAACAGTGCAATTCCTGTATAGTGCATCCTTTTATAACATGGTTCCCTATTTAACAACACTTATAACATGGTTCCCTATTTAACACTTATAACATGGTTCCCTATTTAACAACACTTATAACATGGTTCCCTATTTAACAACACTTATAACATGGTTCCCTATTTAACAACACTTATAACATGGTTCCCTATTTAACACTTATAACATGGTTCCCTATTTAACAACACTTATAACATGGTTCCCTATTTAACAACACTTATAACATGGTTCCCTATTTAACAACACTTATAACATGGTTCCCTATTTAACAACACTTATAACATGGTTCCCTATTTAACAACACTTATAACATGGTTCCCTATTTAACAACACTTATAACATGGTTCCCTATTTAACAACACGTATAACATGGTTCCCTATTTAACAACATTTATAACATGGTTCCCTATTTAACAACACTTGTCCAAATCCCCATTGATATATACATTGTATATTGTTTGTACTGTGAGTACAGTGAGTTTCTGTTATTGCATACACCTTTGTCCATCTAGACTAAGTTGTACTAATGAGATGTGGCTATATATGTCTATGTGTTTATATCAGAGAGCTCTAAGACAAGAATTCAACAGAACAACTAAGTAAATTATGAACTTACACCACTTTTTGTAACACAAATCTATCTCGATGGAAACCAAAAGACAAATTATAAATTCAATCTTCATACCAACATTGCGTTATCAATGTCAGACATGGACACTTACAGGAGAACAAGAGAGAAAGCGTGCTACACGTGAAACGAGATGTCTAAGAAAAGCAGCAAACAGAACAAGAAGAGATCTTGTGAGAAATAGAGACATTACAAACAACAAACACCAGTGGTCAAATATATTGAAAAACTGAGATGGAAATGGTTCAACCGCTTAAATGAGAATGAACACTTATTGACGAGTGAATAAGAGCATACAAAATGCAATGGAAATATCAAGATACAGAGAAAGACCAAGAAGAAGGTGGATTGAAGAAGTTACCAACATTCTCAGACATATTACTGGGTATCAAGTGACCAAACTTGGCATAGCCCGATTACCGGATGTCATTCAATTTCCTGACATCTTATAGCACAACCAGACAATATAGAAATGTCTATACAAGTACATTTGTACATCTGTATCTCACATGTGTGTACAAGTACATTTGTACATCTGTATCTCACATGTGTGTACAAGTACATTTGTACATCTGTATCTCACATGTGTGTACAAGTACATTTGTACATCTGTATCTCACATGTGTGTACAAGTACATTTGTACATCTGTATCTCACATGTGTGTACAAGTACATTTGTACATCTGTATCTCACATGTGTGTACAAGTACATTTGTACATCTGTATCTCACATGCTAATGGGGGGATAGGTAAAACCTGATGCCATTATTGCAATCAGCTTGCCAAATATACACAAGAAACAGGTCTTAAAATATTGTTTGTTTTTTCTGTGTTATGAAGAAATGCATGCCTGTTGTCTTTCTTGGCTATACTGCAACATGAGAAGGATAGTTCAACAGAGACGAGATGGTACAAGCAGACATATCACATCTATGCAGCAAAGTCAACCAGGTCTTCTGATCATAGATCTGTAATATCATGGACTCACACACCACAGACATGCACACACATCACTGACACATATGACAGACCCACACATCATAGGGACATTATTCCCAGACACACGCACACCATAACAATACAGGCACAACTCTGGAACATATCAAAAGATATTAACAGAGAAGCCATGCTATCTATTCTTACATTGTGCAGTTCCATCCATCTCTGTCTGACCACTGTCATCCACACGAGGTATCAATTCTTCTTTGATGTTAATACTGCTGTCCTCAAAGGTGTTACCTTTGCCTTTCTTGATTGATGTAGACCCAACAACTCCAGATCTCCGTAGATGAATAACCCAAAGTGGCTGCCCCTTGTGTAAACAATACTGGTGCCTCATTAATTTCTCCCTGGGGGGGGGGGGGGTGATACAAATAGGTACAATCAATATTCAATGATTGTATATTTGATATGGTCATCAGTACATCACATTCAATGATTGTATATTTGATATGGTCAAGTCAGTAGATCACATTCAATGATTTGATGATTTTGGAACACAGAGATGGCAATTATGGAGAAGTGACAGAGATTTCAGGGCAAGGAACCAGAGTGTTTGTTCAGGGCAAGGAACCAGAGTGTTTGTTCAGGGCAAGGAACCAGAGTGTTTGTTCAGGGCAAGGGACCAGAGTGTTTGTTCAGGGCAAGGAACCAGAGTGTTTGTTCAGGGCAAGGAACCAGAGTGTTTGTTCAGGGCAAGGGACCAGAGTGTTTGTTCAGGGCAACGAACCAGAGTGTTTGTTCAGGGCAAGGGACCAGAGTGTTTGTTCAGGGCAAGGGACCAGAGTGTTTGTTCAGGGCAACGAACCAGAGTGTTTGTTCAGGGCAACGAACCAGAGTGTTTGTTCAGGGCAAGGGACCAGAGTGTTTTTTCAGGGCAACGAACCAGAGTGTTTGTTCAGGGCAAGGAACCAGAGTGTTTGTTCAGGGCAAGGAACCAGAGTGTTTGTTCAGGGCAAGGAACCAGAATGTTTGTTCAGGGCAAGGAACCAGAGTGTTTGTTCAGGGCAAGGAACCAGAGTGTTTGTTCAGGGCAAGGAACCAGTGTGTTTGTTCAGGGCAAGGAACCAGAGTGTTTGTTCAGGGCAACGAACCAGAGTGTTTGTTCAGGGCAAGGGACCAGAGTGTTTGTTCAGGGCAATGAACCAGAGTGTTTGTTCAGGGCAAGGAACCAGAGTGTTTGTTCAGGGCAAGGAATCAGAGTCTTTGTTCAGGGCAAGGAACCAGAGTGTTTGTTCAGGGCAAGGAACCAGAGTGTTTGTTCAGGGCAAGGAACCAGAGTGTTTGTTCAGGGCAAGGAACCAGAGTGTTTGTTCAGGGCAAGGAACCAGTGTTTGTTCAGGGCAAGGGACCAGAGTGTTTGTTCAGGGCAAGGGACCAGAGTGTTTGTTCAGGGCAAGGGGCCAGAGTGTTTGTTCAGGGCAAGGGACCAGAGTGTTTGTTCAGGGCAAGGGACCAGAGTGTTTGTTCAGGGCAAGGGGCCAGAGTGTTTGTTCAGGGCAAGGGGCCAGAGTGTTTGTTCAGGGCAAGGAACCAGAGTGTTTGTTCAGGGCAAGGAACCAGAGTGTTTGTTCAGGGCAAGGAATCAGAGTCTTTGTTCAGGGCAAGGAACCAGAGTGTTTGTTCAGGGCAAGGAACCAGAGTGTTTGTTCAGGGCAAGGAACCAGAGTGTTTGTTCAGGGCAAGGAACCAGAGTGTTTGTTCAGGGCAAGGAACCAGAGTGTTTGTTCAGGGCAAGGAACCAGAGTGCTTGTTCAGGGCAAGGGACCAGAGTGTTTGTTCAGGGCAAGGGAGCAGTATTTGTTTTTATGCGGAGGGGGGGGGGGGAAGAGTGTTTAGTATAGAGGAAGAGTTCAGGGGAAGGGAGCAGAGCTTAGGGAAGATAACAGAATAAGGAGTTTGGAGATTTTGAGGGAAGCTGAACAGTTTTTGGGAAGTGGAAGTGATTTTGGGGGAAGGGACAGCAGTTGGGAGATGGAAGCTCTGGAGAAGAGAACAGAGTTTGGGAAAGGTGGCAGAATTTGAGAAGAAAACAGAAAGTTTGTGAGAAAACAGAGAGTTTTGGTAGAAAACAGAGAGTTTTGGTAGAAAACAGAGAGTTTTGGTAGAAAACAGAGAGTTTTGGTAGAAAACAGAGAGTTTTGGTAGAAAACAGAGAGTTTTGGTAGAAAACAGAGAGTTTTGGTAGAAAACAGAGAGTTTTGGTAGAAAACAGAGAGTTTTGGTAGAAAACAGAGAGTTTTGGTAGAAAACAGAGAGTTTTGGTAGAAAACAGAGAGTTTTGGTAGAAAGCATAGCATTCAAGGAAAGGGGAAGAGAGTTTGGGAGAACAGGACAAAAAGTTTGGGAAAACGGGGCAGAGATTTGGGGAATGGAGTTGAGAAGAGGATAGAAAGTTTGGGGGAAGAATGCAGAGAGATGATCAACGGATGTGAGATACAGAAAGTTAGATGACTGAAAGAATCGAAGTTGGGGGGGGGGGGAGGGTAGAAATGCCAGATATTTATAAATAGAAATCCAATACAGGAGCTTGGAATACTTACAGACATATAAGGTATCTGCTGCTGTCAGTAAATGAGAGATAGCATAAGCATGGACAGGAGAGTCAACAAGGTTGTGAAGGACAAGTGTCAGGCTTAAACAAAATATAGATTTCTTGGTGAATGACAAGTGTGAGGCTGACATAAACAGATGTCTTGGTGAATGACAAGTGTGAGGCTGACATAAATATATTTCTTGGTGAATGACAAGTGTGAGGCTGACATAAATAGATGTCTTGGTGAATGACAAGTGTGAGGCTGACATAAATATATTTCTTGGTGAATGACAAGTGTGAGGCTGACATAAATAGATGTCTTGGTGAATGACAAGTGTGAGGCTGACATAAATATATTTCTTGGTGAATGACAAGTGTGAGGCTGACATAAATAGATGTCTTGGTGAATGACAAGTGTGAGGCTGACATAAATATATTTCTTGGCGAATGGCAAGTGTGAGGTTGACATAAATAGATGTCTTGGTGAATGACAAGTGTGAGGCTGACATAAATAGATGTCTTGGTGAATGACAAGTGTGATGCTGACATACATATATTTCTTGGTGAATGACAAGTGTGAGGCTGACATAAAAATATTTCTTGGTGAATGACAAGTGTGAGGCTGACATACATAGATGTCTTGGTGAATGACAAGTGTGAGGCTGACATAAATATATTTCTTGGTGAATGACAAGTGTGAGGCTGACATAAATAGATGTCTTGGTGAATGACAAGTGTGAGGCTGACATAAATATATTTCTTGGTGAATGACAAGTGTGAGGCTGACATACATAGATGTCTTAGTGAATGACAAGTGTAAGAGTGAAATGACTTACATGTGTTAATGAGCCAGAGACATATGAGATGAAAACATGATGCATGATTATGAGATGTGTGAGGTTATGTGTGAGGGTGAGAAGTGGGAGGGTGAGATGTGAGATCATGTGTGAGGGTGAGATGTGTGAGGGTGAGATGTGAGATCATGTGTGAGGGTGAGAAGTGGGAGGGTGAGATGTGAGATCATGTGTGAGGGTGAGATGTGTGAGGTCATGTGTGAGGGTGAGATCTGTGAGGTCATGTGTGAGGGTGAGATGTGTGAGGTCATGTGTGAGGTCATGTGTGAGGGTGAGATGTGTGAGGTCATGTGTGAGGGTGAGATGTGTGAGGTCATGTGTGAGGGTGAGATGTGTGAGGTCATGTGTAAGGATGAGATGTGTGAGGTCATTGAGAGGGTGAGATGTGTGAGGTCATGTGTGAGGATGAGAAGTGTGAGGTCATGTGTAAAGGTGAGATGTGTGAGGTCATGTGTAAGGATGAGATGTGTGACGTCATTGAGAGGGTGAGATGTGTGAGGTCTTGTGTGAGGGTGAGTAGTGTGAGGTCATGTGTGAGGTCATATGTGAAGGTGAGAAGTGTGAGGTTATGTGTGAGGGTGAGATGTGTGAGGTCATGTGTCAGGGTGAGAAGTGTGAAATTTTGTGTGAGGTCATGTGTGAGGGTGAGATGTGTGAGGTCATGTGTGAGGGTGAGATGTGTGAGGGTGCATTAGATTGTAGGAGAGAAGTTGGATGAAGAGAAGTATGAAGTTGAGAAGTATGGATGTACGAGAGAAGTATGAGATTGCATGAGAGAATTGTGAGGGAGAGAAGTTATGGATTAGAATGTGAAAGAGAAGTGTGTGTGTGTGTGTAGGAGATGTGTGGGGAAGAAAAGTGTGAGATATGAGAGAAGTGTCTGGTTGTATGAGAGAAGTGTGAGGGTGTATGAGAGAAGTGTGAGGGCATATGAGAGAAGTATGAAGGTGTAGAAGTGTGTGGGTGTATGAGAGAAGTGGGTGAGTGTTATAAGAGAAGTGAGGGTGTATAGAGAAGTGAGGGTGTATGAGAGAAGTGTGAGGGTGTATGAAAGAGTGTGAGGGTGTATGAGAATTGTGAGGGAGTATGAGAGAAATGTGAGTATAGGAGAGAAGTGTAAGGGTGTATGAGAGAAGTGTGAGAGTGTATGAGAAGTGTAAGGGTGTATGAGAGAAGTGTGAGAGTGTATGAGAAGTGTTAGGGTGTATGAGAGAAGTGTGAGAGTGTATGAGAAGTGTAAGGGTGTATGAAAAGTGTGAGGGTGTATGAGAAGTGTGAGGGTGTATGAGAAGTGTGAGGGTGTATGAGAAGTGTGAGGGTGTATGAGAGAATTGTGAAGATGTATGAGAGAAATTTTAGTGTAGAAGAGAAGTGTGAGAGCATATGAGAAGTGTGAGAGTGTATGAGAGAAGAGTGTGAGAGTGTATGAGGTAAGAGTGAGAGTGTATGAGGTAAGAGTGAGAGTGTATGAGGTAAGAGTGTGAGAGTATATGAGGTAAGAGTGTGAGAGTGTATGAGGTGAGAGTGTATGAGGTAAGAGTGTGAGAGTGTATGAGAGAAGAGTGTGAGAGTGTATGAGGTAAGAGTGTGAGAGTGTATGAGAGAAGAGTGTGAGAGTATATGAGGTAAGAGTGTGAGAGTGTATGAGGTAAGAGTGTGAAAGTGTATGAGGTAAGAGTGTGAGAGTGTATGAGGTAAGAGTGTGAGAGTGTATGAGGTAAGAGTGTGAGAGTGTATGAGGTAAGAGTGTGAGAGTGTGTGAGGTAAGAGTGTGAGAGTATATGAGGTAAGAGTGTGAGAGTGTATGAGGTAAGAGTGTGAGAGTGTATGAGGTAAGAGTGTGAGAGTGTATGAGATAAGAGTGTGAGAGTGTATGAGAGAAGAGTGTGAGAGTGTATGAGGTAAGAGTGTGAGAGTGTATGAGAGAAGAGTGTGAGAGTGTATGAGGTAAGTGTGAGAGTGTATGAGGTAAGAGTGTGAGAGTGTATGAGAGAAAAGTGTGAGAGTGTATGAGGTAAGAGTGTGAGAGTGTATGAGAGAAGAGTGTGAGAGTGTATGAGAGAAGAGTGTGGGTTGTATATGCCAGCAATTATTATTCTACTTCTGACATATAACAAGTAATGTATCACTATGGTTACCGACTGTTGACACAACACTTACTTTCCAGAGAAAGATCGGCTGCAGTAGGGGCAGACAAATCCCTTGGGTTGATGAGACTTCAGATGTGACTTCATAGCCTGTATAACATATGAGGAGAAGTCACAGGTCTTGCACTTGAATCTGTTAGAGGACAAGAGATAACACCCTGTGAGAAGCTAACAACTCAATGTCTGGTGCGAGGGGGACATCAAATCTGTTGTACCACATAACATAGATGTTCCAATGAAGGACAGAAAAAAATCAGATCCTTCCTGTAAGGGAGATTTCATAGATCTAAGTTTTCTATGAAAAGTTGAGGTTTTTTACAGTCTATAATGAAAAATATAAGCTTCCCTAGGTCTACAATAAGAAATGTCAGCTGTCAGAGGTCTACAATGAGAAATGTCAGCTGTCAGAGGTCTACAATGAGAAATGTCAGCTGTCAGAGATCTACAAAGAGAAATGTCAGAGGTCTACAATGAGAAATGTCAGAGGTCTACAATGAGAAATGTCAGAGGTCTACAATGAGAAATGTCAGCTGTCAGAGATCTACAAAGAGAAATGTCAGAGGTCTACAATGAGAAATGTCAGCTGTCAGAGGTCTAAAATGAGAAATGTCAGCTGTCAGAGATCTACAAATGTCAGAGGTCTACAATGAGAAATGTCAGAGGTCTACAATGAGAAATGTCAGAGGTCTACAATGAGAAATGTCAGAGGTCTACAATGAGAAATGTAAGCTACAATGAGAAATGTAAGTTGTCAGAGACAATGACAAAATATGGCCCCAAGAGACAGATCTGAAGGTGAAGATGTGGGGCAACCATGAGGACCTCCTGCTGATGACTGAATTCATGGAGGCGACCCACCTTCCTGTATAGACTTATGAGCATAGGAAACTGATCGTAGAAGAAGAAGAAGAGACAATGAGAATATCCATTTCTTTAAATACCAACCTCATAGTATTACTTCCAGATCCGAGGGTCATTCGTGTAGTATACCCAACATCCATGGAATTTCCAGGTACTGTATCACAATCTACAAGTGCCTCCCCAGTGCTGTCGCATGTAAATCCTCTTTCCAGCTCAGTCCACAGAAACTTTTTACCAGGATGCTCTTGTTTGTGGTGGATGTTGACATTACTGACATTACCAGAGGTGAAGTCACAGTTGTAGCACTTGATTGTGATCTCCTGCTCAACTCCACCTGTCTGAGGTGACTTGTCGCTCTGTGGGTACAAGAACATTTTGAGAAACTGGAACAAGGTCATTCATATGTATAGATTTGGAACAAATTGTAAATATCCATATGGAAATAGTTTTTAATATCCATATGGAACCAGTTGTAAATATCCACATGGAACAAGTTGTAAATATCCATATGGAAATAGTTTTTAATATCCATATGGAACCAGTTGTAAATATCCACATGGAACCAGTTGTAAATATCCACATGAAACAAGTTGTAAATATCCATAGGAACGAGTTGTAAATATCCATAGGAACGAGTTGCAAACGTCCATATGGAACCAGTTGTAAATATCCACATGGAACAAGTTGTAAATATCCACATGAAACAAGTTGTAAATATCCATAGGAACGAGTTGTAAATATCCATAGGAACGAGTTGCAAACATCCATATGGAACCAGTTGTAAATATCAACATGGAACAAGTTGTAAATATCCATAGGAACGAGTTGCAAACGTCCATATGGAACAAGTTGTAAATATCGACATGGAACAAGTTGTAAATATCCATAGGAACGAGTTGCAAACGTCCATATGGAACAAGTTGTAAATATCCCTATGGAACAAGTTGTAAATATCCATAGGAACGAGTTGCAAACGTCCATATGGAACAAGTTGTAAATATCCCTATGGAACAAGTTGTAAATATCCACATGGAACCAGTTGTAAATATCCACATGAAACAAGTTGTAAATATCCATAGGAACGAGTTGTAAATATCCATAGGAACGAGTTGCAAACGTCCATATGGAACCAGTTGTAAATATCCACATGGAACAAGTTGTAAATATCCACATGAAACAAGTTGTAAATATCCATAGGAACGAGTTGTAAATATCCATAGGAACGAGTTGCAAACGTCCATATGGAACCAGTTGTAAATATCAACATGGAACAAGTTGTAAATATCCATAGGAACGAGTTGCAAACGTCCATATGGAACAAGTTGTAAATATCGACATGGAACAAGTTGTAAATATCCATAGGAACGAGTTGCAAACGTCCATATGGAACAAGTTGTAAATATCCCTATGGAACAAGTTGTAAATATCCATAGGAACGAGTTGCAAACGTCCATATGGAACAAGTTGTAAATATCCCTATGGAACAAGTTGTAAATATCCATATGGAATAAGTTGTAAATATCCATATGGAACAAGTTGTAAATATCCACATGGAACAAGTTGTAAATATCCCTATGGAACAAGTTGTAAATATCCATAGGAATGAGTTGCAAACGTCCATATGGAACAAGTTGTAAATATCCCTATGGAACAAGTTGTAAATATCCATAGGAACGAGTTGCAAATGTCCATATGGAACAAGTTGTAAATATCCCTATGGAACAAGTTGTAAATATCCATATGGAATGAGTTGTAAATGTCCATATGGAACAAGTTGTAAATATCCACATGGAACAAGTTGTAAATATCCATATGGAACAAGTTGTAAATATCCATATGGAATAAGTTTTAAATATCCATATGGAACGAGTTTTAAATATCCATATGGGACATCTAAAATGTCTTCATTTGGGACAATGCACATAGATGAAAAATGTCTCTTATTTATAAAACTATTGAAAGTATATCCAGACAAGAGAATCTTGGAAAACTTATAACCTCCACTGTAGTACATGCTCCACATCTACACATGCTCCACTGTAGTACATGCTCCACATGCTCCACTGTAGTACATGCTCCACATCTACACATGCTCCACTGTAGTACATGCTCCACATCTACACATGCTCCACTGTAGTACATGCTCCACATCTACACATGCTCCACTGTAGTACATGCTCCACATCTACACATGCTCCACTGTAGTACATGCTCCACATCTACACATGCTCCACTGTAGTACATGCTCCACATCTACACATGCTCCACATGTAGTACATGCTCCACATCTACACATGCTCCACTGTAGTACATGCTCCACATCTACACATGCTCCACTGTAGTACATGCTCCACTGTAGTACATGCTCCACTGTAGTACATGCTCCACATCTACACATGCTCCACTGTAGTACATGCTCCACGTCTACACATGCTTTATTGACTACATCAAATCATTCAATTGTGTACAACATCAAAAACTTTGGAATATCATGAAGGACATGGGTTTCCCGCTACACCTAATCCGCCTCATAAAAACATTCTATCAAGACCAGCAAGCAGTCGGGAGAGTAAATAGAGAAACATATGATTGGTTCAGCGTGGAAAAAGGAGTCAGACAAGGATGTGTCATATCACCATATCTCTTCAACGTTTATGCAGAAATCATAATGAGGAATGTAAGAAATGACTAACAGAGAAAAATCTTCGACCCACTAAACATCGGCGGTCACAAGATACCAGAACTAAGATATGCTGATATACAACATTATTGGAAACACAGTCAAACAGGTCTCAAACACCTCATAAATTCGGTTAAAACACATAGTAAAAAATAAAACCTATTTCTGTTAGGAAACAGGACCAAGATTATGACAAGTGACAAAACCACTAGCAAATTCTCAATCAGTATCTTCCATGTCAATGAAATAAAAGACAGCTATCACCTCCCAGACAAAAAACAAGAACTGCAAATAGTAGAAAAATGTTTACCACCACATGCAGGTTTTAAATTGCTGGAAATCAAGACACAATTAAGAAATAATGCAATGAAAATTTCCAACCCAGTGAGTCTTATGAAAGCAACACAGAAAACAATAGACTTACCCAGAACAATGGATTCATGTCTATACTGATGGGTATGCTTTCAAAGCCACCATCAAAGTTGGTTATGGTGTCTATATAGAATATCCAGACAAAACGGACAAAACAAAACATCTGATTAGTTTGTTTGATGCCTGTGGGGAGATATGTTCTAACTATTAAGCTGAAATAACAGCACTAGAAGTTGCCTCATACCACCCGAAGACTATATTTGATGCCTTCCTATCAAAAGTCCAAAACACTGCAATTTTTTTTAAGACTCTATGTCCGTTCTTCAAGCACTAGAATGTGATAGACATTGTAAGCCTGAGCTGGTAGAAATGTATCACCAAGCCAACCAGTTGCTTACATCTTCTGAAGTCATCATTGTTATGCAGTCGATTCCTGGCCACGACAAGGCAGACAGACAAGCAAAGAAGGAAGCACAACAAGAACAGCCATATACACAAACAACCATGCACACAGTTAACTGATTCCAGCCAGGGAGACTTATACAAGTCAGTAAACCTAATGTCTTCTGGCCGAAAAGACTCCTATAAGTCATACTCCAATGACATTCATGTTGTTTTTTTCAGTATTTATATCAACATAAAAATGCTTCCAATCGAAAGTGTAATATGTCCACATAAACATAAACATAAGACCAGCCCAAATCCTAAAGATAACATCAACCTCCTGGGAAGGAAAGACCAGAGTATCATCTTCAGACTGTGAACACAACATGTACAGCTTAACTTTCACCTGAACAGAATACAACCACAACATACTGCAGTGTGCCAGCTGTGTATTCATCCCTATGAAACTGTTGACCACCACCTTTTTGAATGCTCAGCGCTGGATGACATCAAGAAAATGTTTCTCCCTCCTGAGCCAGATACATGGAACACATTATATGGAACAAAACAACAGCTCACAAACACATGCATATATCACACAATGGCATTGGGTTAAAGGGCATAAGCCCATGGACAGCTGGATCAGCAACCAACCAACCAACTTGATGTGGTAAGGCTTGTGGCTTACCAATTTTTTAGACTGATCTTCCTCTGCAGCATCCTCATTCTGTGTTTCACGTGCTGCCTTCTTGCTCTGCTTGGTGCTTCCAGATGAGGAGAGAGTTCTCTTCAAGTTACCTTTGGACTCCTGGAATCTGGCTATGAAACTTTCTGTCTGCGAAATATCAAAGTCTGGGGTCTTAGCTGCTTCTTCCTGAACCTTCAGAGCCAGCTGACGAGTTCCTTCAAGTAGTTCTTCAACTCTTAACTCCTTTTTGGGGTTCCGAACATAGGTATATTGTTCCTCATGGGCTGTGGACAGGAAGGGGGAGTTTAACATTAACATAAGCTTTATGTATGAGTGTGAACAAATAGTGAATCATTCCTGTACACATAATGATAGTGGAAGCTGTGTCTACATAGAAGGTAAGTTACAGTACAATGTATGTCTACACATAAGGTAAGTGGAAGGTGTGCCTACACATAAGATAATTGGAAGGTGTGTCTACACATAAGATAATTGGAAGGTGTGTCTAAAAATAAAGTAAGTGGAAGGTGTGTCTACACATAAAGTAAGTGGAAGGTGTGCCTACACATAAGATAATTGGAAGGTGTGTCTAAAAATAAAGTAAGTGGAAGGTGTGTCTACACATGAGTTAAATGGTAATTGGAAGATGTGCAAGACTAGGCTAATTGTAAATGAACAGGTGTATGATATATCAGGTCACGGTTAGGTAGGTAATGCCTTGTGTATGATAGATCAGGACATGGTTAAATGACACAGGTGCACAATGGCTCTGGACAAGGTTAGACAGGTAAATTGCACAGGTGTATGACAGATCAAGATATAAAGGTTTACTATGAATTGTACTAACAAGTAAATGGAGGTAAATTTCTCACCTTGTGACCTGGAATGTCTTCTACACTGATCGGGTGATGGAAAGAACGCTCCACATGTGACGCAGGTATATGGCCGATAGTTAATGTGTCGATTCAAATGGTATTTCATCTTGGAAGTCGCCATTGTTTTAACAGCACATGACTTGCACAAGAAACGCCAGGCAGGTATTTGTTTAGCCTGAAACGGCATTCCTGGATGGTCCCAGGAGATATGATCTTGCATCCGGGCCATGGATGTTTCCTTAATGTCACAATGCCCACAACGGATTAACTCATTGCCCTTTTCAAAGATAAACCTTCTCTTCCGTTTGAAAACTCCAACCTCATCTTCATTTTGTATCTTTCTTTTCACCGCTTTCTTGCTTCCGTCCCAACATGCAGGCAAACGGTCATCAGACTTGGAAGAATTTGCAGGTGACCTAGTTCCCGAAGCACCATAATCTCCTTGAGAATGGTTGTCTTTTGTATGCTGGAGGATATCTTCCTGTGTGTTAGTTTCATAGTAACAGTAAGCGCAGGCATAGTGCTTCGGCCCTGCATTGCTGCCACTGCTACCAACAGGAAATTTTGTTGCAGATTTCTTGCTAAATGTGTTTTCCTTTTTCTTCTGGAAACTGAGTGGTCCCAATATGGAATTGCTGGGGGAAGGTCCTTGGCTGAATGAATCTTCCTTGTTGGGTCCTCCATGGTGAGTTTTATCCATGTGTTTTTCCATCAACATCAAACTAAGAGTTTGGTAGCTACACATTGGACACGTGTGTGTCTGGTACTTTTCATGGATCTTATAGATGTGCCTAACAATATTTGACCTATGCAAAGAGGTGAAGTTACACTTCTCACAGTAAAATTTCATAATTGAGCCTTCCTTAGCTTTCAAAACCTTTATTTTAGTTACTACATCTAAAGCTTTGGCCTTACCACCCGCTGGAGAACGGTAGGAACCTGGAATGTATGAATCTTCTGAAAGGTACTTTGGAGATTGTTTGGATTCAAAGAAAGGTTGATAACTGCTTTTATCAGCATCATGATCTTCATTATCACTAAAGTCATCGTCGCCTTCATCAATGTTATTATTTATCTGTAAGGCACTATCATCTTCCTCTTTATACGTGTCATCAATTTCCGTCTTGACAACGAAATCATCAACTTGCTGTTTCTTCTTTCCAAACATGGCTACCACTAACCCACCATGTGACCGTTTTCTCAGTTCATCCTCATCATTATCATCGTTATCATCATCCTCATCCTCGCTCTGTTTCTCAACTTTTGGCATAGCCATCAAAGACTGACTTTTCGATTTCGGTTTCCTGATTAAACCCTCCTGACACTTTCCTCCAATGGTTGCCATATCCTCTACAAACTGTTTCACCCTCGCTTCAACATCTGGCTGTGTGAACATGATGCTGATTGGTTTGTCCTTATGCTCTTCCTTGATGTGCGTCGACACATTGTACTTTTCAATTCCCTCAAACGGACAATAAGGGCAACCTACCAAACTCATCTTCAGATGCCTCAGCATAATATGTCTGTGCAGTGGATACTTCCTTGGAAATTCCCACCTGCACACCAAACATCGCAACTGACCAGATGGACGTTCTTGATACAAACAGTTCAACTTTCTATCAAGTCCATTTCTACCCAACATCACAATGTCTGGATCAACTATAGAAGCTTTCTTTCCAGTGCTTGCACTTGGAGACTTGTTACCAAATCTGAATGATGCTGACTTGAATGAATTACCGGGCTTGAGGGAATCCAATTTAAACTTGCTGCCAGGGAAGATTGCTGGACTGTGGTTAAAGCTTCTATTGGCTGAAGCTGGCTGCGAGAGGAACAGTCCTTTATTAGTGTCACTTTTCCCAGCAAAGCTAGCATTAAATAAACCACCTGAAGATAAAAAATAACAATTTGAAAGAGTACAAGGAAGATTTTTTTTTAATGTGTATCTAAGGGAGGTAATCATATAAACAGTTTGTCATTGACATAACTCATGTATAAAGGAAGATAATTACAAGTATTTGTAAAGGGTACATAACAAATGTACATGTAAGGGAAGTAATCAGGTAAATATTGTAGCCTGGACATTTACTAATAACTTTAGGAAGATAGGAAGACGTGGGGGTAGTGTAATGCTGAATCATTAGCCCTCTGACCATCAAACTCTGGTTTTAATCCACTCAACCGTTGTTTGAAATAAACATTACTCCTGCTGTTCACTTAACTACCAGGAAGTGGGGTACCAGTGCTCATGATCTAGGAAGGCTGAGGAATGGCACCTTTGATACTGAGCAAATATGGAAGGTGGCGCTAGTTGGGCAGTTTCTATTCAACCACTGGCTAGTCAGCTCAGCACTTATGGTAAAACAATGTGCTTTGACTCTGTTACATAACTCACATCACCTTACATAACTCATGTATGAAGGGAGACAATTGCAAGTATTTGTGAGGGTACATAACAAAACATATATTTATGGGGATGTATATTCAACCAAATTAGACTAAAAGTTGGCTTTGTATGTAAGAAGTCATTGGCTCGAATCCAAACTGCTACCCTCTGTACGCTTGGATGAAAGGGATGGGGTAAATATGGGATAACCTGAGCCTAATCAAGTCAATCCTCTATGCCTATTCAACCTTGCTGGCAGAACATGCACATTTTGTGCATGCCATGAAATGAATACTTTCTTGTATGTTTTTAATTTAATTGTCAGCTCTCTTGTTCTTCCATTGTCTAACAACATGGCATGATATGTTTCCATTAAGGGATACAGCTCCATTGTTCCATTCTCAGTGACTTGAGTACACATGTTAAATGTCTTGAGATCACATCCTTTTATGGAAAACCTGTTTACTTGAGTTGCAAGGCGATTCGGTGCTGCTAGAAAGGACCTGGCTTAATTCCCGTCAGCTGTAAGAATTATTTTCATTTACACTCATGCTTCCTACTTGAATTTACCTTAAGGGGGTGGTGGTTGCCGAAAACAAAAGGACAATAGGGTCATTCATGCGTTAATTCATCCTTTTGGTGAAAATTTTATAAAATTTGATGACCAGTGAAAAATGATGACTTTTTGGTGAAAAATCACTGTGGCAGAGAGGAAATCACTGTGGCAGAGAGGAAATCACTGGGGCAGAGAGGAAATCACTGGGGCAGAGAGGAAATCACTGGGGCAGAGAGGAAATCACTGGGGCAGAGAGGATGTGTAGCCTTCTGGCTAAGTTCCTAGTACTAAATCTTGTGTTCTGTTTTTAATCCACCCCCTCCCCCACACCCCATCTACAGGTATGTTGTTTACTGCATTGGCGACTGTGGTACTTCAGTGGTTTGTCCACTTTATACTTAAGCTGCCCAAAGTTCCATTTCCAGTTCAACCAGATATACTGTTAAAATCATCAGCAGTTACTAGGTCATATCAGCCTAAGAAAATTGATGCTATATATTCTGAGAAAGAAAATGCAATAACTATGATGTGTGTGTTTGTGTATGTTCTTCCATCACAAGTGATGATGACCATTTTTACATCCACTTTGGAAAATTCAGTTAGAAATATGACCATGCATAATAGTTCGAAGATGGCTAATGAGCCCTATTCGAGCTGTAAATGTTCTTGGACAGTTTGGACATGGAATGACCACTGTAGGCAGATTTTTGTCTATCCGTGACTTTCTAGCTACTCTCGGCTGTTGAGCTGCAGCATTTCTCCTCTTTTCACAAGTTGATGTGTTCTTTTTGACTGTAGAGCGCCATGTAGATATATTTTGTACATGTTCTTCCCAAGAGTCTTGATCTATTTCAAACACTTTCAGTGAAGTCTTTAACGAGTTCTTGTAGCATTTATTTTGGCATTTTGAGATTATTTACCCTTCTCCAGCTCACCATAGAGAAGTATCTTTGGCAGGCGATGGTCTGGCATACATACCAAATGACCTGCCCAACGAATCTGTGTCTGCATCAGGATAATGTCAATACTGGGGATACCAGATCTGTCAAGGACAGTGGTATCTGAAATCTATCCTGCCATCGGATGTTCATAACTTTTCTTAGACAAGTTGTGTGAAAGTGATTGAGTTTCCTCACATGACGTCTATACACAATCCATGTTTCACTAGCACATAATAGCATTGAAAGTACCACTGCTCTGTATACTTTCAGCTTAGTCTGTAGGCTAATGCCATTTCTACGCCACACATTTGCGTACAATCTGCCGAAAGAGCTGCTTGACTTAGCGATCCTTGTATACACTTCATCATTAACCTTGGCAAATTGTCATAGCGTACTACCTAGGTATGTGAATTCATTCACAAATGCTACACCATTTACCTTTACGCAGGGCTCGAGATAGCTTTTGCCAGGTGCTGGTTATAACATGACTTCTGTTTTCTCTGTGTTAATACTAAGTTCAAAGTTGGTACAGGCTTTGGAGAATCTGTCTATAATAATTTGTAGATCAGCCTCGTAACTGGCATTTAGGGCACAGTCATCAGCAAATAGGAGATCCCTGATTGTGTGTGATTTAACTGGTTTTTGTAACTATGATACAGGACATACCACGTACTTATACAGTAACTATGATAAAGGATATACCACGTACTTATACAGTAACTATGATACAGGATATACCACATACCTATACAGTAACTATGATACAGGATATACCACATACCTATACAGTAACTATGATACAGGATATACCACATACCTATACAGTAACTATGATGCAGGATATACCACATACCTATACAGTAACTATGATACAGGATATATCACATACCTATACAGTAACTATGATACAGGATATACCACATACCTATACAGTAACTATGATACAGGATATACCACATACCTATACAGTAACTATGATACAGGATATACCACATACCTATACAGTAACTATGATACAGGATATACCACATACCTATACAGTAACTATGATACAGGATATACCACATACTTATACAGTAACTATGATACAGGATATACCACGTACTTATACAGTAACTATGATACAGGATATACCACGTACTTATACAGTAACTATGATACAGGATATACCACGTACTTATACAGTAACTATGATACAGGACATACCACGTACTTATACAGTAACTATGATACAGGATATACCACCTACTAACGCCATTTATCAATGAAAAATGAGATTCTAACAACTGTATTCCCCCCCCCCCCCAATATGACTGAATGGTGTAGGACAGGGATTAATTCATTTCTCATGGGTTTTTTTTGTCAGATCATTGTGTTTGCTTTCATAATGTATGCCATTACTAAGAACATCTTCATGTATGTGTTTCCATCTGTCCATGTTATTCTGACATTTCTTCCATAGGGAAGCATATTTCTGTACCCCCCCCCCCCCTAGAGATGCCCTCATGATCACATTCCATATAATGAGAGAGAACGAGAGAGAGAGAGATTGCTGATATAATATATCAGAGAATGTTTACATGTATTTGACAAGCACTTGGTCTAGAATATATTCATTATTTTCATGTACTTGACAAGGGGTTTCTTTTCAAGGCTATCATTACACTCAATACATGAGAAGGCATCTATGATGAACCGTCTATAGAGGTTTTTCCACTATACGCCACCTGTGAACGCTTCTGGTAGGAGTCGGTGGACCTACTCCAGGGTCATAAGAGGTGACTATGGAGGTTTTGGGATGGTCGCTGAATCCTGTATACGGTCTTCTTCTTCTTCTTCATCGTTCTTCAGTCAGATATCAGGTTACAGCACCAATAGCTTCAATGAATTGTGTGATTCGCTTCAGGTCATCCATGGAACCCCTCAAGTCTGGAAGCAGTGCCGTCTCAGTAGGCCATATTTTCTCCCTCTCTTCTTGGTAGAGTTGACAGGCATGAAGAATGTGTTCTGCAGTCTCTGGGCTCAGTCCACAGTTGCACAGGTCTGTCTCACCAATCTTCAGCTTTCGGAACATGTGACTTCTCAGTCTGTTGTGACCAGTTCTTAGTCTGAAAATGATGGTTTGTTCCTTGCGTGACATTTGGTGGTAGGGGTCATTTGGCTCTGCAGTTGGGTGCATTTGCTTCCACTTTTTCTTATATTCTGCTTTTAACATGGTCTTACTTTCATAGTACGTATTATCATTTTCGATTTGTTCCAGTGATCCCCCTTTCCTTGCCAGGAGATCAGCTTTTTCATTTCCAGGTATGCCACAGTGACCTGGGATCCACTGCAGTACTGTTTCTTTGGTGGTACTGCTGAGGTGTAGTAAGCAGGCCGTAAGTTCATTCATGCTCGTGTTCTTTGGATCTTTCAATGCCTGCAATACTGATTTTGCATCCGTTAGAAATACTACATGTCTGTTGTGACTCGGCAAGCAATTCATGAGCATTTTGGCTGCCTCTATTATGGCTTCCATTATTGCTTTGAAATTTGTGGAATGTTTGCCTGTGGGTATGGATTTCTCTATTTCTTTTCCATCTGGTGTTACTATATATATTCCTGATCCTCCATCTAATACTGCCTCTTTCACTGATCCATCTGTATATACATGTGTCCATATATCCTTTGGGTATGCTTTCTGTATGTGATTCTTAGTTGTCTCCTTTAGTACTTGTATAGTAGTTTCTGTTTTCGAAATAATGCTTGGTATATTGTCCATAATTCTTGGGAAGTTTTTCCTGTCCCATGTTGGGTATGTGTTAAAGGTGTTTAGTGGTTTTAGGTTTTGTAGGTCTGTATCTGTGAGTGATTTCTGGAGCTGTTTAGCGGAGTGTAGAAAGCTACCTCTTTTGAGTCGCTCTTTTATAGGTCTGCTTAGTCTTTGGTTCATTTGATGACTCTCCAAACATTTGAACTTTGCATACTGTGTGAGGATTTTTTCATTTCTTCTTTCTTCCACTGATGGCAAACCTGTGCATGTTTCCATTTCTGTGATTGGGGTAGTATTCATACCTCCTGTTATAATTCTGTGATTGCGGTTTTGTATCTTTGAGATCTTTTGAGTGTTACTCTTGGCTGCAGTCCCCCATGCTGACATTCCATATTCCAAAGCTGGTCTTACATAACCTGTATATGCTCTACTTAGAATTTTTCTATTTGCACCCCAATCTGTTCCAGCCAATTTTTTAAGGAGTGCTGTCCTCATTGTACCTTTTGTTTGGCATTTGTCTATGTGCTGTTTCCATGTAAGTCTTGGATCAAAAGTGACTCCAAGGTATGTAGGTGTCTCATCTTTTGGCAATGTTTGACCATTTATGGTTAGTAGGATTTTCTGTGGTTTGGTGGACATGCTGAAGATGGTATAGGTAGTTTTTTGGGCATTGATAGACATGGGCCATTGGTCTGTCCACTTGGCCAAATTGTCCATAGTTTCTTGCAACCTTATTTTTGTTGTGCCAACGCTCTCTTCACTGCACCATATCGCCAGATCGTCTGCATACATTGCAGCATTTACTTTACGCGAGAGAATTTGGTCAATGTCATTCATGAATATAAGGAATAGAGTGGGGGATAGAACACCTCCCTGTGGTACTCCATGCTTAAAGAGTTTCTTTCTGCTATGCTTCATTTCAAGCTTCACTGCTGCTTTTCGGTTGTGCAGGTAGTGTTTTATCCAGTAATACATGCGCCCTGTCACTTTGTTTTGTTGTAGTTTAAGGAGGAGTCCATCTTTCCATACACAATCAAAGGCTTTTTCCATATCTACCCACACCACTGATGTCTGCTTTTTTTCCTGGAAAGCATCCTCTACTTCCTGGGCAATTAGTGTAATCTGGTCTTCAGTTGATCTACACTTTCTGAAGCCAGCTTGCTGATTTAGCAGGATTTTATTTTTTTCTAGGAACCACATCATTCTTTTGTTTACCAGGTACTCCATTAATTTGCAAACACAGCTGGTCAGACTTATTGGGCGATAGCTGTCCACCTTATTTTTTGGCTTGTCTTTCTTGTGGATGGGTATCATTATGGCAGTTTTCCACACCTGTGGCACTAGACCTCTATCCCAACAGTTGTTACATTTTTTTATTAATTTCTTTTTTGCTGATGGTCCGATGTGAATTAGCAGTTCATTTGGTATGTCATCAGGGCCAGGTGGAATCCTAAGTTTTAATACTGCTAGTTCTTCATTTAGTTCATTTATCGTGAATGGAATAACCATGACATCTTGTTTATCTTTGCTGATCTCTTTTTCGATATTCCGTAGTTCTTTTCTTACTTCTCTTCTATTTTCATCGACTTTGTGGCAGGCAGTACTTTGGTAATGTTGTATAAAGTGATTTGCAGCCTTCTTTCCTGTGAGTACATCTCCACCATTCTCTATAGCTAGTGGTGCTGTTTTGTTATCTTCGTTGTTGGGCATTATTGTTATTTTCCATAGCTTTCTTCCCTCTTTATCGAAGTTTAAATTTTCTGTTTTTCATGCCAGCTTTTCCTTGTGTTTGTAATTGTCATTTTTCTTAGTTTGGCTACAGTAGCTTTTAGTGATATGTTGTTTTCTGTAGATGGGATTTTTTCTGCTGTGTCTCTGGCCTTTGACACTTCTTTCTCCAACTCATCGAGTTCGTCAGACCAGTACGGTTTGTAATTTTTCCTAGCACCTCTTGGTATGGTTTGCTTGGCTGCTTGAAGAAGTGCAGAAGCCAGGAGTTGTGCAGTTTTGTTCACGTTTTTAATCCTTGGATTTAAGGTTTTTGTGAATTTGTCTGTCAGGTCAGCAAACTTACTCCAGTTTGCTTTCTTGAAGTTCCATCTGGGTGTGGTTGTAGGGCCAGCAGGGGTATGGTTAATGTCAATGGTGAGTTTGATGGGGTGATGGTCACTTCCACCAAGCTACTCCAGCACTTCCCTGTATGTTATTTTCGCTAAGGCGTCTGTTGCAAAGGCTAGGTCAGGGGTTGAGGTGGTGTGCCATCTTCTAGAGTAGAAAGTTGGGTGGTCTTCAGGTTCATTAAGCAGTTGAAATTTCACCTCACACTGCCAGAATTCCACTTCTTCTCCTCTAGTATCTTGTTCTGTATATCCCCAACTCTGTGAGTGGCTATTGAAGTCACCAATTACAAGACAGTTATCTTTTTCTGTGTTAATTGTGTGTAGAAATAGGCTCTTGTCTTGTGGACAGTAATAGTTATATACTGTGACCTCTTTAGTTGGAAGGGTTAGACAGGTTCCAATGATTTCAGCCTGTTCTTCTGTGTCTACTCAAATTTCAGAGGCAACAATATTGTTTTTCACAAGTATAAGAAACTCCTCCTTTATGTCTTTTTTCTCTAACGTTCCGAAATGTTTGGTATCCTCGGATATTGAATCTATTGTTGTTTGTGAGGTATGTTTCCTGTATGCATGCTATGTCGATTTCCTCTGTGTGTAATCGGTTTGCAAGTGCAGTCTTTTTATTGTACACGCCCTCTGCATTCCACTGCAATATTTTTAAGTGCTTATTTTTGTCTTTGTCTGCATCATGATCTATATGTGATTTTTTTGAACCGGTAGTTTTTTTCCTCTGATCTCTTTTCATGGCTCCACAAATTGAGACAGAGGTACACCAGTCGCTGAGGGTGGGCTCCTTCGAGGCTTAGAGCCCGGCACTTCATCCGCCTGACCACAGATAAAGCACCAAAACGAATCATCTGTAACCTTTTATTTGACATGTGAAGTCATTGCGTGACACTGTGGTTTTCAGCCTTGGCTGGACTATTTTGTACCTTTCAGTCCAGTGTCTCCGTCTTCCATCTTACTTTTGAGTCAGGATGTGTTTCCCTAGCCCTTATCCATCCAAGGATTGTCCAAAGGGCAGTGGAGGTTTCATTTTGGAGTTTTCCTTCTCCTAGACAGCTTGCCTAACAGGGTTAACGAGCACCATCTTCCCGGGGTTTTGAGGTAGAGTTCCCCTCTCCTAGGATAATTTTGTTGTTGCCAGGTATTCATTATCCTCCTCTGTGGTTTAGTTCTTGTGATCTAAGACACCTCTCACTCAGGGAAGGTGATTTAAGAACATTGCTCTCTCGTTCTAATATCTATAATTTCCCATTTACCCTACCCAACCATTTAACCCTACCTAAACCCTATCCCTACCCCCCTCCCCTCCCCCCTGACACATTCCTGGAGTGAGGTCAGTGACCCCACTCCAGCAACCTGAGCTTATAGCAGCTCATACTCGCTTTGATGCTGCCAGTCAATGGACATATGGGGTATTTCAGTGGGGATATCAGCGCCGACTGATATTCCACCCCGTCCTCGTGGTCAGCGACACCATTTGGTCAGCGGCTGTTTATCTGCCCAGAGGGTTATTCACAGCTGGCCTCAAGAGGCTTTTCCACTATCCGCCACCTGTAGACGCTCCTGGTAGGGGTCGGTATCCCCCGCAGGGTAGAAGGTCTGAAACCAAAGCCAAATATCATGCTGAAGTCAGATCAATATTGTTGCAGGCAAGCTGTAAACCATGACACAATGCATTTTACCCTGTGAACTTCATCTTGTTGCCCAGATGAAGTTTGATCACGGATTCAGTAGAAGCACAAAACAAAAATAGAAATGTCTATGTCTTGTAGTTCTACAATGACTTCTTCTTGTGCGTTCAGCATGTGGTCATGCTATACCATCAGACCTGTCATCAAGACGAAGTCCATGTGTCTACAAGACTATGTGTTGTAGATCTGTCACTGTACTGGGACTAGGACATGACTATGTGTTGTAGATCTGTCACTGTACTGGGACTAGGACATATGACTGTGTGTTGTAGATCTGTCACAGTACTGGGACTAGGACATATGACTGTGTGTTGTAGATCTGTCACAGTACTGGGACTAGGACATGACTATGTGTTGTAGATCTGTCACAGTACTGGGACTAGGACATGACTATGTGTTGTAGATCTGTCACTGTACTGGGACTAGGACATATGACATATGACTGTGTGTTGTAGATCTGTCACAGTACTGGGACTAGGACATATGACTGTGTGTTGTAGATCTGTCACAGTACTGGGACAAGGACATATGACTGTGTGTTGTAGATCTGTCACTGTACTGGGACTAGGACATGACTGTGTGTTGTATATCTGTCACTGTACTGGGACTAGGACATATGACTGTGTGTTGTAGATCTGTCACTGTACTGGGTCTAGGACATATGACTGTGTGTTGTAGATCTGTCACAGTACTGGGTCTAGGACATATGACTGTGTGTTGTAGATCTGTCACTGTACTGGGACTAGGACATATGACTGTATGTTGTAGATCTGTCACAGTACTGGGACTATGACAAAGGACTGTATGTTGTAGATCTGTCACTGTACTGGGACTAGGACATATGACATATGACTGTGTGTTGTAGATCTGTCACAGTACTGGGACTAGGACATATGACTGTATGTTGTAGATCTGTCACTGTACTTGGACTAGGACATATGACTGTATGTTGTAGATCTGTCACTGTACTGGGACTAGGACATGACTGTGTGTTGTAGATCTGTCACTGTACTGGGACTAGGACATATGACTGTGTGTTGTAGATCTGTCACAGTACTGGGACTAGGACATATGACTGTATGTTGTAGATCTGTCACAGTACTGGGACTAGGACATATGACTATGTTGTAGATCTGTCACTGTACTGGGACTAGGACATATGACTGTATGTTGTAGATCTGTCACTGTACTGGGACTAGGACATATGACTGTATGTTGTAGATCTGTCACAGTACTGGGACTAGGACATATGACTGTATGTTGTAGATCTGTCACTGTACTGGGACTAGGACATATGACTATGTGTTGTAGATCTGTCACAGTACTGGGACTAGGACATATGACTGTATGTTGTAGATCTGTCACTGTACTGGGACTAGGACATATGACTGTGTGTTGTAGATCTGTCACTGTACTGGGACTAGGACATATGACTGTATGTTGTAGATCTGTCACAGTACTGGGACTAGGACATATGACTGTATGTTGTAGATCTGTCACTGTACTGGGACTAGGACATATGACTATGTGTTGTAGATCTGTCACAGTACTGGGACTAGGACATATGACTGTATGTTGTAGATCTGTCACTGTACTGGGACTAGGACATATGACTGTGTGTTGTAGATCTGTCACTGTACTGGGACTAGGACATATGACTGTATGTTGTAGATCTGTCACTGTACTGGGACTAGGACATATGACTGTATGTTGTAGATCTGTCACTGTACTTGGACTAGGACTGTATGTTGTAGATCTGTCACAGTACTGGGTCTAGGACATATGACTGTGTGTTGTAGATCTGTCACAGTACTGGGACTAGGACATATGACTGTGTGTTGTAGATCTGTCACTGTACTGGGACTAGGACATATGACTGTATGTTGTAGATCTGTCACAGTACTAGGTCTAGGACATATGACTGTATGTTGTAGATCTGTCACTGTACTGGGACTAGGACATCTGAGTGTTTGTTGTAGATCTGTCCCAGTGTACTAGATCAGATCTAGAACATGCGAAATAAAACGTTACAAAACTTAAATGTGGAGATAGTACTGGTTCTGAAGACTTACCACCATGCTCCTTAGCAGCAATCTTTGCTAGGAAGTCAGAGGCCATCTTCTTGAGATCAAAGTCCAGAGTGAGAATGCTGATGGGAGCAGGCTTGTGGCAGGCCAAGATGTGGTCCACCAGCTGATGTCTCTCTACTCCTTCCATGCCACAGTAAGCACATGATAGTAGTGCCACCTGTAAATATATCAATGTCTTAAACTAACTTTAATATTTATAGGCAAAGATGTGGGTGAAGGTCATGGCATAGTTGGGGGGCAAGGTCATTGAGTGTTTCAAAGCTGAGAGGAAGACAAATGTGATGATGAAATATCAAAGTGGAGAGACAGGCCATGCCCAAGGAGGGGGGACTTCTAAAGGGGGAGGTGAGAAGAAATACATGTCCAAGTGAACTCACAAAGCCTTCCAACTGGTCACTCCAGAGATTTTACTGGCTGTTTATCATTGGTTTCTTTGCATATATTTTCTGTCACCAGCCAAAGTCAGATTGTGATAGTGACCAGTTATTTCTTTCTTTAGCGTTAAATCTCAAACTCCCAGTGGATCTCCCTTGTAGCAGGACCGTGATCATACTAAATTTCCGGCAGGATGTAGTTGAAAATGGAAATGTAGCAGAAAATGGAAATGTAGCAGAAAATGGAAATGCGTTGTGTTGCCATTTTCTTTGAGCAGTGACCAGTTGGAAGACCTTGTTATCTTGAGTTGACTGTGGGAGAAATTTTACAATTTGGACTATCAGAGAAGATACCAACTATTAGAGAAGATACCAACTATAAGAGAAGATACCAACTATCAGAGAAGATACCAACTATCAGAGAAGATACCAACTATCAGAGAAGATACCAACTATCAGAGAAGATACCAACTATCAGAGAAGATACCAACTATCAGAGAAGATATCAACTATCAGAGAAGATATCAACTATCAGAGAAGATATCAACTATCAGAGAAGATAGCAAGAAGAAGAGAAGATAGCAAGAAGAAGAGAAGATAGCAAGAAGAAGAGAACATGTCAACCATCAGAGAAGATATCAACCATCAGAGAAGATATCAACCATCAGAGAAAATACCAAGAAGAAAAGATCAACCATCAGAGAAGACATCAACCATCAGAGAAGATATCAACCAACAGAGAAGATAGCAACCATCAGAGAAAATACCAAGAAGAAAAGATCAACCATCAGAGAAGACATCAACCATCAGAGAAGATATCAACCATCAGAGAAGATATCAACCATCAGAGAAAATACCAAGAAGAAAAGATCAACCATCAGAGAAGACATCAACCATCAGAGAAGATATCAACCAACAGAGAAGATAGCAACCATCAGAGAAGATATCAACCATCAGAGAAAATACCAAGAAGAAAAGATCAACCATCAGAGAAGACATCAACCATCAGAGAAGATATCAACCAACAGAGAAGATAGCAACCATCAGAGAAGATATCAACCATCAGAGAAAATACCAAGAAGAAAAGATCAACCATCAGAGAAGATATCAACCATCAGAGAAGATAGCAACCATCAGAGAAGATATCAACCATCAGAGAAAATACCAAGAAGAAAAGATCAACCATCAGAGAAGACATCAACGATCAGAGAAGATATCAACCAACAGAGAAGACATCAACCATCAGAGAAGATACCAAGAAGAAGAGAAGGTATCAACCATCAGAGAAGATACAAACTATCAGGTTTGGACAATAGTAACACACAGATGAAAGTAAACATATAACTGTTACAAAAACCTACTATTGCTTTACAAAAAATAGATAACAGAAACAATTATAACACAGAGAATTGGAATGACAATAATTGACATTTCAATCTCAGATCTTAATCAGAGAACACTAACATTATAATAATTAGAAAATAAAGAATCATATGAAAAACACTGTTTTAAAATGTGTACCATAATTATAGAAACAGTCAAGTACAGGAAGAATTAAATCTAATATATCCCACAAAACTGGTACATTACATTCTCCAGCAAGGAAGTACGCACTATGAAGGCATTTCACACCAGCAAGGAAGTACACACTATGAAGGCATTTCACACCAGCAAGGAAGTGCACACTATGAAGGCATTTCACACCAGCAAGGAAGTGCGCACTATGAAGGCATTTCACACCAGCAAGGAAGTGCGCACTATGAAGACATTTCACACTAGCAAGGAAGTGCGCACTATGAAGGCATTTCACACCAGCAAGGAAGTGTACACTTTGAAGGCATTTCACACCAGCAAGGAAGTGCACACTATGAAGGCATTTCACACCAGCAAGGAAGTGCACACTATGAAGGCATTTCACACCAGCAAGGAAGTGCACACTATGAAGGCATTTCACACCATGAAAAAATGTAAAAGAAATGAAATATTAGAGAAACATGTTACTGAAATAACAGAATGGGATAACAACCATAAGAAACATTAGAAGATAAGACAATAGAGTAGAGAAATATTTACACCACAGATACAAGAGTGATGCAATAGACTAGGACAATATCACCACAGATACAAGAGTCATGCAATAGACTAGGACAATATCACCACAGATACAAGAGTTGTGCAATAGACTAGGACAATATCACCACAGATACAAGAGTTGTGCAATAGACTAGGACAATATCACCACAGATACAAGAGTCATGCAATAGACTATGTCAATATCTATACCACAGATACAAGAGTCCAATGTGTCCACTATAGATGCAAGATGGAGATAATGGATGATGAAACATTCTTTACAACAGATACAAGTACTGAGATTATAAGCAGAGACAAGACTAAGACATTAATAAAGAACCATAAACACCCATGTATGATATCAGACCTGTATCACATAAACACCCATGTATGATATCAGACCTGTATCACATAAACACCCATGTATGATATCAGACCTGTATCACATAAACACCCATGTATGATATCAGACCTGTATCACATAAACACCCATGTATGATATCAGACCTGTATCACATAAACACCCATGTATGATATCAGACCTGTATCACATAAACACCCATGTATGATATCAGACCTGTATCACATAAACACCACTAACATGACATATAAACTGTGTATACAAGAATGAATTGATAGATAGACAATACCTAATCAGATAAACCAGAGACAATAGGTCAAGATACTGTCTACAATACACACAACCACAGAGAACATACATATAAATGCACGCACACATCACATATGTATGTACATGTATGAAACACACAAACTAGATTAGAACTGTTGAATCCCATGTCAGGGGATGAATATGAAAGAGCATGTCAATAGAAATAAAGGGGATGGGTGTATTTGTGTGTGTGGGGGGGGGGGGGGTGTGTGTGTGTGTGTGTGTGAAAGACAAAGACTAAATTAAGTCGGGAAGGGTGTTCAGTGACATGTATATATACATATATGTTTTCAAATTGATGTAGGAAAGAAAAAGAAAATGGTCATATGGGTGTGGAAGGGGGTGTGACAGATGGGGTAACATACATAAGTAAGTACATAAATTTAACATGGAAACATGATTGGAAATAATAGGTCAATCTAAAAATATGAAAGAGGAAGTTAATGGTGATGTGATTCTTGATCAGGAACAAGCGTCACAGCACTGGGGGCATTCCCATATATGCTCTGCTTGCCGTTCCGTCAGCCATCTAAAAGTGTATAAGCTCAGTGTCCCAGTCAGTTTCTGATTACGCGTTCTTCTGATCTTTCCGGAGAGGGAGCACTTTCTCCCATCACCTCTAGTCACTCATATTTCTAACATTCTCTGAATATGTACATTGTCTCGTTCGATGTCCTCCTCGTCTTCTCATAGGTATCCATGACTGATTTGATGACTGTCTTTTAGTCAGTGCACCAGAGCGGCAAATGTTCTAGATTACTCCAGACACCATCAATCATGTCACTTCTGTTTCTCCTGTGCTTGAACAGCAAGAGGTCATCCACATGTTAAAATCCGGCTGGGTCCAGCCTCCTGAACTATTTTGTATATGAAGATGTTAAAAAGTACAGGTGATAGTGGTGATCCTTGTGGCAATCCTGGTGCTATAGTGGAGAAAGTAGGTGAGAGACAAGACTAGAGAAATGGTGAAGGATGTTAAATTTATGAGGTTTGAATACACCTAGATGGTATATCAAAAAATCCTCAAAAGACATGCGCTGGCAGTTACCATGAGAGACAAATAACCACATTAAAGACTGAATAATCAAATCTAACCCAATGTATAGGACTGTTAAAATGAAGTGCTACAGGAAAATTATGGTTCTCATCAATAGCATACTCAACATGTCATCTATATATCATACACAGTATTGCATACTCAAAATGTCATATATCTATTAATTCTGCATAAGAACAGTGAAATCCTACCTTCAAGTGTGAGATAATGATGTGCCGATGCATTGCAAACTTGCGCTGAAACTGGTTGTGGCAGACTCTGCATTTGAAAAGTGCAGAGTCACCACTTTCATACATGCAGCTGATCTTATCATCCAAGTCATCACTGCCCAATGAGTGAGGACAGCTGCTGCCTGATGCTCCTGCAGGAACCGGTGACTTCTGCCTACAACTATCATTACTAGCCTGGTCGCTAAGCTCATCTGTTATGGAAGTAAAGGGTACATAACTCCCTTCATCTAGACTTGCTTTACGATCTTTAATAACGTTGAATTGAGATAAGAAGTTCGAGACTTTCTCATCCACGTTAACGCGAAGGTATCGAACACTTAACGGCTTCCCAGCATGAACTTTCTTGATGTGATCGACCATCTTGTACTTCTGCAAACCTCTGTGTGTGCAGAATGCACACTTCCACAAATATATGTTCAAATGACGTAATATGTGCACATGAATAAAAAACTTTTTGGGACGCTCAGCTCCACAGATCAAGCATTTCATTTGAGTGCCATAGTTTTCATACAGGCACCGCAGTTTAGCATCCAAGCTTCCACTTCCAACGATACAGCTCTCATCCATAGGTCCAACTGAGTGTCCCAATGCTGAAACCTGAACTGGGTAAGAATTACGCCCCATGACTGAGATCTCGGGATGGTTCTGCTGTAGATGTATGACCATTTCTCTACGTAGCATTGTTGTGAAGTCACATCTTGAGCACAGAGCAGGTTCACTGAAGACTTGATCATCCGGCACAATCAGTACCTCCTCTTGACTGTCTGGGAATGACCTGGATGTCTGCGCTAAATGCTGAATGCCCTCACTTGTATCTGTTTCCAGTTTTTCAATATCCTCATCACTGCCAACGATTCTGACCTCTGGGTGAAGCATGCACACATGATGAATAATCTCACTTTTGCTGGATGTACTGTAGCTGCATCGTGGACAATCCAACGGAGCATCAAAGGTTTCATCCCCTTCAGGAATCACAAAAACTTGTTCATAAGATGAAACATCAGATGCTGGTGATGAGCCAACTTTCAGGTTGGACAACATTTCCTTGTGCAGGGATTCCTCCAGCAGATCAAGAGGCTCCTCCATAGATGTTTCTGCAAATGATTTATCTACTTCAGTGGTGTCAATTGCAACAATTTTCTTCACAAGTGCTATAGCTTTTCCTGGATGCTTCTCAGTCAAATGTTCATACAGAAGCTCTCGGGCAGTAGACATGCAGCTGCAGTACTTGCACCTGAACATAACCAGAGTAATTTGACCAATCTCTGAATGTCTCTTGACATGGTTCTTTAGATCTGCTGCTTTTGGAAGGAGATATTTACAAATAGGGCACTTGAACTTCCTCATCTGATTTTCCATCACTCCATCTATTTGCAATGCTGCCTGCTGGGATACCATTCTATTGAAACTTTCATTTCTCTCTGTGATCTGTGATACTGTCCGCACTGAGCTGCTGTCTGAATTCATTTTCTCTTTAGTTTTCTTAGCACTTCCTGAAGGTTTTGTGAAATCAAATGAGTCATCGTTAGAGTTATCTGGAGATTGAAAACTGTTGTACAATGATGTCGATGATGCTTGGTGTGGTGACTGGCTATACGATGTGACAGGTATATCAGTAGGCAAGATGTTCTCAATGGTAAATTCCCCTCTGTCTTTTTGAATATTATGTTTTCTTTGGTAGTGTATAGACATGTGAATTTTATGTCTGGTCATGTAGTCGCACCTCTCACATTCCAGCACTCGAGATTCTAATGACCTGGACACAACAGTGTATTGCTCTTCTACTGCTCCAAAACCTTTATGCTTTCGGTCCCTATTACAAGTAAGATGTCTGACAATTGTATGTTTTTGATTGGTGTCAAACTCACATTTTGTGCAGCGGTATAAGAGAAACTTGATCAAACCTGGGTGGCAGGTCACATGTAATCTAAACTTGAGTTCACTATCGAACCCTTGAGGACAAAACATACACTTGAAGCGTTCCTTCCTGGTGGGCGGCATCCCATGAGATCTCTCATGGCAATGCATCCTCTTGAAATCTCTGGCAATAAATGTACAGTGTTTACATCTATAGTTCTCTGCTCGTCTCTCACTCATTGGAACATATATCCGTCTGCGAATTCCATTCTCATCCAAAACATAAGCAGTTCTGGCATCTTCACCTCCTCCAGAGTCCCCACCTCCATCAGCATCCTCATTAAGTTCCTCTTTCACCTTCAAAGTCTCAAAGTCTGAAGAATCTGAAGCGGGGCTCTTCTCACTTTCAGGTGCGGCATCTTTCAGTTTTGTAGTCAGTGCTGTATCCTTAGATGTCGGGGATGTAATGTCTCTAAGACTGTGGTTAGACCGAGTATTAGGTGTGGAGCTTCCACTAGCTTCAGTGTAGTAGTCTCTAAGATTATAGTTAGACCTTGAAGTTCGAGTATTAGGTGTGGAGCTTCCACTAGCTTCAGTGTAGTCCTCAACAAGATCATGTTTATTTAAGACCTGGTCACTCATGGCATTGTTCGTGACAAACATCGGCGCTGGTGTCAAAGTTGGAGGAAGCATTTCTCGAAGGTGTACCATTTGTTCAAAATTGTTCATTTTTCTGTCATAGCAAATGAGTTGCTTAGCAACAGACACCATTTTTGGTTTACCAGGATGGGTAGTAGAAATGTGGTTAAGAATAGCTTTTCTATCTGTAGCTGTAGAAGGACAGTGGGGACAGTTCACGATATGGATGACATTATCCTCGGCATGACCCTGGAGCATGCAAGGCTCAGTGAATGTATCTCCGCATGAGTAGCACATGGGTTCAACTATTTCAGGATGTGATGCCTTAATATGATTGATGTAATCCGCCACAATGTTGCTTCCAAACATACACCCAGCATTGCCACAGATGTAGAGAGGTGAGCAATTGCTTTGAGTGTGGGTGTGATTAGAGATATGTCTGACGAGATCTGTTTCATTAGAGCTGCGATGGCCACAGTAATAGCAGGGAAAATAAGCTTCCTGTGAGTGAAAATTCACGGTATGTTCTTGGAACTCTGATGTGCTCATGCTACTGTACAAACAATTGAACCCACATACAAAGAAATTATAATCTGTCCTGGAATCTTTCGACCCTGGTAGCTGCGTCGTAGGAGTGCTTATTGATGAATTGAATGGAGCGTGCTGTAGTGGTGGTGGGGGGAGCATTGCAGTGCAACCACTAACACCAGAACTGATAACTGGTCTTTCAGGCCCTAGGAAAGATAAAACCTCTCCCTCTGCATCCTTATCTACCGGAGGAGACGTAACATTTAACTGCACATCATTTTCATTTATGACGTCCTCAGAGTCAGAATCCTGCACATCCAAATTTTGAAGCGAGAAGGAAGCCACAATTTTTAGACCAGACTCACCACTGTCCAGTTTACTAGAACCAGACTCACCACTGTCTAGTTTACTAGAACCAGACTCACCACTGTCCAGTTTACTAGAACCAGACTCACCACTGTCCAGTTTACTAGACTTTATCTCAGCTTTTGGTATGTTTGAAGCCAGATCACTCAAGAGAAGCTCTGATGACCTCTGACCATGTTCTGAAACATCTTGACCATTACACTCTTTGGATGATCTCTCACCCATGTTATTAACAGTAGCATCTGCACTCTGATCTGAGATAGCCATGCACTGTCCAACTGTATCCAGCAAATCTGTTACATTTCCACCCATCTGTGCTTGATTCTGGCTGCTCTTATCCACTAAACTTTGGCTACTGCCATCTCCTTCAGATTTCATCTGTTTCTCAGGGTCTTTCTCCAAAGGAACTTTCCCTGCTACTTTTGCCATAAAACTGATGATGCCAGAAGATGTTACCTCTTTAATTAGAGCTTTTGCTTTCCTTAAAGCCCTCAAGGCACAGCTCATCTTGGCACCATCATGAGATTTGATCACGTGCCTGCTGATTTCTTTACGATTGATGAAACACTCTTTGCAGTAGAGGCACTGGTAAGGCCTGACCATTAGATGGCACATAAGATGCTCCTCAAAACTGTGTCCAGAACTGCTGTAGTCACACTCCTTACATAGGAACAGTTTCTTATCTTTATCGGAGATGATGGTAATCTTCACCCTCTCCTCATCCATTTCTCTTTCACAGCAATGATTTTCTATCAACCGTTTGTCTTTCATCACTCTGGAACATTTCAAACATTTATACTTGATCGGTTTCTCATGGTCTTGACCGTTGCTAGATGATGCAGCATCATTACAAACCACTGAGTCAACATCTCCTCCAGCCAAATCATCTTTTACTGGACACTCTGTGGACCTACTGCTTGTATCTAGCACTGGTACATCCAAAACAACTTCATCTTCACCCCTACCAGCATAAACTGTTGTACCTTCACTAGCTTTCATTTCTTTACTTCCATCTCGTAAAATATCAGCTTTCTTCCTACTTTCTACATCCGATGATGTCCTTCCATCATCTAAAATATCAGCTTTCTTCCTACTTTCTACATCCGCTGATGCCCCTCCATCATCTAAAATATCAGCTTTCTTCCTACTTTCTACATCCGCTGATGTCCCTCCATTGGCATCCTCATGCACAACCTGTTCATCCATACCTATTACATATTTTCTTTCAGGACTACATTCAACACCAACATTTTTATGTCCAGTGTCAAACTGTTCCTCTGGACTAATATCACCTGTATCCTCACATTCACAAACACTAATGTCCACTCCAACTTCCTTGTCTCCACCATCTAGTTGACCTTTCACAGCACCATCATTACCACTTACAACATCACTCAACTTTACTACAACACTCTCCAAATCACGTTTGCCAGATGCATCTCTTATGCATCCCAACTCATCTCCAACATCTTCCACCTGTCCACCACTGTACTTTAAACCTCTATCCTGGTCTTTATAATTGTCCAATGCACCATTATTACAACCTGTATTCACTTCCACTGAATCAATACACATCTCTACATCACAAACAGGAACATGTTCCTTGGACAAACCATCTCTGCCTTTGTTTCTATTGTACACATTACAGTCACCTGCATATTTCTGTTCACAAAATGAAACTTGCTGTTTTACATCTTGCTGTTTATCATCATTTACATCTTGCTGTTTATCAATTACATCTTGCTGTTTATCATCATTTACATCTTGCTGTTTATCATCATTTACATCTTGCTGTTTATCATTATTTACATCTTGCTGTTTATCATCATTTACATCTTGCTGTTTATCATCAATTACATCTTGCTGTTTATCATCAATTACATATTCCTGTTTATCATCAATTACATCTTGCTGTTTATCATCAATTACATCTTGCTGTTTATCATCAATTACATATTCTTGTTTATCATCAATTACATCTTTCTGTTTATTATCAATTATATTGTGATGTTGTACAACCGCGTCTTGTTCAATAACTTTATCTTTCTCTTGAAAATTCACCCCCAGAATTGGTGCCACCACTGAAGTCACACAACCATTAGCTGTTTCCTGTGATGGATAGCTTCCAACTATTTTGCTTGTTGTTGAAGCTGTCTCCATCTTGACCATTGGTCTAGACGATAGCTCATCAGATCAAGAACACCAGCAGCAAGTGTGTGTCTGTGGAAAACAATTGTCCAGATCAATCATTGTGTGTGTAACATAGAAAACAATTGTCCAGTCATTCTGTGTGTAACATAGAAAACAATTGTCCAGTCATTCTGTGTGTAACATAGAAAACAATTGTCCAGATCAGACAAGGCAGATTAGAAGGCATGTGAGAAGGTTGATTAGAAGGCATATGAGAAGGCTGATTAGAAGGCATGTGAGACAGCTGATTAGAAGGCATGTGAGAAGGCTGATTAGAAGGCATGTGAGAAGGTTGATTAGAAGGCATGTGAGAAGGCTGATTAGAAGGCATGTGAGAAGGCTGATTAGAAGGCATGTGAGACAGCTGATTAGAAGGCATGTGAGAAGGCTGATTAGAAGGCATGTGAGACAGCTGATTAGAAGGCATGTGAGAAGGCTGATTAGAAGGCATGTGAGAAGGTTGATTAGAAGGCATGTGAGAAGGTTGATTAGAAGGCATGTGAGAAGGCTGATTAGAAGGCATGTGAGACAGCTGATTAGAAGGCATGTGAGAAGGCTGATTAGAAGGAATGTGAGAAGGTTGATTAGAAGGAATGTGAGAAGGTTGATTAGAAGGCATGTGAGAAGGTTGATTAGAAGGCATGTGAGAAGGTTGATTAGAAGGCATGTGAGAAGGCTGATTAGAAGGCATGTGAGAAGGTTGATTAGAAGGCATGTGAGACAGCTGATTAGAAGGCATGTGAGAAGGCTGATTAGAAGGAATGTGAGAAGGTTGATTAGAAGGCATGTGAGAAGGTTGATTAGAAGGCATGTGAGAAGGCTGATTAGAAGGCATGTGAGACAGCTGATTAGAAGGCATGTGAGAAGGCTGATTAGAAGGAATGTGAGAAGGTTGATTAGAAGGCATGTGAGAAGGTTGATTAGAAGGCACGTGAGAAGGCTGATTAGAAGGCATGTGAGAATGTTGATTACAGGGCATGTGAGAAGGTTGAATAGAAGGCATGTGAGAAGGTTGAATAGAAGGCATGTGAGAAGGTTGAATAGAAGGCATGTGAGAAGGTTGAATAGAAGGCATGTGAGAAGGTTGAATAGAAGGCATGTGAGAAGGTTGAATAGAAGGCATGTGAGAAGGTTGAATAGAAGGCATGTGAGAAGGTTGAATAGAAGGCATGTGAGAAGGTTGAATAGAAGGCATGTGAGAAGGTTGATTAGAAGGCATGTGAGAAGGTTGAATAGAAGGCATGTGAGAAGGTTGATTAGAAGGCATGTGAGAAGATTGATTAGAAGGCATGTAAGAAGGCTGATTAGAAGGCATGTGAGAAGGTTGATTAGAAGGCATGTGAGAAGGTTGATTAGAAGGCATGTGAGGTTGATTAGAAGGCATGTGATAAGGTTAATTAGAAGGCATGTGAGAAGGCTGATTAGAAGGCATGTGAGAAGGTTGATTATAAGGCATGTGAGAAGGTTGATTAGAAGGCATGTGACGAGGTTAATTAGAAGGCATGCGAGAAGGCTGATTAGAAGGCATGTGAGAAGGCTGATTAGAAGGCATGTGAGAAGGTTGATTAGAAGGCATGTGAGAAGGTTGATTACAGGGCATGTGAGAAGGTTGATTAGAAGGCATGTGAGAAGGTTGATTACAGGGCATGTGAGAAGGTTGATTAGAAGGCATGTGAGAAGGTTGATTAGAAGGCATGTGAGAAGGCTGATTAGAAGGCATGTGAGAAGGTTGATTACAGGGCATGTGAGAAGGTTGATTAGAAGGCATGTGAGAAGGTTGATTAGAAGGCATGTGAGAAGGCTGATTAGAAGGCACGTGAGAAGGCTGATTAGAAGGCATGTGAGAATGTTGATTACAGGGCATGTGAGAAGGTTGATTAGAAGGCATGTGAGAAGGTTGATTAGAAGGCATGTGACAAGCTTAATTAGAAGGCATGTGAGAAGGCTGATTAGAAGGCATGTGAGAAGGCTGATTAGAAGGCACGTGAGAAGGTTGATTAGAAGGCATGTGAGAATGTTGATTACAGGGCATGTGAGAAGGTTGATTAGAAGGCATGTGAGAAGGTTGATTAGAAGGCATGTGACAAGCTTAATTAGAAGGCATGTGAGAAGGCTGATTAGAAGGAATGTGAGAAGGTTGATTAGAAGGCATGTGAGAAGGTTGATTAGAAGGCATGTGAGAAGGCTGATTAGAAGGCATGTGAGACGGCTGATTAGAAGGCACGTGAGAAGGCTGATTAGAAGGCATGTGAGAATGTTGATTACAGGGCATGTGAGAAGGTTGATTAGAAGGCACGTGAGAAGGCTGATTAGAAGGCATGTGAGAAGGTTGAATAGAAGGCATGTGAGAAGGCTGGTTAGAAGGCATGTGAGAAGGTTGATTAGAAGGCATGTGAGAAGATTGATTAGAAGGCATGTGAGAATGTTGATTACAGGGCATGTGAGAAGGTTGAATAGAAAGCATGTGAGAATGTTGATTACAGGGCATGTGAGAAGGTTGAATAGAAGGCATGTGAGAAGATTGATTAGAAGGCATGTGAGAAGGTTGATTAGAAGGCATGTGAGGTTGATTAGAAGGCATGTGAGAAGGTTGATTAGAAGGCATGTGAGAAGGTTGATTAGAAGGCATGTGAGAAGATTGATTAGAAGGCATGTGAGAAGGTTGATTAGAAGGCATGTGAGAAGATTGATTAGAAGGCATGTGAGAAGGTTGATTACAGGGCATGTGAGAAGGTTGATTAGAAGGCATGTGAGAAGGTTGATTAGAAGGCATGTGACAAGGTTAATTAGAAGGCATGTGAGAATGTTGATTACAGGGCATGTAAGAAGGCTGATTAGAAGGCATGTGAGAAGGTTGATTAGAAGGCATGTGAGAAGGTTGATTAGAAGGCATGTGAGGTTGATTAGAAGGCATGTGATAAGGTTAATTAGAAGGCATGTGAGAAGGCTGATTAGAAGGCATGTGAGAAGGTTGATTAGAAGGCATGTGAGAAGGTTGATTAGAAGGCATGTGAGGTTGATTAGATAGCATGTGATAAGGTTAATTAGAAGGCATGTGAGAAGGTTGAATAGAAGGCATGTGAGAAGGTTGATTACAGGGCATGTGAGAAGGTTGATTAGAAGGCATGTGAGAAGGTTGATTAGAAGGCATGTGACAAGGTTAATTAGAAGGCATGTGAGAAGGCTGATTAGAAGGCATGTGAGAAGGCTGATTAGAAGGCATGTGAGAATGTTGATTACAGGGCATGTGAGAAGGTTGATTAGAAGGCATGTGAGGTTGATTAGAAGGCATGTGATAAGGTTAATTAGAAGGCATGTGAGAAGGTTGAATAGAAGGCATGTGAGAAGGTTGATTACAGGGCATGTGAGAAGGTTGATTAGAAGGCATGTGAGAAGGTTGATTAGAAGGCATGTGACAAGGTTAATTAGAAGGCATGTGAGAAGGCTGATTAGAAGGCATGTGAGAAGGCTGATTAGAAGGCACGTGAGAAGGCTGATTAGAAGGCATGTGAGAAGGTTGATTAGAAGGCATGTGAGAAGGTTGATTACAGGGCATGTGAGAAGGTTGATTAGAATGCATGTGAGAATGTTGATTACAGGGCATGTGAGAAGGTTGATTAGAAGGCATGTGAGAAGGTTGATTAGAAGGCATGTGAGAAGGTTGATTAGAAGGCATGTGAGAAGGTTGATTAGAAGGCATGTGAGAAGGTTGATTAGAAGGCATGTGAGAAGGTTAATTAGAAGGCATGTGAGAAGGTTGATTAGAAGGCATGTGAGAAGGTTGATTAGAATGCATGTGAGAAGGCTGATTAGAAGGCATTTGAGAAGGCTGATTAGAAGGCATGTGAGAAGGTTGAATAAAAGGCATATGAGAAGATTGATTAGAAGGCATGTGAGAAGGCTGATTAGATGGCATGTGAGAAGGCTGATTAGAAGGCATGTGAGAAGGCTGATTAGAAGGCATGTGAGAAGGTTGATTAGAAGGCTTGTGAGAAGGCTGGTTAGAAGGCATGTGAGAAGGTTGATTAGAAGGCATGTGAGAAGGCTGATTAGAAGGCATGTGAGAAGGTTGATTAGAAGGCTTGTGAGAAGGCTGGTTAGAAGGCATGTGAGAAGGTTGATTAGAAGGCATGTGAGAAGGCTGATTAGAAGGCGTGAGAAGGTTGATTAGAAGGCATGTGAGAAGGCTGATTAGAAGGCGTGAGAAGGTTGATTAGAAGGCATGTGAGAAGGTTGTTTAGTAGGCATGTGATAAGGTTGTTTAGAAGGAATGTGAGAAGGTTGATTAGAAGGCGTGAGAAGGTTGATTAGAAGGCGTGAGAAGGTTGATTAGAAGGCGTGAGAAGGTTGATTAGAAGGCATGTGAGAAGGCTGATTAGAAGGCGTGAGAAGGTTGATTAGAAGGCATGTGAGAAGGCTGGTGAGAAGGCTGATTAGAAGGCGTGAGAAGGTTGATTAGAAGGCATGGGAGAAGGTTGATTAGAAGGCATGTGAGAAGGCTGATTAGAAGACGTGAGAAGGTTGATTAGAAGGCATGTGAGAAGGTTGATTAGAATGCATGTGAGAAGGCTGATTAGAAGGCATTTGAGAAGGCTGATTAGAAGGCATGTGAGAAGGTTGAATAAAAGGCATATGAGAAGATTGATTAGAAGGCATGTGAGAAGGCTGGTTAGAAGGCATGTGAGAAGGCAGATTAGAAGGCATGTAAGAAGGCTTATTAGGAGGCATGTGAGAAGGCTGATTAGAAGGCATGTGAGAAGGCTGATTAGAAGGCATGTGAGAAGGTTGATTAGAAGGCATGTGAGAAGGCTGGTTAGAAGGCATGTGAGAAGGCAGATTAGAAGGCATGTAAGAAGGCTTATTAGGAGGCATGTGAGAAGGTTGATTAGAAGGCATGTGAGAAGGTTGATTAGAGGGCATGTGAGAAGGCTGATTAGAAGGCATGTAAGAAGGCTTATTAGAAGGCATGTGAGAAGGTTGATTAGAAGGCATGTGAGAAGGTTGATTAGAGGGCATGTGAGAAGGCTGATTAGAAGGCATGTGAGCAGGTCGATTAAAAGGCATATGAGAAAGTACATTAGAAGGCAGATTGATTCTACTGATTATGACTTAGGCGATTTGTTGCGACTGCATCAACTGTAAGAATGCGTGGTGAACGTGGTGCCAGTGCTCCTGCTTTTAAAGTACGTTTCTGAGTGAAGGGTGGTTAATATCGCTCAAGAAATACGGTGATCAGTTTCCACATGTGGGTCATACCACGTTTACAAACGATGTCAAAGATAACAGTGCTAGATTCCTAAAGTAGATATTGGGTGTGTAGATAACAGACCGGCCAGTGTTTTGTTGAACACGAAACTACTTGACGTCACAAAGAGACGGAGGATGGGCACTATTTTTATAGCCAGAAATACAAATATGCGTCTAGACTTAACATGGGACTTGTGCTACACTTGCATCAGGAGAGTATCAAGTTAAATTCTGTAACTCGGTTCATCTATATACATGTAGGTCAAACAGTTAAGATGGCCGCCAGAAACAAACCCAGCAATGCAGTGAACTCGACAACCGGCATTGGCAAGGGATTTGATCTAACAGGCGCAGGAGAATCGAGGGCTTGCCTAGCGGGCAAACAGCTCTGTTGTCATGTACCAAAGCGGAGGTCGGCGAGTAGAAGCTTAAAAAACTCTGCTTCTAGCTAGGCCGATCAATGGCGGATCGTGTGTGACTTGACTGTGACATGTTGTCGGTGTGTTTAGTCCAGTGTGTTGCTGAGATCGGTTAGCTGTGTTGCCATTTGTCAAGGATATCGCTGTCAGACAGGCGAACAAATCACCACGTTTTCTGTGAAATACAGATGGCAGTCTCTGTACTATGAAAGGAATTCTCTCTAAAGGAAATCTATGAAAAATAACACAATAATGTTTGCTTTGCCGGGGAAGTTGGACATGTAGGATTATTTGCACAAACGCACATGTTTCTGGACTAACCCTGCTGGAAATTGACATTGTCCCGCTTCAAGAGTTCCAGCACAAGTTTTCGAATAAACGCTGAAAAATAATTGCGTTATTTCGTCTGCTGACTTTCAGCTACAGATTAGTATACAAAAACGTCCGGTCGGTCTGACGATACTTGCCACCTTCATCGAGCTCATCCCAAAACTCAAGAGTTATCATAAACATGCTAGAATTATTGGTCATCATCTACCTCGAATGTATGGGCTTATGTGAGAGTTTGTCTATTCGGAGATTACTAGGCATGTACCAAAACAGTACAGTTACTACAGACTTACACTGCAGGAACATACTTCAACAGGTCAGCTACTACAGACTTACACTGCAGGAACATACTTCAACAGGTCAGTTACTACAGACTTACACTGCAGGAACATACTTCAACAGGTCAGCTACTACAGACTTACACTGCAGGAACATACTTCAACGGGTCAGTTACTAATCATGGATTCAAGTTTCGTGCGGACCAAGACTACGATGGACACAAGATATCGAAGATCTTCTGAACAAGAACATAACGGTGAGAACTTGAGAACAACTTAGAGAGAAGAATCCGGTGATTGAGAACAACTTAGAGAGAAGAACTCGGTGATTGAGAACAAGTGCTATCGACGTGTGTGTTGGGTATCTGTTACAAAGAACATAAGACCGATGTGTTTGTGCATGAAATAATGCAAGGTACCATGTTAAAAAATGGTGAAACTACATAAACGTCAGCTGTACGTGCACGTTATGAGACATTCCTTGATGACAAGAGATGTTCTTCAAGGTGCAGTGGAGGGTTGAAGAAGATAAGTGGTGAGAAGAAGACAAGGCTGGATAATATCGAGGAATGGACAGGGTGTAAAGTTTCCAAACTTAAGTCATAATGATGGTGCAGGCCCGTAAATATGGGAGGGTGTGTTTGGGGCATTCAAACCTCCTTAGAAAAACCGTAGATATGATTACCTTAAGGACGGGGTTTTACCAACAGAAACGCTCATTCAACCTTTTTCCAGTGTATATTTCACTATTTTATGGGTTATTTGAAGACCTTTTTGTTAAAATCGCTAATGGAAGGGTTTTTATCGACTTTTTGGTCAAAGTTCCTAGTACTAAAAGTCATATTCAGTGAAATAATGTGGGGGAGGGGATTTGAACACCTTCTTATGTACGGGTATGCTTCCTAGCAAAACCACACAAGACTTTAGTACTAGCAACTTGGCCAAAAAGCGGGTAAAAAGCCAAGAAAAATCTTCGCGATTGTTCACATAACGGTGTTTGACACAACTTTAGCGATTGTTCACATAACGGTGTTTGACACAACTTTAGCGATTGTTCACATAACGGTGTTTGACACAACTTTAGCGATTGTTCACATATCGGTGTTTGACACAAATTGAGCGATTGTTCACATAACGTTGTTTGACACAACTTTAACGATTGTTCACATATCGGTGTTTGACACAACTTTAGCGATTGTTCACATAACGTTGTTTGACACAACTTTAACGATTGTTCACATATCGGTGTTTGACACAACTTTAGCGATTGTTCACATAACGGTGTTTGACACAACTTTAGCGATTGTTCACATATCGGTGTTTGACACAACTTTAGCGATTGTTCACATATCGGTGTTTGACACAACTTTAGCGATTGTTCACATATCGGTGTTTGACACAACTTTAGCGATTGTTCACATATCGGTGTTTGACACAACTTTAGCGATTGTTCACATAACGGTGTTTGACACAACTTTAGCGATTGTTCACATATCGATGTTTGACACAACTTTGGCGATTTTTCACATATCGGTGTTTGACACAACTTTAGCGATTGTTCACATAACGGTGTTTGACACAACTTTAGCGATTGTTCACATATCGGTGTTTGACACAACTTTAGCGATTGTTCACATATCGGTGTTTGACACAACTTTAGCGATTGTTCACATAACGTTGTTTGACACAACTTTAGCGATTGTTCACATAACGGTGTTTGACACAACTTTAGCGATTGTTCACATAACGATTTTTGAACGGTGTGATGTGCTGTCATAATTCTAGCATGTTGTTATGTCTCGGAACTGATGACCACAGCACTCTTTTTTTTTCATCAATTCTAAGTCATGTCCGATATAAGCCTATCGTTTTCTTCTTATTGTTGTACAAACATATTGCTGTTTGCTGTCTTCTCTTACTTGTACAAACATATTGCTGTCTTCTCTTGATTGTACAAACATATTGCTGTTTGCTGTCTTCTCTTACTTGTACAAACATATTGCTGTTTGCTGTCTTCTCTTACTTGTATAAACATATTGCTGTTTGCTGTCTTCTCTTACTTGTACAAACATATTGCTGTTTGCTGTCTTCTCTTACTTGTACAAACATATTGCTGTCTTCTCTTACTTGTTTAACCTGAATTCTTCCCAATCAATATATAGTTATTTTCAAAGGAATTTCATTTTTATTCAATCGTTCGTTACTTCATAAATTTCTTATCCAATCCTTCCTTCTATTACTTCTCAGTTTTCGCAAAATGTTAGCACACATCATACTCACGTCACACTGCATGCCCCTAGCACACATCATACTCACGTCACACTGCATGCCCCTAGCACACATCATACTCACGTCACACTGCATGCCCCTAGCACACATCATACTCACGTCACACTGCATGCCCCTAGCACACATGATTAATGTATGGAAGGAGTACCGAACATACCTCGGAAAAACCGTACTTTGAATATCTCGGGTCAATCATCAACACCAGAGGAGACTGCTCAGCAGGGATCCGACAATTATTAGCATTGGCTCTACACAAAAAAACATAACTGATGACAAATCTATGACAATAGGCTAACAAAGTTATAACCAACAGAAATTGTTCATGAGACATCATATGGTTGTGAGACGTGGGCAATGGCATCCGCAATGGAATAGAAAATATTGGAATTCGAAATGAAATATTATAGAAAGATCCTAAGAACATCATGAACAGAGAGAAGAATCAACGCAGACATTCACAAAAACCTCAACATAAAGGAAGACTGGCTCCTCAAAGATATTTTAAAAAACACAAGCTAACATATTTCGGACATATAAAGAGACACAATGATTTAGAAGACACAATGATTTAGAAGACACAATGATTTAGAAGACACAATGATTTAGAAGGATTAATCAAGGAGGGAAATGTTTCATGAACATCAAGACTAGGATGGACTCAAGATATCGAAGACCTTGTGAACATGAGACTAGAAGAAGCTGGGGGCAGCTTGCACAGAACCTCGAGGTTTACAGAATAGCAGTCAGGAAGACTTTATGTAAATGGCATGTCGCATAGATAGTAGAATGACATAAAAAGTTGAGGAAGGATCCGGAAATAGAATGAGGAATAATGAAAAACATGGAAGGCACAAACTAGGGAACGGACAGCAAAATCTGGAAAGGACTATAAACAATACTGCCAGTTACCACCTGCACAACATTGAGAGAAGCAACCCGTTGTAAGATTACTTTTGTCTCATTTTATCGTCTATCGCGTCATTACTTTCTCGTCCCCCATTCCTTCTCGTAATTTTGTGTCTGTGTTCTCCTACTTTGCTGTACCCTTCCAGCTTTGATCTTTTCCTTCCCTGTGACATGTACCCTTACCCCGCTTTAATCTGTTTCTCCTATCTCATCCTCATATGCGTTTTCTTACATTTAGTACATTTTTTATTTCGTTTGTCTTTCGTCCTGACCAAGGCTTTTAGTCGAAACGTCGTATGTCGATGTGTCTCCTTGTTGGTTCGTTTTATTGACTAATATTGGTAACACTTGTACTTATTTCCGTTCATTTTGATATTTGCATTGTGTTACCCCAGCCTCCCACCCCCATTTCCAGTTTCAGGTTGTTTCCCGACAATGGAACTTTATCTCTTATAACCAGAAAATGTGAGGTCAGTTGTTTCTTGATTCTTGATTAGAAACTGGCTTCACAGCACGCGGGACATTCCCATAAGTGCTACGCCCTCCGCTCCAGCAGCCATCCCAGTGTATGTAGACTCAGAGTCTTGGTCAGGTGTTGATTGTGTGATCTTCGGGACTTTCCTTTTCCTTCCCGCACCTCTAGATACTTCCATTTCTAACATTCTCTGTATGTGTACATTATCGGCCTCATTGACATCATCTTCATCTTGGAATGAATTTATTACTGCCTTCATTAAGTCTGCTTCATCTCTTCTCAGCAATGTGCCGTATATCGCCGCATTGCCTACCAATAAGTCGGCTCTCTGTTTCCTCTGACCCCAACATGACCAGGGCAGTAATGCTCTGGAGAACTCAGTTGTTCAAAAAGTCCCATCATTCTTTTCTTAGCATGAACTTTTCTATCTTGCGCAGCATGCTTTGGGAGTCTGTATTACCGAGTGTGTTGATGTTGTTGAGTCACGTGTCAATCACTTTCACACAACTTGTCTCAGAAAAGTTATGAACATCAGATAGCAAGACAAGATTCTAGATACCACTGTCCTTGACAGATCTGGTATTTCCAGCATTGACACTATCCTGATGCAGATACATTTTCGTTGGGCAGGTCATTTGGTACGTATGCCAGACTATCGCCTGCCAAAGATACTTCTCTTTGGTGAGCTGGAGAAGGGTAAACGATCTCAAGGTGGTCAAAATAAGTTCTACATGGACTCGTTAAAGACCTCACTGAAAGCGTTTGAAATAGACCAAGACACATGGGAAGAAATTGCAAAAAATAGATCTACATGGCGCTCTACAGTCAAAAATAGTGTATTTATTACTGCCTTCATTAAGTCTGCTTCATCTCTTCTCAGCAATGTGCCGTTTATTACTGGGGTAACACAATGCAAATATCAAAATGAACGGAAATAAGTACAAGTGTTACCAATATCAATAAAACGAACCAACAAGGAGACACATTGACATACGACGTTTCGACATCTTGTGAAAAGAGGAGAAATTCTGCAGCCCAACAGCGGAGAGTAACTAGAAAGTCACGGATAGACCAAAATCCGCCTACAGTGGTCATGTCCGAACTGTCCAATGACATTTACAGCTCGAATAGGGCTCATTAGCCATCTACGAACTATTATGCATGGTCATAATTCTAACTGAATTTTCCAAAGTGGATGTAAAAATGGTCATCATCATCATGTCATGTACGAACACACATGGCCTCACAGCGTGTGGCACCGCATCTAACGCACAATGTCAATAAAAATAAACACAACCCAGAATCAACCGGCTATATATGTTTAGTATTACCTTGAAATAGAATATATGTTTAGTATTACCTTGAAATAGAATATATGTTTAGTATTACCTTGAAATAGAATATATGTTTAGTATTACCTTGAAATAGAATATATGTTTAGTATCACCTTGAAATAGAATATATGGATACTGCGGAAACGGAGGGACGTTAATAGGCCCTCGAATACAAATGTTACAAACAAATTGTATCACTGGATCTATGAAATCTACACCCATAATAAGCTTATAAATAATAACTGGAAATGTCGAAATGAAGTGCTATAGAAGAGTCCTGAGAATATCATGGACAGCAAGAAAGAGCAAACAAGACTTGCTGAACAAAATCAACGTTCAAGATGGCTGGCTTTTAATAATCATATTAAGAAGGAAGTTGGGTTTTTCGGCCATGTGAAGAGACACTATGGCATGGAAGAGTATTGTTGGAGGGAGCGATAGAAGGTAGTAGAGGCAAAGGTCAAAAAAAACGTCGTTGGACAAGAAATATGTCTGCAGTCATGTCCTAACCATGCAAGTTTTCGTCGTTTCATTATTGAAAGCCATGTTTCTTGTCGACCTGCATACATCTCTATGTTATTTCGTATGTACACTTTTATCTTATGCTCTCTATTGGAAATGAATTTGTAACATTTGTATTGGAAGGTCTGTAAACGTCTCTCTATGTCCGCAGTATTTATATATTCTATTTCAAGGTATACTAAACATGTATACACAGACCCATACCCCATCCACAATTTCAATTGTTGTGTTCTGAGAACCATTGTTCCATGGGATGGTACAGCCAACCATTGTTCTATGGGATGGTACAGCCAACCCCACATTTCTAGTTAGTTCTTAAGACATGTATGACAGGTAACAGTGTCACTATTCTTTGCTCCCATTTACAGCCCCGGTGACACACAGGCGAACTCTGTACACTTATTTCAGAGCACGTCCAGATTTCCAACATGTATGCTGTCTATGCGGTACTGCATTCTCATATAACCTGCAAAACCATATGTGATTGAAAGCGTTATGGCTCGATACAATGAAACATAGTATAGGCCTCATAAGTTTGGCAAACCGGCCACAAGCATAAGACATTCGCCACCGAAGCTCGCGTGTTCTATACATCTAGTAGCCATCCTCACCTCTCAAATACAGAAGCACACACAACGGTTTAAAAAGATATCGGATACATAATCTCAATGACAGAATTTCTATACCACAGAACTGGAATCATCGCTGCCATGGCAACCAGAAATTGACAACAGTCTGAGCTGGCCCGTCTCCAGGTCTGCATCTTTTTCCCGACAGCAGAATCCGTTGTATTGATGGGAAACTAACACAAATAATTGAAGGTCCACGGAAAATAGAGTTAGACAAAAATTGGAGTTTTTGTATAGCTAACTATGATGGCCGATCCATTATCAAAGCATAAGACAAACTATATGCAAACATGCACAACATAGTGTGTACACGTGTGGCAACTTCGACGTTGTGTGAGCTGTACAGCAGAATTACATCAACGTTGAGTTGTACAGCAGAATTACATCAACGTTGAGTTAGTTGTACATCAGAAATCACATCAACGTTGAGTGGAAGCAGAAAACAAATCAACGTTGAGTGGTACAGCAGAAATTGCATTAACGTTGAGTTAGTTGTACATCAGAAATCACATCAACGTTGAGTGGTAGCAGAAAACAAATCAACGTTGAGTGGTACAGCAGAAATTGCATTAACGTTGAGTGATACACCAGAAGTTACATCAACGTTGAGTTGTACAGTATAAATCACATCAACGTTGAGTGGTAGCAGAAATCACATCAACGTTGAGTGGAAGCATAAAACAAATTAACGTTTAGTGGTACAGCAGAAATTACATCAACGTTGAGTGGAAGCAGAAATCACATCAACGTTGAGTGGAAGCAGAAACCAAATTAACGTTGAGTGGAAGCAGAAAACAAATTAACGTTGAGTGGATGCAGAAAACAAATTAACGTTGAGTGGTGCAGCAGAAATCACATCAACGTTGATTGGAAGCATAAATCACATCAACGTTGAGTGGAAGCAGAAACCAAATTAACGTTGATTGGAAGCAGAAATCACATCAACGTTGAGTGGAAGCAGAAACCAAATTAACGTTGAGTGGTCCAGCAGAAATCACATCAACGTCTAGTTGAAGCAGAAAACAAATTAACGTTGAGTGGTCCAGCAGAAATCACATCAACGTTGATTGGAAGCAGAAATCACATCAACGTCTAGTTGAAGCAGAAAACAAATTAACGTTGAGTGGTCCAGCAGAAATCACATTAACGTTGAGTGGAAGCAGAAAACAAATTAACGTTGAGTGGTCCAGCAGAAATCACATCAACGTCTAGTTGAAGCAGAAAACAAATTAACGTTGAGTGGTCCAGCAGAAATCACATCAACGTTGATTGGAAGCAGAAATCACATCAACGTCTAGTTGAAGCAGAAAACAAATTAACGTTGAGTGGTCCAGCAGAAATCACATTAACGTTGAGTGGAAGCAGAAAACAAATTAACGTTGAGTGATAAAACATAAATGATGGATAAAAGTACGTCATTAATGTGTGAGATATGGGCAAAGGTAAAACATTACTGTGTGAGAGATGGACATAAGAAGTAAGTCATTACTGATTGAGAGAGATTGCTAAAAGTCATTACTGTATGAGTAAGATAGGCAATTCATTGCCACAATCCTGTGAACTTGTATGTCATGTCTATCATATTCTCAGCACTATATGTATTCTATCACAGTATAGCTCACCAATGTGTCGTCTCTTTCGTTGCCTCTGCATTTGTGATTATGTGCTCAAAATATCATAAAAAATCTACTTTTTTGCAATATCTCCCCGTGTATGTTTATCTTTAGAATTTGTTTCTCCTCACTTTTACTAATTATCAGATACGTATATATGTAATGGCACACTACTGAACGTATTTATATTGCATAGAAAACAATTACAGCCAAAAACTGCTGGGTTGATGGCTATGTCCTAAATGGGACATGTTAATATCTAGTCCAAAATCCGTACTTGATTTGTCGACATGATCTAAAAGTTTCTGTAGTTCTGCGACCACTTTTTACTAAAAGGGTGTGCCATCTGCATATCTAAGATTTTTTGTTGCCTCTGGACTACATTCTGATAATCTGTAGGAGTTATAGAACTAACACTGACGAAGTTTCAGGGACTCCCTTACTTACAGAAAATCATATACCTAAAGAGATATACAGACAATCATCTACAGAAAGAAATCTAGAGACAATCATCTACAGAAAGAAATCTATAGATAATCTGCAATCTATAGAAAGATTTACATAAAATCGTCGACAGCAAGGGTCGGCAACCGTGTTTGGTCGGAGGGCCGGATATAGAAATGCACAGCTGGCGCGTGACCTGGCGGGGGAAAAAAACACTCTAATCTGAAAGCTTTATTACACAGGCTAATGTTACTAAATATAGATTTGCACTTTTTTCACATGTGGACATGTTGTATATTTAGATACAGACACATTAATAATAATTCATAGAGTTATGTGCTTCTAGATCATGCTTGAAATCAACAATACGATCTATGTTTGAGTTCTAGTGGGCCGGGTAATTTTGGCTGGCGGACCTCGTCCAGCCTTCGGGCCGTAGGTTGCAGACCCCCCTTGATCTACAGATCGAGATGTACAGAAATAAATCTATACAAACCAGCCTGGAAACAACAACTTTATAGAAGATACTCTACCCAGACAACTGTTCACCTTAGTTTCCCTAACTGCTATAGAACAGATCATAAAGCAAACATAACAAGCAAGAAGTACCGGCAGAAAGAACCGGGCAGAGTGTACGCTTGTCTGGAACTAATCCGTAATATTCCTCCCTTCTCCCCCACCGCTTTTTCCAGCTGGCACACATGAGGCTACAGACTCCAGACAGCTTAGTAGAATGCTGGAAAAGTCTCTGAAGGGAATCTGTGTTAACTTTTAGTTAACGCAGTCGTGTAGGTAGAAACGGAATCTCGCCAAGTTTACCTTCATCAGTGGGTCTCACGGGTCGCCATGTCATACGATTCTTCCAAACTCGTTTTATTATCCTGTGCACTTAGTCTTCAATGGTTTTGTTTTTATTTTTTTATTATTTATTTTTTGTTGCAACCAGCAAAACTTGATAACATCGTGTTAGTTACCACACCGATCCTCATACGACATCTACATGTTGCTACTCAAATATCTACCAGTCTTGAGTACATAGCCTAGGCGATGATGTCGTTAGCCTGATAGCAGTTCACATTCAAATCTATATCCGTCTGGAAACAAACCATATCTATTGACAAATACATCTTGGGCCTTCTGTATTTGACAAATACATCTTGGACCTACTGTGTTTGACAAATACATCTTGGGCCTACTGTGTTTGACAAATACATCTTGGGCCTACTGTGTTTGACAAATACATCTTGGGCCTACTGTGTTTGACAAATACATCTTGGGCCTACTGTATTTGACAAATACATCTTGGGCCTATTGTGTTTGACAAATACATCTTGGGCCTACTGTGTTTGACAAATACATCTTGGGCCTACTGTGTTTGACAAATACAATTTCTAGAGCACTAATTAGAAACGGTGAAGCAGCCATGTGTACGACCTTCCTTAACCCTAACCCTAACCTTAACCTTAATGATAGCATCGAACCATCTTGTAAGAAGAGAGCTATGTAAATACATGAGCAACAATCAAACACAACACACTCCAAAGTGTCAGCTGTGTAAACATAATCAGGAAACCATTGACCAGCAAATCTTCAAATGTAAAGGATTGGATCCTATCAGGAAGTCATCTTCTTTCAAAACCAGATAATATTATAACACTATATGGAACACAGCAACAACTGACAAACACCTTCTTCAGCTGTGTCCTCTCACATAACCAGCATGAGTATTCGTGTGTGTCCTCTCACTTAACCAGCATGAGTATTCGTGTGTGTGCTCTCACATAACCAGCATGAGTATTCGTGTGTGTCCTCTCACATAACCAGCATGAGTATTCGTGTGTGTGCTCTCACATAACCAACATGAGTATTCGTGTGTGTGCTCTCACATAACCAGCATGAGTATTCGTGTGTGTGCTCTCACATAACCAACGTGAGTATTCGTGTGTGTGCTCTCACATAACCAACATGAGTATTCGTGTGTGTGCTCTCACATAACCAACATGAGTATTCGTGTGATTGGAGTCAGAGAGTGTGAAGAACTTGTACTGCTACTTTTACAGCAGAACTGCGTTGTTTGAGCCTTTTAGCCCAGCACTTCCAATTTTACACGCTTTTATTTCAGGTGAGCTCCATAGCCTGTGACAGCCTCCCAACCTGTTCCCGGGTGTACCAGCTCTATTTCTTTAGGGTTTATCCCTTACTATGGCCTTGGACGTTACCGTCTAAAGCATGTCTTTGGGTAGCATTGTCCAGGGAGATGGTAAGCAGGCATTTGGACTTTGGTCGACTACGCATATCTCATTGGAAATGATCCGCAGTTAGTAAACTTATCTCATGTAATTAGACTATCCATTGCCTTGTGTCCACAGGTACTGACCCCCTTATCTCCCTGGCAACCTGGTTCTGATTTAGAACATTGCAGTACAGTTGGACTAGCTTTGGATCGCCCTCTTAGCCAAGGTTTGAAACATCATTAAGTCTCAACCAACATTTGCTGCGATATCTGCTGCTTTCAGCCTGACACATTGAACTTCAACATGACTTTTGGTCACTTTGAACCTATATGGAATGAGACAACCAATTCCACCCCACAACCTCCTTAGTCGCCTCTTACAACATGCATGAAAGGTAAAATGTAGCTATTCCTTGTTCCCCATTCGGGTCCTGGCAACACACGAGGCTGTGTTCACGAACAGTGGCTTGAGACTGTGTAGAGGTCAAAGTTGGAATGTGCCACATTCACTTTCGTGTCTGATCAAGTGGATGTACAAGTCAACATAAGAACAGATCAGTTTTTGTGTACTGCTACTGTGTTAAACAGGACGGTGATAGAAAGTGAACAAAAAGGTCCTAGTTTAAACATAAAAAAGACAGAGACAATGATAATATCAGGAAATAGTACCCCACCAAATAGTAAAATTGTATTAAATGAGAAAAACTTGAAGCAGGTGAATAGTTTCAAATATTTAGGAACATTATTAACTTCAGATGGTAATTGCAAGACCGAAATTTTAAGCAGAATAGCACAAGCAAAAGTAACATTCCATAAAATGAAAACTATCATGTGCAACAAATCCATATCTTAGATGGATACTAGAAAACGTGTCCTCAAATACTACATTGAACCAGTACCACTCTATGGAAGTGAAGCATGGACAATAAATAAGACATCACAAAAATCATTGGAGGCAGCAGAAATGTGATTTAATCAAAGAATGTTATGCATTCCTTGGACAGCAAAGGTCACTAATGAGGAATGTCTTAGAAGGATGGACGTGAAAAGATGCATTATTGATAATATAAGAACAAGACAGTCAACATTTATCGGCACACAATGAGAAGAAGAGGCATTGGGAATATAGTGACAACAGGAAAGATAGAAGGGAAAAGATCAAGTGGAAGACCCAGAAAAAAGATATTGGACAGTTTGACTAAATTGCTTCAGGACACCAACAGAGATGATGAGATATATGAGAGGTCGATGTTCATGGAGAGATATGATCACCAACGCCATTCGGCACGGCACTTGATGATGACTGATGTCTGGTGGTAGAGCAATGGATTGGGCTGACATATTGAACTCTGATGAGAAACAGCACTGGCAAATGAAATTAATGAGGGAGTGATGAGTCCCTTTCCATGTCCAGAATAAAAGAGCTAGGTTTACAATGTGGTATCATCAGAATTGTGCACTACTGTGTGTTTAGAAGAATGTTCGGCAAACAACGGAGAACTGAAACTGTTACTCATCGTGTAAATGGTGGATACACTCGAGTGTGTAAATGGTGGATACACTCGAGTGTGTAAATGGTGGATACACTCGAGTGTGTAAATGGTGGATACACTCGAGTGTGTGAATGGTGGATACACTCGAGTGTGTAAATGGTGGATACACTCGAGTGTGTAAATGGTTGATACACTAGAGTGTGTAAATGGTGGGTACACCCAATTAAGAATTTCTGTGTCATGGTTTACACATTGGTTGCTATATCTGCGCCTCTAACCTGACACATATGACGACTTCAGCTAGACTTCTAGATCACTTTAACCCCTATGGGATTTGACAGAGATCCTTATCATCAAGTGTCATCTCCGCAAGGATGGTTGGCTTCAACGGACCTCCAACATCCTCTATCTCTTGTGTTTTGGTGGTGCACTCTGCTAGATTTATCTTGTCCATCTCGTTATATTTCCCTCCCACTTATATCTCAGCCTACCTCTGGCATGCCTCCCATCGACTTTGCCCTCAAGTAAGGTCTTCAACAAGGTGTCATGTCTTTTAATATGTTCAAAATATTTTATTTGATATTTATTTCCTTTGAAAGTTCTTTTTCATGCATAGTGTTGATAAAATCGTTGTTTTCTTCTCTTTCCATGAAGTCCCCTATTCTTCTAAATATCCACATCTCGAAGCAATTAATTCTGTCTTCTAGCTCTTCGTTCATTGTCCATGCTTGTGAGTCATAATACATTAATGTAGAATAAACATAGCATTTTATAATTGTCATTTTTAGTTTGTAATTTGTTTTGATGTTAATATTTTCCTCATGTCATTGAAAGTACATTTAGCCATTCATATTCTCCTTTTAACTTCTGTTTCACATCTGCCATCATTTATGATTGTGTGTCCAAGATATTGATAATGTTCTACTTGTAGTTTCCATGTATTTTTACATTGTAGTTTCCATGTATATTTTAGCACCTGTTCTGCTGTGACTTTGTTGATTATCATGGTTTTTGTTTTTTGAATGTTTATATCTAGTTCATATTCTTTACTTAATTTATCAACTTGATCAATTAATCTTTGTAGTTTCTGTTTACTTTCTGCTAAGATGACTGTGATCTGTGTTGAAATTAAATAGTCTGGGACAGACAACCCCTCCCCCTTTAATCTGATTCATTGCCTCTTGTGACATGTATGGCAGATTACATTGTCACTATATTTTTCCCCTTTCATGACATGCAAAATCAAAACATGCAGGATGCAGGGTTAAGCAAATAGTTTGACATTGCAGTCAACCCAGTAATCACAAAACAATGTCCATATCAAAGACTGTCTAAGCCAATCAACATGGACAACGAAGCCAATCAACATGGACAACGAAGCCAATCAACATGGACAACGAAGATTATTGTAAAGGGGGAGGGAGGAAAGAGTGAAGAGAAAGAGGGCTAAAAGCCCCCACCCTCCAAATTAGAAATTCAGAACATGTTAATTACTAGGAAGGAAGCCAAAATAGAAGTCTACACCTCTCCTCCTCTCCATTCATAGATTTCTTTGAAAGAAAGAAAAAAGGTTATCAATATTCCCACAACAACTAAGAAATTACTTTTTTTAAAAACAAAACCCCCTTATTAACCTCTGATATCTATGGCCAGTCCCTAATAATCCTTAAAAGCATAAAGATTGAGTGTTCGTCCATCTACTTTTTCAATTCAGTTAAAATTATGACCATGTTTAATAGTTTATAGGTGGCTAATTCATGCTGTAAATGTTCTTGGACAGTTCGGACATGGAATGAGAACTGTAGGTGGATCTAGACAGAAAACTGTAAAGATATACTACAAAGTGAGGACAAGAGGTAGCGAGTTTGATTCCAGCAAGATAAGTCTTATTTACACAGCAGATTGTTTTTCCCTTAGCAGATTGTTTAGCCATTGAAGCTATGTGGTTATGTGTTATAATCTTGGAAGGTGGTATGCCACCTTGTTGAGAGGGACAGATTACATATGGGGTAACCTGGGTACAATTAAGTCAATTCTCTATGCCTTTTAAAATGAGGAAGATCTAAAAAAAACTAAAATATACCATACTTGAAGGGGAAATAACAGGCTGCAAGACCATAGAAGAACTAAAACTGCAGGCAGCGGACCGCAACACATGGAGAATCTTAACCTCTGCCCTATATGTGGTATAAAAGAAGCTAACTAACTCTATGCCTTTTAAACCTTTTTTCATGGAAGATATATTAGAAAGTAGTGAAGAGCAGCCACAAAGTTGCAATGTACATATCAACAGAATGATAGAAATAAGATGGACCAGGAAGGAAAATGTGTCCTCTATGGGAAAATCCAACTTAGACACAAAGCTCATATTCTTGGTTGGTTGGTTGCTGATCCAGCTGTCCATGGGCTCATAATCTTGGTTGGTCGGTTGCTGATCCAGCTGTCCATGGGCTCATAATCTTGGTTGGTCGGTTGCTGATCCAGCTGTCCATGGGCTCATAATTTTGGTTGGTCGGTTGCTGATCCAGCTGTCCATGGGCTCATAATCTTGGTTGGTCGGTTGCTGATCCAGCTGTCCATGGGCTCATAATCTTGGTTGGTCGGTTGCTGATCCAGCTGTCCATGGGCTCATAATCTTGGTTGGTCGGTTGCTGATCCAGCTGTCCATGGGCTCATAATCTTGATTGGTCGGTTGCTGATCCAGCTGTCCATGGGCTCATATTCTAAGAATGATGAAGGACCAGCAAGTTGAACAATTATATGAATGCTCTACTGCTGTAATTCTGATTTCTAATCAATAATGAAAATTTCAAAGGGTCTTTGGGCTTTCAATGCTAGCAGCCATACCCAAAGGGAACTGGTTAGCTGACTTGTCTGTCTACAAAGGGAACTGGTTAGCTGACTTGTCTGTCTACAAAGGGAACTGGTTAGCTGACCTATCTGTCTACAAAGATATGGGAAATGGAACATGTAAAGAGAATTGCACAGGATATGGGTGCTTGAAAAGGCACATGCACCCCTCAGTGATAAAATGATGGAGAAAGAAGACAGCTAGGTGAGGAAGAGTACATATCATAAATTAGTTAAATTCTCAAAAGATTGTTTTGTACACAGGTAGTTTCTACTTGTTCTGCGCTGTGCCTAGATTGTTTTGTACACAGGTAGTTTCTACTTGTTCTTCGCTGTGCCTACTTATCATGCCCTATTATTGCAGATGTTCGCATGCAATCCCCTATAGGCCTATGTCAACTTGTCCCAAAGTGATGAACATATTTCCAAAGATCAGTTTTGCTGCTAAATTGTTGGATTTGGTGTATTACATAAAGTATGCATGTTATTAGTGAGGTACATGCTCTTTCAACAATAGGCGAGAGTCCTCGTTGTGTATAGCATGGCTTATGGCCATTACAAAATATGGAAGGATTAACTCTGTGAGATCAATACTTTGTCATTTCATCAAGAGATCGGACAGCTAAAAATTTTCATCGTAAATTATTTATATTTATATTAAGAAGCTGGCTGCAGATCAAAAAAATGTTTGCCTTTAGACAAATTTGCCTTTAACTGGCTAGTCTTATTTATTTGTATATATACATCTCCTTCCATTAAGCGTGGAACCGAACAACTAAAGCCCGCGCCCAGCTTAATCAATGTCAATAAACACAATACAATGTTAATGTTCCCGAACTATCAACAATATTTTGCCATCCTCCCCAGTCACGACCCGCTCTCCTGCATCCCATTTTATTCTTTGGTCACACGTCGGACAAAACGCCAACACCATCGCGACTATTCAGTTTTCTAACATCCTGCAGATATTTGGATACGGGCTCGTAAAATGTGGTAACCTGATCACACTAGAAGTGGGGGTGTCGCCCCTAGGCCACACACTGTTTGGATAGCCGGCAGCCATCTTGACGTGACGTCAGTGTACCCCGTTGGGAGACAAGGCAGGTCGATCAACAGATACCCACAAATGAACTATATACAAATCAGCCAACACAATCTTATGAAACCGGCTAACATAAATATAACTAAACGATAAACCACAATCAATATTTACCCGTCTGTACGTCAGATAGAAGCCAACAATAGATAATAAAATATATGATTGTCGTCTCCAATACAAAGACGTGGTGTGGTGTACGTGGCCTGACTGGCTAAAATCAAATCAACCAAGGCTACGTAGCTTCAAGCCCCAGCAAGCGAGGCCTGCATGCAGTTTACTTGTGGTATCTGGCGGTTGCAACGCGTCCAGTTTGAGTCTTTCCCTGCACACTTTAAACTGGGCCAAACTGCACGGGATCTCTCGTTCGTTCCTTGCAGGCCGCGTGATTATACATCCGTCACTGATGTATCCGCCGCACAGACTAGCTAGTACGAGCCAACACGAACCAAAGCATAGACCAAACCTTCAAGGAAAACCCAGCAAAGCGAGCTTCGAATGAAGGGCGGGTTTATTTTGTCAGTTTCCCCACTTCTCACATATATTCTTGTGTTCACCTCTCTCCGCTCCCTTTTGCCAGGTCGATCCACTCGCTCAATCCACAAGTACGGGATCTCAGACCTGCAGCCGAATATATTTTCCCGCACTGCACAAAACGACAAATTATAGAAAGGAAACCCCCGTCAGAAAAGATTCAATTCAATCCCGGATCTGTTCTCTGCCGACAGATTATCACTTCTTCTCTCCGTCTCCCACACCACTATTCCTCATAAACATTCTGTCATCTTCTAAAGAATGTTGAATAGTAAATAAACGTATTTCTAGAAGTTATAATTTTATGCCCTTCCTTTCAGATTTAGCCTGCAGCCAGAAGCACTATACTTAACATCTCTCCGCATATAAACAGGCCTAGTTACGGGCCTCTTACCAACCATAATTCACACATATTTAGTCAATTGTTTCCGCTCCCACTTCCAGCCTCTACCAGGCCACACATCTCAACAGATAACAGATTTCGCCTTGGCACACAGATGTTAGTTAGCGCGTCTGTCTAATCGTGCAGTGACCTCATTCTATTACCGATTATATCTTTATCTGTCGAGCCCATTTTTCGACTGTTGTCATCTCCAAATGGTCGAGATCTCTTTTTCATACTACACGTAGGCTATGACAAATGTAAGCCTAAACCTCGCCATGACAGTGCCTTCACCTAAATAGGTCAATAACAAACAGACTATTTCACACTGACTTAAGAGTGCTGTGTCACAGACGTGCAGGCCATACGTTTGTCAATGTGGAACCCTGCCTTCATAATTTCATGCAAGCAATCCGGGCAGTGTAATTATAAACTGCAGATATGCACTGGGAAATGTTATCGTGTGTGACTAAACGTCCAAAATATGTTCTCAAGTATACATCGACACTTGTATCATTTTATGTAGCCTAGGCTTACCGTTTATATTTTTCTTTCGAGTGTGTTCTTTTTATTTAACGTAGAAGATTGTCATCCTTCTTTCAACCTTCAATTGCTAATGACTAAGAAATGTAGTCGCCAGTTCTAGACTTGCAATTTTGCTGTATTAAATTTTCAGTGAACACGTTTTTCCTCTGTTCATCCTTACAATTCTACTGATTAGTCTCAGGCCCAAAGCTGTGCAGTTATCGCATGCAAGCTGTAAACCATGATATAACACATTCGGGACTGCATCCTGCTAATGTGCAGGATTTCGAGAACGGATGCGGGAGAAACAAGATATATTATGGAGAATGCAATGCGTTGTATTTTGGTTTACAGCATGGTTGCGATATAAGTGTATTTCTGATACATCGAGTTTCAGCATTGACATTTTGGGGTCACTTTGATTTTCCATGAAATGAAGAAAGCCGACTTCATATACTGTTAGTTGCATCTTGCGATATGTATGTCTATTACTATTATTGTTTTCTTTATGTGTCTCAGAAACACCCCGGTAAATATAAGGGGTGAAGATTTTCTTGTATGGTTATCTTAAAAGTGAGAATAGGGGGGGGGGACTTGGTTCACTAAATGTAACAGTATCATCATGTGCTTGAGCACCGGTAGATTGTACTAGGTCATAAAATGGACAGTCAGTTGGTCAGTTCTGTTGATGTGAAGTGTCATAGGTCTCCCAGTTTTAGGAAGGTGATGTGGTCAGTTCTGTTGATGTGAAGTGTCATAGGTCTCCCAGTTTTAGGAAGGTGATGTGGTCAGTTCTCTTGGTGTGATGTGTCAGTGCTGACTGTGTGACATGATCAGTTCTCTTGGTGTGATGTGTCAGGGATGACTGTGGGAGGTGGTCAGTTCTCTTGGTGTGATGTGTCAGGGATGACTGTGAGGGGTCAGTTCTCTTGGCGTGATGTGTCAGGAATGACTGTGTGAGATGGTCAGTTCTCTTGGTGTGATGTGTCAGAGATTAAAAATAAATATTCTACTTTTTGGTGAGATTCTTACCTGAACTTCGAACTTCATTTAATGGTCCTAATTTAACCAAAAGTATCTTTGTTTGCGGTTGAAATAGAGGTGCATGGTCAAGAGGACAGCCCCGGATGTGCTGGAATTGCAGAGTCAAGAGTAGGAAAATAGAATTTCATAGAGGGTTTATCCTCCGAAAACGAATGTGTAGGGCCATTGGTGAAAATAAAACGACGACATAACGCATTTCCGTTATCTATGCTACATCCTGCTGGAAGTCTAGTAGAGAACCATGTCGTCACTCATGGTTTAAACAGACAACTTGTCCACAACCAGGAAATGGGTACCCGGGCTCATGATTGAGGAATCCGATTTCCCTACAGATTATGTGGTGAAGACGACACTAGCCGCTGGGTCTTCAGTTATCTTTTTCTTCTTTTGCGTTCACTCTATTATATAGCGCGAGTTGCATGAAGTACGTTGTGCTGCCAGTTTCACAACGCAGCTGAGTTTCCGGCCGATCACATCCGTTTTCGGCAATAGTCGTTTTGTCTTTGTTGAAGGCTTTCTTGATGTTTCTTCGTCTTCTGCGTTAGCTCTTATATAACCACAAAGAATATATCATGTGATTTCCGCCGGTGAGCGTGAAGTACGTTGTGCTGCAAGTACCACAGTAAGACTGTGTTATTTGCACCTCGGTTGGCCACTCTGTGGTCTGGGCGTCCGAGGTCCAGCATATCCGTTTTCGTCATGCTTTTAATTCGGGTAGGCTTTCCTTGTCCGCGACAGCCTGTCTATCTGTCGCCGGGCACGCGGGTATGTAGTGACTCTTCGCCTAGAATTGTCGTTCGCGTCTATCTCGCACGAGGTGTTCCACCATCTATAAACTCATCTCGTGCAGTTGGAAGCACTGTGACTGTGCCCATCGGGAACTAAACCGTTTCTCATCCGTGAGCCTGGTTCCGTATGAGGAAGAACTCAACAGAAGAGATGGGCCCTGGCTCTTTCGCCTTCTTAGCCGAGGTGTTCTTCACCGACTTCGTGAACACCTCGCCCAAGTTCGAGTCTCACACTACGCGTTTGAGAGAAAGGCATTCTCGGGCTGAGCGACCTTGTCCCAATAGCGCCTGAGCTCATCGGATACTGAACCATTTCTCTCTGCAAATGTATTTCCGGTATAGGAAAGCTTGACAGGAGAGTTGGGCCAGGTCTGCCATCGTTGTCCCTTTTTTCCCTGAGCCCATCGAGTTCGTAACCCTTTCTCTTCGCGAGCATATTTCCGGTATAGGAGGCTCGACGTTAGAGTTAGGCCAGGTCTTCTTGCTTTGCCGGACGCCCATGATTGGGACTGGGTTTCTGCCATAAAGAGCATAGGTAACTAGAAACTCGTCTCGAGCTAAGAGAGCTTGTAGTTCCCTTTCCTTGGAACGTTTTCCCTTTCTATTTGCAGTTGGCGCTGCCCTCTAGCGCTGTTCTGCCCTTTCATTGTACTCAGTATGAAATCTATTCGTCTCTCACCATGCATCTACCTTTTTTGGTGCCTTTTTCATTGGCCGCCGACAGTGCCCCTGCATGTGTTGGTGCTGGTGGTATCGGAGATATTGTGTCTCTTATGCAGTTAAATCTCTTTCCATCTGCTACCTCCATAATCTGGGACACGATCCCCAAATGATTTGGCCAGAATCAGCACGAGCCGCTGTATTTCTGTTTCCAGGGTGCACCGCGAGGAGGTACATTTGGGATCTTGGTTATCTGCTAACACTGGGTCCGCCGAGAGCATTGCGTTCCCTTTGCACCATGGTTTCTTGATCAATTCTTTGCATCTCTCTTTCAATTCTATGCCTATGCCCTGCAGCATTTGCGGCACGAATCCGAGCGAGTGACTCTTGACTTTGATGACTCAACCATCAAGTTTTTCGCTCTTTTGTTGTTTTTTACGCTTTCTTGCGCATGGATCATTATCTTCCTTCATTTAAAGCAAATTATATTTTAAATATATTTTAGATCACTTTAACCTCAAGCCGATACAGACGTTTACCTGTTAGCGCATCAATAATATTTGTATACAAAAATGTCTTCTGCTTTGAATAACGTAACAATACCAATCATTTTGATTGGATGTCACACGGAATTCCATGACGTTAATGCGCTATTTATAGACCATTCTCAAGATCTTATTGAACAAGGCTAATATATTATATATTATCTATTCGCCCGTGTGTTGCCGGGGCCCGAAAGGGGAGCAAAGAATAGCAACATTGTTTACCTTCCACGCATGTCGTACAAGGCGACTAAGGATGTTATGGGATGGAGTTGGCTGTCCGTCCCATTTAGGGTCAGTGACCCAAAGCCATGCTGAAGTCGGATGTGCCAGGCCAAAAGGCGCAGCAATGCTGTAAGCCATGACACAACGCATTCCGTTCTCCGGACTACATCCTGCTAATCTGCAGGAGTTTGAGAATGAACGCAGAAGAAGAATATTTTCTATTCCCAGGTGAATGATGGTTCATAGTATTAACTATTGTCTATCCCTAGGTGAATGATGGTTCATAGTATGCACACTTGCCGTTAAGCGTAGGGGTGGGAACTTAGGCTGTCATTCCAAGGCCAGAAGTGTCGCCTTGGTGACATTAAGTCCAGGTTGGTTCAAGTTTATCTTGATGTTTTCTATCCACCCTTTTCTTGGTTTACCTGTGGCTTTATGCCGCATATTCGGGATTATTTATTTCCTGGATATTATCTCCTTACCTAAGAAACCCCACCCCCCTCCATCCCACAGGTCATTAAAATATAATGAAAATTCCGTGAGAATGTGTGAATGCGTGAATGTGTGAATTTGTGAATGCGTGAATGTGTGAATATGTGAATGTGATTGTATGAATGACATTGTTTAGATGACCACCACCATCTCCTCACTGAGATTATCTTCGACCCTGATGCCTGCGATTCGTTATCTGCTATGAAAGAATGAGCAGCAATGAGTGTGCCCGGAGTGCAGTGAAGTCATAACCAATGACCATTATCTCAATCATCTTTATCTTCATATATAGCCAAAATATCATGGAACAAGAGTCCCGATGGTGTCAGAGATCATTGGGACATCGATTTATCACATGGAACAAGTCCCGAGGGTGTCAGAGATCATTGGGACATCGATTTATCACATGGAACAAGTCCCGAGGGTGTCAGAAATCATTGGGACATCGACTTCTGACATGAAGCAGTAGTCCCGGGGGTGTCCCCAATCATTGGGACATCGACTTCTGACACGGAACACAAGTCCCGTGGGTGTCCCCAATCATTGGGACATCGACTTCTGACATGGAACACTAGTCCCGGGGGTGTCCCCAATCATTGGGACATCGACTTCTGACATGGAACACTAGTCCCGTGGGTGTCCCCAATCATTGGGACATTACTTTGACTTCTAAGAATGGGAAACATGTCCGAGCATAAAAAAGATGTAACCATTTGAGCGGAAACACGCGAGATTGTTTGATTTTAACAATTATATGTGATTGTCCACGTCATTTAACCCTTGATATTCACTTTCACAAAACCGGAGAGAATATATCACAAAAGAGCAGATACGATCTGCTGATAGAAACGGAGAGGAGATTATCAAAACATACTTACACGCCCCTGACTGCAACATATGTCAAAGCCAGGTCACATCACAGCCGTTCAAGGACAGCACGCGACAACGTGAGGACAACTATTGAGTTGGCGAGCGTGCCATCAAAACAACGTTCTGATAGTTCTAGTAGCATTGATTTCTGCCACCTAAACATCCGACATGCGGGAAGAAATATGCAAGCAAACGGGAAGAAATATTCTTCCTCTCTTTACTTGTGCTTGTGTGCTGCCTGGGCCCGAAAAGGGAGCTAATTATGTTAACATGTCGTAAGAGAAAAGGGAGTTAATAATGTTAACATGTCATAAGAGATGTCATACGAGAAAAGGGAGCTAATAATATTGACATGTCAAGAGAAAAAGCAAATAATGTTGACATGTCATAAGAGAAAAGGGAGCTACTAATATTGACATGTCATAAGAGAAGACTAGGGATTGAAATCTAAGTTATCGCAGACAAGCCGTAAACCACGGTTAAAAACCTCCGCTCTTTGAACTACATCCTGCTAATCGGTAGGAGTTTGAGAACAAACTCAAAATGGTTTTGTCTGAATTATTAACAGAGTGAGTTTCCCTAAATTTGAAAAAGTGGCGGGCAACTCAATCGCAAGTAGATACTATACAATCATGTGTCTAGTCTTATTGGAGACGGACGTTCAATTCTGAGGTCTGGTTTAGCCATGATAAAATGATACATTCATGGATGTTTATCAAGTCTATGAATTATATAGCGATAAATCGTACGTCATGAACTCGGTGGTAGAGATTTTAGGTGTCTGACTCAACAAACACAACTCGTGAACTCACTCTGGTTGGTTGGTAGGATGGTTGGATGGTTGGTTGGTTGGTTGGTTGGTTGGTTGGTTGGATGGATGGTTGGTTGGATGGATGGTTGGTTGGATGGTTGGTTGGTTGGATGGTTGGTTGGTTTGTTGGTTGGTTGGTTGTATGGATGGTTGGATGGTTGGTTGGTTGGTTGGATGGTTGGTTAGTTGGTTGGTTGGTTGGATGGTTGGATGGTTGGTTAGGCTGTGACCATCAACTGAAATATAAAATCTAACTGCAAAAAGTAAACAGGCCTTCATTTAGATCACTAGAATTTATCCGTTAGGTACTGTAGTAGTAGAGACCAACACATATAAACGGAACAAACTTTAGTGAAACGAAATTTATCCATATCTAGTCTTCAAAGGGACAGAACAGCATATTATGCAAGGGATGCAATAAGAAGTAATGCAACAAGTCTTATTGGGAAAAGTAATCTTGTATAAGAACGAGAGTATCGTGAAATGTGGTGTCTGTGGTTGTTATCCTTGATGTTCACATAAATTCTGCATAACTTTTAAGATGCTATAGAGAAGTAAACGGTTCTCCCGCGCTACCCCACACTCGTGCAATGTGCAGTGCGCCATTATTTTCATTGTGCTTCTGTAACTCGCAGATAGTAAAACGGCAATCATGTGTACTTCGCATTCATTAATTCTGCGCACTACACACTGAGTGAGTCCCACACCAGTGTGCAGCACGCAAAAGAAATGTATAGTGCAGCTATTATCAACAGGTAGTAAATTTTCTACTTTGTAGAAACAAACGCGATTCCTGCTTATTTCTGGAGAGAATTTCTGTCATGTGTGATTTAGCAGCAGCCATGTTTGCTATTGTATATAGCAACAAATACCAGTGAATTGCCATGCGCAGTGATCTAAAAAGTGGGATAAAAAACCTGAACGGTGTATTGGCGTCTACTAGAACCGAACCAGCCGTTGTCTTGGACCGGCAGTCGTCACCATCGACTGTACTATAAGACTTGACTGCACCAAGTAAACAGGTCTTCATTCGATACTTTAAACAAAAAATATTATCACGCATTCCATTGGTTACTATTTATATACTTGGAGTGGACTATGCTATTTTTGACATGCAGTACCAAGTATATAAATATTGACCAACGGAAACACGGGAATAATCAAGAAAAGGAACGAATAAAGGCTTAATTAATTCAGATAACAGTCATCTACCGCCGATCTGTCGGTAGTTCACCCCCTGACACATGACGGACCGTCATTGTAGAGACCTGGGCATCAAAGAATATTTGATTCCAAAATATTTGATTTTAAAGTCGATTCCAAAAATATAAATAGTAACCAACTGAAACCGAAACAATAATAAAAAAAAACACGTAACAAATGGCGCCCAACTTAATTTAGCGTCTTCTATAACTACTAACGCCCCGACCATGCAAGTGATGAGCAAGTGTGAAGATAGGTAAAGTTGTGTGTTCATCTCTGGAAAGTATTTGATGTGTGTGTTCATCTCTGGAAAGTATTTGATGTGTGTGTTCATCTCTGGAAAGTATTTGATGTGTGTGTTCATCTCTGGAAAGTATTTGATTTGCAAATGGCAAAAATAAGAAAGTATAAAGAAATGATTGTTCACGACCCTGGATTAATGGGGTCCAAAAAGGGAGAAAAGAATAGCAACACAATTTACTTTCCATGCATATCGTAAGAGGCGGCTTAGGAGGTTATGGGGCTGAGATGGCTGTTCCAATCCATATAGGGTAAAAGTGATCCAAGTGCAATGCTGAAGTTAGATGTATCTGGGGGAAGACGCAGAAATCACAGCAAAAGTTATAAACCATAACACATTGCACCACATTCTCCAGACCATATCCTGAAAATCTGCAGGAGTTTGAGAATGAATGCAGAAGAAAGACAGACAGACATGGGCGTAACCTGATCTGTTCAGCTGACATCATCACAAATTGATGAGACAGTTGGATGGCCACATAAATAATGACGTATTACGGTAGAAACGAAAGACAATTATAATAAAAACAAACAAATGGAATAACTAAAAATAGGCAGAAGTTAGATGTATCGGGTCATTGCAACAAATCAAATGGCCACACATGTCCAGCATTTGGACTACACGCTGGTCGAAATATAAGATGGTCATTGTTCAACTACAAGGAAGGTTCTATGAAAGTTGGAGAACAAAAGTTAATTATTTTTAAAAAAAATTACATTTAAATACAGAAATGCATCGTATGGAGACCAAAATTCTCAAACGTACGGTAAGATTGTCAAGGGTATACTGAGCCCTATCATCAGTGGAGCAAGTTACTGTTGCAATGATTTGAATATCATGAACACTAAGATGGTCTGTTCTATTGAAACGTATAGCAACATTAATGAGAGACTTGTGGTTAATGACCTACAGCAGAAATATATAGCAACATGAATGAGAGACTTGTTGTTAATGACCTGATTCTGCGAACATCTGTACAGCATAAAAAACCATTCGGGTTTGCCTGTTGACGTCCACTTTAATTGCACGGGCCATCGGGGCGCCCAGGACATTCAGATTACTGCCATTAAGTCGTGCTTCTCTGATGACCGGGCTCGTCTGGCGCTTGAGAACCGCTACATATATCAATATGGCACTCTGAAACCCGACGGCATTAATGAGCGCCTTTCTCTTGTATGACTTTCGTCTTTCCATAGTTTCTGTTTGTTTCGTGCCACATGTTTGTTGATAAATTTAGTCTATCCATAGTTTTTGTTTGTTTCGTGTCACATGTTTGTTGTCATTTTTGTATTTTCCTTGTCCGGTGTCATTTCACCTCTTCCGGTCAATCCAGACTACCCATACCTATGTGACCGTCGATATTATTACTGTTCGCTTTCTATTATATGTTTTAAGTTTATTGTCTGTATTGACAAAGGCCTTTTGGTCGAAACGTTGACTTGTGTGTGTTATCTAGTGTTAGCAAAACTAAGTTACCTTTTTCCTGGATCTACTTGTTAATGACCTACAGATGTTTGTAGAAACGACCACCAAGCATCTTGCATAGAATAACTTTCAATCCTCTCGGCTGCGAAGCTAGCAATTCAAAAGTTATACACAAGACTCGAACATAATTCTTCCACTATTCACAAATGATAAATGTATGTGGCGGGAGATTCGGGTTTGACTTTTCTTATTTTTGACATAATTTTTAAAGGCTTGCTACTTACAACTAATTTTCTACAGATATCCGGTGTTTGTTCAGTGTCTCAGTGTGTGAAGTAAAACATTGGATAAGGTAGAAAAACACAGAAGAAGTGGAGAAGACCCGCCATGGTTTAGCTCGTTAAAAAAAACATTACATGAACACACTACTGATACTGTAACACTCAAATCTGCAGCGCAGCTGGTAGAGTATGTAAAGATTGTTGACCTCTAGTCCACGCTAACATATTTGGAATGGAGTCAGCTGAACGCTTTCACATGTGTCGTGTTGCCTGTGCAAAATCCCACCGTCTACAGTCAATGAGTCCGACCAAGCATTCAGAACTGACAGAGCAAAGCCGACGACGAGGCTAAAACGAGGCAGTGGGAGAAACATGAAAGAAAGCGAGGCAAAAATCGTTAACAAGGAAGCAGAACTTCTCAGGCAAGTTGCAACAGAAATACAGAACCCAGGCCCAGGAAAATAGGCAAATGAAAGATCAGTACTGATAAGCCGTTAGGTTAGATTTCGTTTCAAGTTTACCTCTTGGGCTTTGTGGTGTGATCTGCTGGAATTTATTGAATAGTGGAGTTTCCAGTGCGTTTTCTTTAGTCAAATATTCAGTATCTTGTGGCTTGATGATTGAATAATTTGTAATACGAACACACGAATGCAGTAACTAGTATAGCAATAGGGGTATACAAAAAAACTACGCGTCGCAAGAGATAAATTAAAGATAAGATAGAGTATTGTGTGAAGAAGTAAAGAGACATTCATTATGACGTGCCATCTCCGCATCGAGCATTTGCTTCAATATTCCTCCAACATCATATTTGATGGTACACTCTCTGTTTCTTGTCTTGATGTTGCACTCTGACATCTTCTGTTTCTTGTCTTGATGTTGCACTCTGACATCTTCTGTTTCTTACCATGATGGTGCACTCTGACATCTGTTTCCTTCCTTGATGGTGCACTCTGGCATCTTACTACCATATGTGGTTCTTGTCTTGATGGTGCACTTTGACATATTATGTTTCTTACCTTGATGGTGCACTCCGACCTCTTCTGTTTCCTGTCTTGGTGGTGCACTTTGACATATTATTTCATTCCTCTTTAATAGTGTCCGTTTTCAAACTTCTACCAGCTAGCAGGCTGAAGAACGGAATGTGACATCTCGTGCTTTACAAATAGGCACAACACTTCCGATTTCTGAATATCATTTTCTGATCACTTTATCCGTCTGCAGGAAGCGCACCAGACGTAACCTCCAATCCTCCTTAATAGCTTCTTCCAACATACATGACATGACTATTTTGTGTTGTTATTTTTTTAGTCCCAGAAACGCACAGTAGTTAAAAAGAATGGATTATTTAAATTGACACGACAACGTCTGGTAAGTGCAACACGAGAAGCTAGAAGAAGAAATTCCAGAGAAGTCACAGAAACACGCTTCCACATCCGCATTTGTTCTCACACTACCATAGATTAGCAGAATGTAGTCCGGAGAAAGGAATGCGTTGTGTTAATGTCGCTTAACATGGAGGTGACCATCAAGCTATTCTTTTAACGATTTCCTAATCAAGTGAACGTCAATTGTGTTGTACCTGCATGTCGTTCGTTTTATGTAAATGTGTATGTAATCTTGATAAAGACCTTTTGGTTGAAACGTTAATTTCTGTGTGTTATTATGTGGTTTCCAGTTATTAGCAAAACTTCACTACACTTGTTTTTCAGCGTTCGTTTTCATTCACCACAACTCTCGTCTAGCAGGACAATGATCCTACTAGATTTCAAACTCCGCATATCTCTTGTAGCAGGACAATTTCTAGCAGGAAGATTTCTAGCAGGATGTGATCTAGAAAATGGAAATGCGTTGTGTTGTCGTTTTATTTATGTCAATGCTCGACACATCCGACTTTGGTAGCGCTATATACTGAAATATTACTTGTCACTGTTGTCCCGCTGGCACGTCTGACTGCTCTTTCATTTCCCATTACACTCACGTGTCGCAGCACAAAAAGGAGTACATATCTTGTGCACAGATTCTGTCATCGATTCAAGCTACTGCCACTGCCGAAGATGGGTGTGTTTTGCCAAGGTCAGGTATGTAGGGGTGGCAGATTGAAGACATCAGCACAAGGTCAAAATTGTAGCGGTGGCACATTGAAATCATCAGCACAAGGTCAGGATTGTAGGGGTATCCCACTGGCGACATTAGCATATAACCCGTCATGATTGTAGGGGTGTCCCACTGGCGACATCAGCACAAGGTCAGGATTGTAGTAGTGTCCTATTGGAGACATCAGTACAATGTCACTACTGTAGTGGTGTCACACTTAAGACATTCGCAAAAAAAAAAAAAACCCTCTAAACATTATATACTCAGCCATTTGTAGGAGTGTAAAAAAAAATCAAGCCCAGACCATTCGTTGATGTTAGCAATCCAGGTTTTTCTTATCCGTCACTTCTCCTTCCACCTTCGACTGTTCCTTGCAAAATAATCTTAGAAAGTTAGTCATGTCCGATGCATGTCCAAACCAAACAAGTTTACGCCGTTTCACCCCTGCCAAAAGTGATTCGTGATAACCTGCAAGTTGGTTTATTTACTGCCAGACGAAATATTTGTCTTGTGTTACATATAACTAATTCTTAACGAACGTCTGTCTATTGTCTTTCCAAGATGGTATGTTACCCATTCTTGCCGTTAATTATAGGGGGTGATTGGAGCTCGAGCTTGTGTTTCAAGACCAGCTGTGTTGCCTCGGCTAAGATATGACCGTGTTTGTTCAGAATGTCCCTGACATTTTCTATCAATCATTTCCGTGGTCTTCCTCTGGCCTGTACCCTGATTTTGTTATATGCACGTACTGGCAACTTGTCGTGATACATTCTCATAATATGGCCAAACCACGTGATCTGCTGCCTTTTTATGTATTCCGTGCAAGGTGTTATGCCTATTCTTTCCCTGATGTCTTAATTTCGTAATCTGTCACGCCTGGCAACATGTCTGTAACACTTGTATTCAAAATCCTGAATTCTTTTTTCTATGTAAACGTAGCACTTCCGATATTAGTAAACATACAGTGGTAAATAGATAGAGCGTATACATATACATATATCTGCCATTCTCTCGCTCTCTGCCTACCCATCTATCTATCTACCTTGTAATCTACAAATATTTGAACATGTAAGCAGAAGATTTAAATATTCTATTAAGAAAGTTGTACTTTTTGACATTTTTTTCAATCAACAGTGATTGAACAGTAATTACATAATATATACGTTCAGTAGTTGTCCATTGCTTTCAGAATGACCCGACTGTCCAATTACCTACAGATGCGCTCGAATCCCTACTCTGACTTCTGAGATGCGCCCTTTACCTCCAAGCCAAAGAGTTAGATTCTAATCCAAATGTGTAAAATCGGATATGCTAGGCCTAAAGGTGCAGACAGCTGCTCAAATGTAAGTTTGCATGCAGATAGAGCAAGTGAATTGGCAGACAGACTGAGCAACTTAACTGTATGTTGGCAGGTAGATAAAGCAACTTAACTGTATGTTGGCAGGTAGATAGAGCAACTTAACTGTATGTTGGCAGGTAGATAAAGCAACTTAACTGTATGTTGGCAGGTAGATAAAGCAACTTAACTGTATGTTGGCAGGTAGATAGAGCAACTTAACTGTATGTTGGCAGGTAGATAAAGCAACTTAACTGTATGTTGGCAGGTAGATAGAGCAAATTAACTGTATGCTGGCCTGCGGGGGATACCGACCACTACCAGGAGCGTCCACAGGTGGCGGATAGTGGAAAAGCCTCTTGAGGCCAGCTGTGAATAAACCTCTGGGCAAATAAACAGCCGCTAACCAAATGGTGTCGCTGACCACGAGGACGGGGTGGAATATCAGTCGGCGCTGATATCCCCACTGAAATACCCCATATGTCCATTGACTGGCAGCATCAAAGCGAGTATGAGCCGCTATAAGCTCAGGTTGCTGTGACCCCACTCCAGGAATGTGCCAGGGGGGAGGGGAGGGGATAGGGTTTAGGTAGGGTTAGAGGGTTGGGTAGGGTAAATGGGAAATTATAGATATTAGAACAAGAGAGAACAATGTTCTTAAATCACCTTCCCTGAGTGAGAGGTGTCTTAGATTACAAGAAATAAACCACAGAGGAGGATAATGAATACCTGGCACCAACAAAATTATCCTAGGAGAGGGGAACTCTACCTCAAAACCCCGGGAAGATGGTGCTCGTTAACCCTGTTAGGCAAGCTGTCTAGGAGAAGGAAATCTCCAAAATGAAACCTCCACTTCCCTGTGGACAATCCTTGGATGGATAAGGGCTAGGGAAACACATCCTGACTCAAAAGTAAGATGGAAGACGGAGACACTGGACCGAAAGGTACAAAATAGTCCAGCCAAGGCTGAAAACCACAGTGTCACGCAATGACTTCACATGTCAAATAAAAGGTTACAGATGATTCGTTTTGGTGCTTCATCTGTGGTCAGGCGGATGAAGTGCCGGGCTCTAAGCCTCGAAGGAGCCCACCCTCAGCGACTGGTGGTACCTCTGTCTCAATTTGTGGAGCCAGGAAAAGAGATCAGAGGAAAAAAACTACTGGTTCAAAAAAATCACATATAGATCATGATGCAAAGACAAAAATAAGCACTTAAAAATATTGCAGTGGAATGCAGAGGGCGTGTACAATAAAAAGACTGCACTTGCAAACCGATTACACACAGAGGAAATCGACATAGCATGCATACAGGAAACACACCTCACAAACAACAATAGATTCAACATCCGAGGATACCAAACATTTCGGAACGTTAGAGAAAAAAGACATAAAGGAGGAGTTCTTATACTTGTGAAAAACAATATCGTTGCCTCTGAAATTTGAGTAGACACAGAAAAACAGGCTGAAATCATTGGAACCTGTCTAACCCTTCCAACTAAAGAGGTCACAGTATATAACTATTACTGTCCACAAGACAAGAGCCTATCTCTACACACAATTAACACAGAAAAAGATAACTGTCTTGTAATTGGTGACTTCAATAGCCACTCACAGAGTTGGGGATATACAGAACAAGATACTAGAGGAGAAGAAGTGGAAGACTGGCAGTGTGAGGTGAAACTTCAACTGCTTAATGAACCTGAAGACCACCCAACTTTCTACTCTAGAAGATGGCACACCACCTCAACCCCTGACCTAGCCTTTGCAACAGACGCCTTAGCGAAAATAACATACAGGGAAGTGCTGGAGTAGCTTGGTGGAAGTGACCATGGCCCCATCAAACTCACCATTGACATTAACCATACCCCTGCTGGCCCTACAACCACACCCAGATGGAACTTCAAGAAAGCAAACTGGAGTAAGTTTGCTGACCTGACAGACAAATTCACAAAAACCTTAAATCCAAGGATTAAAAACGTGAACAAAACTGCACAACTCCTGGCTTCTGCACTTCTTCAAGCACCCAAGCAAACCATACCAAGAGGTGCTAGGAAAAATTACAAACCGTACTGGTCTGACGAAGTGTCAAAGGCCAGAGACACAGCAGAAAAAAGCCCATCCACAGAAAACAAAATATCACTAAAAGCTGCTGTAGCCAAACTAAGAAAAACGACAATTACAAACACAAGGAAAAGCTGGCATGAAAAAACAGAAAATTTAAACTTCGATAAAGAGGGAAGAAAGCTATGGAAAATAACAATAATGCTCAACAACGAAGATAACAAAACAGCTCCAGTAGCTATAGAGAATGGTGGAGATGTACTCACAGGAAAGAAGGCTGCAAATCACTTTATACAGCATTACCAAAGTACTGCCTGCCACAAAATCGATGCAAATAGGAGAAGAGAAGTAAGAAAAGAACTACGGAATATCGAAAAAGAGATCTGCAAAGATAAACAAGATGTCATGAATATTCCATTCACGATAAATGAACTAAATGAAGAACTAGCAGTATTAAAACTTAGGAAACCACCTGGCCCTGATGACATACCAAATGAACTGCTAATTCACATCGGACCATCAGCAAAAAAGAAATTAATAAAAAAATGTAACATCTGTTGGGATAGAGGTCTAGTGCCACAGGTGTGGAAAACCGCCATAATGATACCCATCCACAAGAAAGACAAGCCAAAAAATAAGGTGGACAGCTATCGCCCAATAAGTCTGACCAGCTGTGTTTGCAAATTAATGGAGCGCCTGGTAAACAAAAGAATGATGTGGTTCCTAGAAAAAAATAAAATCCTGCTAAATCAGCAAGCTGGCTTCAGAAAGTGTAGATCAACTGAAGACCAGATTACACTAATTGCCCAGGAAGTAGAGGATGCTTTCCAGGAAAAAAAGCAGACATCAGTGGTGTGGGTAGATATGGAAAAAGCCTTTGATTGTGTATGGAAAGATGGACTCCTCCTTAAACTACAACAAAACAAAGTGACAGGGCGCATGTATTACTGGATAAAACACTACCTGCACAACCGAAAAGCAGCAGTGAAGCTTGAAATGAAGCATAGCAGAAAGAAACTCTTTAAGCATGGAGTACCACAGGGAGGTGTTCTATCCCCCACTCTATTCCTTATATTCATGAATGACATTGACCAAATTCTCTTGTGTAAAGTAAATGCTGCAATGTATGCAGACGATCTGGCAATATGGTGCAGTGAAGAGAGCGTTGGCACAACAAAAATAAGGTTGCAAGAAACTATGGACAATTTGGCCAAGTGGACAGACCAATGGCCCATGTCTATCAATGCCCAAAAAACTACCTATACCATCAACAGCATGTCCACCAAACCATAGAAAATCCTACTAACCATAATTTGGTCAAACATTGCCAAAAGATGAGACACCTACATACCATGGAGTCACTTTTGATCCAAGACTTACATGGAAACAGCACATAGACAAGTGCCAAACAAAAGGTACAATGAGGACAGCACTCCTTAAAAAATTGGCTGGAACAGATTGTGGTGCAAATGAAAAAATTCTAAGTAGAGCATATACAGGTTATGTAAGACCAGCTTTGGAATATGGAATGTCAGCATGGGGGACTGCAGCCAAGAGTAACACTCAAAAGATCTCAAAGATACAAAACCGCAATCACAGAATTATAACAGGAGGTATGAATACTACCCCAATCACAGAAATGGAAACATGCACAGGTTTGCCATCAATGGAAGAAAGAAGAAATGAAAAAATCCTCACACAGTATGCAAAGTTCAAATGTTTGGAGAGTCATCAAATGAACCAAAGACTAAGCAGACCTACAAAAGAGCGACTCAAAAGAGGTAGCTTTCTACACTCCGCTAAACAGCTCCAGAAATCACTCACAGATACAGACCTACAAAACCTAAAACCACTAAACACCTTTAACACATACCCAACATGGGACAGAAAAAACTTCCCAAGAATTATGGACAATATACCAAGCATTATTTCGAAAACAGAAACTACTATACAAGTACTAAAGGAGACAACTAAGAATCACATACAGAAAGCATACCCAAAGGATATATGGACACATGTATATACAGATGGATCAGCGAAAGAGGCAGTATTAGATGGAGGATCAGGAATATATATAGTAACACCAGATGGAAAAGAAATAGAGAAATCCATACCCACAGGCAAACATTCCACAAATTTCAAAGCAATAATGGAAGCCATAATAGAGGCAGCCAAAATGCTCATGAATTGCTTGCCGAGTCACAACAGACATGTAGTATTTCTAACGGATGCAAAATCAGTATTGCAGGCATTGAAAGATCCAAAGAACACGAGCATGAATGAACTTACGGCCTGCTTACTACACCTCAGCAGTACCACCAAAGAAACAGTACTGTAGTGGATCCCAGGTCACTGTGGCATACCTGGAAATGAAAAAGCTGATCTCCTGGCAAGGAAAGGGGGATCACTGGAACAAATAGAAAATGATAATACGTACTATGAAAGTAAGACCATGTTAAAAGCAGAATATAAGAAAAAGTGGAAGCAAATGCACCCAACTGCAGAACCAAATGACCCCTACCACCAAATGTCACGCAAGGAACAAACCATCATTTTCAGACTACGAACTGGTCACAACAGACTGAGAAGTCACATGTTCCGAAAGCTGAAGATTGGTGAGACAGACCTGTGCAACTGTGGACTGAGCCCAGAGACTGCAGAACACATTCTTCATGCCTGTCAACTCTACCAAGAAGAGAGGGAGAAAATATGGCCTACTGAGACGGCACTGCTTCCAGACTTGAGGGGTTCCATGGATGACCTGAAGCGAATCACACAATTCATTGAAGCTTTTGGTCCTGTAACCTGATATCTGACTGAAGAACGATGATGAAGAAGAAGAGTGTATGCTGGCAGGTAGATAGCGCAACTTAACTGCAAGGTGGCACGCATGCGGTTGCGTCTGTGGGACTCACCAATGATTCATTAGACAAACCATCCATGCAACAGAAAAACCTTAGTAGATGACATGCCGTTATATTGAGGTTATCTTCTTATAGAAGCTTCATGACACGTCATCTATACAATTATGCTTCTCATGCTTTTACTTTGTTGTTGCAATGCGTTTTTATATATGTATTCACCCTCTGTGGTTGGGAGAGAGCCAGAGATGTACTGCACAGCATTGAGGAGGAAACTGACAGCACTGTTGTTCGTATGGCTGAGGCCCATCATAGAGGCACAGTGACTCAGGATGTGACAATCTTTTTTACTTTAACATTTGGTTGCATGCCTGGAGCAATATAGAAGTTCGGCATAACCAGTAGTCAGTTGGTGGCGGGGATTGAGCACAGTGAACAATATATTGGCTACAGTGAGTAGGAGCAGTGCATAGGTTGAAACCTACCTTCCTGGAGGTGTGGTAGTTGTTCTCTGACTCTGTCCCGGGGTGGGCCGAAAATCCGCAGACTTCTCAGCAATATAATGCCATTTAATGGCATTGGGTCAAAGGGCATGAGCCCATGGACCGCTGGATCAGCAACCAACTAACCAACCAACTGCAAGCTGGCAGGCAGATAGAGCAACTTAATTGCAAGCTGGCAGACAGACATACCGACGGACGGAGAGACGATAGATAGATGGATGGATGAATCAGTGGGCGGATGGATAGATAGATTAGATAGATAGATGGATGGATGAATCAGTGGGCGGATGGATAGATAGATTAGATAGATAGATGGATGGATGAATCAGTGGGCGGATGGATAGATAGATTAGATAGATAGATGGATGGATGAATCAGTGGGCGGATGGATAGATAGATTATATAGATAGATGGATGGATGAATCAGTGGCCGGATGGATAGATAGATTAGATAGATAGTCCCTCGTATGTACTTGTCATGATTTACAGTTTGTCTTTGACAAATGCGCCTTCCGGTCTGGCACATCCGATGTTTAATAGGAATTTTGGTGTTTGGCTGACATTTATGTAAATGGATATAACAGACAATTCCATATACAAGCTTTCCCAGGCCGTTTGGTTTTATTTTAATTTCTTTTTGTAAAATCATCATATGTAAAGTGAGCTGCTTTCAACCGCGGACGTATGTCTATTTTTTTAGTATATCAGAACCTGGTCATCTAAAAATAATTGAGGTCACAGTTCAGGTAATTTTGCCGTCGAGACCTCTGGGTATTAAAGATTACCGTTGTTTTCATGCATTCTTCGATTGTCTCTAGTGCCTGACAACATACTTTGTTTACTTCAAATTTAGCTTTTATGGATGAAGTACGCTCTTTTCAGCCGCTGACTTTAGTCCAATTTGGTTATATCAGAGCTAGACAACCATCAACAGATAGTGGAGTTCACGGTTCTAGACAACCATCAACAGATAGTGGAGTTCACGGTTCTAGACAACCATCAACAGATAGTGGAGTTCACGGTTCTAGACAACCATCAACAGATAGTGGAGTTCACGGTTCTAGACAACCATCAACAGATAGTGGAGTTCACGGTTCTAGTACTCCGGTCACCGCGACATCAGGGTACTATGACAACATAATTAGGTAGTAGGTTAATGAGTTTGTCTCTCTTTTGGAGAGTCGTGCCCCTTTCAACCAGCGGACAAAGTCCAATTAGGTTATATCAGGACACACTACCATAAAATATTAGAGGTAACAAAGACCTCAAGAAAAATAAGGTTAACATTTAAATTCTATGACAACACAAGAGCAATGTCTCGTATTTTCTACAGCAAAGGACGCAACTCTCTCAAATACAAAACAAGTGTAGCTACAGTTGTCTTCCTTTATCTTTTGAATACATTATTCAGAATCAAGAAGAGTTGAGATCAATAAACGTCAAAGAGGAATGGCTCCTTGACAACATCTTAACAAGCAAACTATATTTTTTTTAATCATATGAAGAGAATTAACAGCATGCAAAGATTAACAGCTGAAGGTAGAATTAACGACAACAGGCGAAAAGGGTGCATATGTTGCACACATGGACGATAGTGCAGTGATATATCACATTGCTTAAATATGCCTCTAGCTGCGGCAGGTCAACTCGACCAGAATCGCTGAATCTTCAGAGAATTCATAAGTATGATCACTTTCTGGAAAGAATATGTCACATGATGATTACATTATTCAGACTATACAATAAGACTGTACAGCAGAAAGTAAACATGATCTGGAATGATGATTTTAATTATTTTTGTTGGTCGACCTAATCTGTTTTTTGACGGGCGACCGAGAATGTAAAGTGACCAATGAAAAGTACGCCACTAATTAAAAAAACGTCACTAATGAAGGCGTGTTCACATTCTGTTGAGAGGTCTATACAGGAGCCGGCCATGGTTGAGTTTATTGTGAATTGGCAAAGATATATTATCTGTTTTCTTATCAACATTCTTGTTTATTATTTATATGGATAATATTACCGTAACAGTAAAAAACACCAGCAGAAGCTTAACTATCCAAACACATGAACCGAACTACTCTATGCTGAATATCATTGCCCACTCCACAGTTCAAGTGAGGAGCAACAAGATCACATAAACCTACTCCACGTAAGCTGCTTCAACCACAACATGAAGATCACATAAACCTACTCCAAGTAAGCTGCTTCAACCACAACATGAAGATCACATAAACCTACTCCACGTAATCTGCTTCAACCACAACATGAAGATCACATAAACCTACTCCACGTAAGCTGCTTCAACCACAACATGAAGATCACATAAACCTACTCCACGTAATCTGCTTCAACCACAACATGAAGATCACATAAACCTACTCCACGTAAGCTGCTTCAACCACAACATGAAGATCACATAAACCTACTCCACGTAATCTGCTTCAACCACAACATGAAGATCACATAAACCTACTCCACGTAATCTGCTTCAACCACAACATGAAGATCACATAAACCTACTCCACGTAATCTGCTTCAACCACAACATGAAGATCAACACAGAATATGAGAAGTGATGTCTATAGTCAGAGAATACAATCAACATCAAGTTAAATCTGAAACAAGTGCAGGAATTTAAATAGCCAATCTAGGGAGCAATTTGATCTAAGACGGAGATAATGACTGAGAGACCGAGACAAGAATTCAAAAAGCTATGTCATTTATGTACTTACACCAATCTTGACATACAAATCTATCCCGATGGAAACCAAAAGGCAAATCATAAATTAAATCTTCATAGCAACATTGTGCTATCAATGTCAGACATGGACACTAACAGGAGACCAAGAGAGAAAGTTTACAACATGTGAAATGAGATGTCTAAGAAAAGCAGCAAACAGAACAAGAAGAGATCATGTAAGAAATGAAGAGATTACAAGAATTGTTGGAACAACATCAGTGGTCAAATATATTGAAAAACAGAGATTGAAATCGTTCAGCCACCTAATGAGAATGAACTTTATTGACCAGCGGCAAGAGCATACAACATGAAAATGGAAATATCAGGACACAGAGGAAGAACAAGAAGAAGGTGGATTAAAGTAGTTAACCTTCTGAGATGTCAAAATATTACTGCATATCAAGCGACCAAACATGCCATATCCTGCGACACCTTACAGAAAAAGTCGAGAAAAGACGATAGACATATATATATATATATATATATATATATATATATATATATATACGGGAAAAGGGGGGGAATTTCTCTGTGTGTAGCGACAGGAATACCTGAATCACAACCTCCAATATTTTTGATTGTCAAAAGATCTGATATATCAAAACGGGTACAAATGAAATGACCTAGATGACCATGTTATTTTTTTAAAAGGTGCTCAAGAGGCAGAAAGGACTTACTTCATTATACTCGGTTTCCCCATGTATATTCCGTTCCTCTCAACAATGAAACACATTGCCCGTTGAGAGTACCACTCACAGCATGTAACTCCGTAGCTTCAAGTGATAGGCCTAATCCTCAAGTATCTACACAAAAAATTTACTTTATAGACAAAACATTGCGAGCTTGATTTGAACCCAGCGACCTCTTGAGCACATATCTCTTGCCTTAACCACTACGTAAGGGAAGTCCTTCCATGTATATTGGTTGTTACGTAAAACACAAGATCAAACATCTTTATAGAGAACACACAGACTACTTAATTAGTGTTACAATGTACGCACAGACTATTTAATCAGCGTTACAATGTATGCACAGATTATTTAATCAGCGTTACAATGTATGCACAGACTACTTAATTAGTGTTACAATGTACGCACAGACTACTTAATTAGTGTTACAATGTACACACATACTACTTAATTAGTGTTACAATGTACACACATACTACTTAATTAGTGTTACAATGTATGCACAGACTACTTAATTAGTGTTACAATGTATGCACAGACTATTTAATTAGTGTTACAATTTATGCACAGACTATTTAATCAGCGTAACAATGTATGCACAGACTACTTAATTAGTGTTACAATGTATGCACAGACTACTTAATTAGTGTTAAAATGTATGCACAGACTATTTAATTAGTGTTACAATGTACGCACAGACTATTTAATTAGTGTTACAATGTACACACAGACTATTTAATTAGTGTTACAATGTACACACAGACTATTTAATTAGTGATACAATGTACACACAGACTACTTAATTAGTGTTACAATGTATGCACAGACTACTTAATTAGTGTTACAATGTACACACAGACTATTTAATTAGTGTTACAATGTACACACAGACTATTTAATTAGTGTTACAATGTACACACAGACTATTTAATTAGTGATACAATGTACACACAGACTACTTAATTAGTGTTACAATGTATGCACAGACTACTTAATTAGTGTTACAATGTACACACAGACTATTTAATTAGTGATACAATGTACACACAGACTACTTAATTAGTGTTACAATGTATGCACAGACTACTTAATCAGCATTACAATGTTAGCACAGTCTATTCAATCAGCGTTACAATGTACGCACAGACTATAAGGTATGGGTATGAAAGTAATACACACAACAGTAGACCTATACAGGACAGTTTCAATCTGAAAGTCTTTTTTGCTAATGGCACAATCACAGAAGCATTAGATGGCAGAGATTTAAAAGTAAAAAAGACCTTACGTTGAAATATTGGAACTGTCTCGTATACTGCTCTTCGTTTTCTTTCGTTCACCTCGAACATGCCTATACTGTGTTCTGTAACACATACAGATATCCATAGAGTTTTTCTTCCACTGTTGTTTCTCTGGGCCAGTGTATTTGTCTGAGAATTTCATATTTCTGATGAATATGCTCTGCTGTCTGAGGTGCCTGTTCATATGTAAACATGGCCGTGTTGCCAATCTTGAACTTTGTATAGCCTATATGTGGCTGTGGAGTTGGAAAAGTGTCCTATTCTGAGGTGCAGAATGACAACTTGATATGGTCTGTTCATAATTTGGTAGTCATCTTGTGTTGAAGTTGGATTTCTAATTTCCTTGATCATCTATATATTTTGATGATACGTTAGTGGCACACAAGCACCTGTTACAACGTAATAAACAACAGTCAGAAGACACAGGAAGAACAAGACAGCACAAGAACACATAAATAAGAGAGATCAGTATATGTCACAAAAACGACTTGTCGAAACAGTTTGTTTAATCTCAGCTTGACAGAGTCATTACTTTACTTTTAACAAGTTAAAATTACACAGATTAGTAAATAACAGTTACATTTGAGTAAATAGCTGATATACAGTTGTGTAAATAGTTGGATTGAAATGATAGAAATAGCTAATTTGTATACAAAGTCAAAATGTAATTATGCTAATAGGTCATACCAAGTGTTGTAAATATATGAAATATAGTTGTGTAAATAGACTGAAATTGTGTCTAATTTGTGTAAATAGCTGAGTTGTGTTACAATTTTCATTGTAATTGGGAATACAGCCTATCCAAATTGTGTAAATAGCTGAGCAAAAGTTGCATAAAACATTGAGCTCAAACTTTTTGTGTAATGCACTTAAATATATCCACCATTTATGAATGTACAGCAATTGTCAACCAATACAGCAGAACTGTATATTATTAGAACCGTCGATCAGCAGAACTATCTATAGGAACTGTCTATCAGCAGAACTGTATCAGCAGAACTGTCTATCAATCATCGGAACTGTATCAATCATCAGAAGTGTCTATCAGAAAAACTGTCTATCAGCAGAACTGTATCAGCAGAACTGTCTATCAATCATCGGAACTGTATCAATCATCAGAACTGTCTATCAATCATAAGAACTGTATTAGCAGAACTGTCTATCAATCATCAGAACTGTATATCAATCATCAAAACTGTCTATCAATCATAAGAACTGTATTAGCAGAACTGTCTATCAATCATCAGAACTGTCTATCAATCATCAGAACTGTCTATCAATCATCATAACTGTCCATCAATTATCAGAACTGTCTATAAATCATCAGAACTGTCACTCAATCATCAGAACTGTCCATCAATCACCAGAACTGTCTATCAATCATCAGAAATATCCATCTATCATCAGAACTGTCTTTCAATCATCAGAACTGTTTATCATCAGAACTGTCTATCAATCATCAGAACTGTCTATCAATCATCAGAACTGTCTATCAATAATCGGAACTATCAATCACCAGAACTGTCTATCAATCATCAGATTTATCAAGCATTTATCAACCTGATGGTTTGCTGTCCCACAAGGCATCTTTTGCAAACAATGAAAGTCAGTTAAGAGAACCAATGTCATTGCACTAAATGCAGACATATAAGTGTGTAGTATGTCTCAGCATACAGCAAAAGGTAAGAATGCTGATAGTTCCTGAAGCTTTCTGGATACACATATGTCCTTCATCCTCATAGAAAACCCTGCAGACTCTTACCCCATTCATAAAATGATAGAAAAACTTCATTTTATTTGAAAATCTTGATTATGACTTTTTTTGAAAAATATTGTTCAAGCTCTTAAAAAATATTCATAACAAATGTTTTTTGTTCATGGGCACAAATACAACAAAATGCAAGTACATATAAAAATCACTTTCTGCAAGCTTAGCATTGAGAATTGTATGTCGAGTCCCATTCTGCAAACTTTTGCTGAGGGTCATGAGCGTTGAGCCACTTTTGGGAAGCTGACACTAGGGATTATATAAGTGCTGAGTCCCTTTCAGCAAGCTGGTCACTAGATACAAGTATCAGGGTCAGAGAATGTATAGAATAGTTCTGATGGTTGGTTGCTAATCCAGTAGTCTGTATGCTCATGACCTTTGACCCAAACAATAGTTCTGTCAATGAAAAAAAAATGGTGTAGAAGGATTGATCCTTCTTGTAGAAGGATTGATCATTCATTGGTGAAAAAAAAATGCACAGGTCTCTTAGAGTTAGACTGACAAGAGCTGAAATTTAGCTCACTCAAAAGTAAATTGTCTTGGAGCAGAAATTTAGCACACAGAGTTAATCATAGTAAATTGACCAACAGTTAGCTAAAAACTCACGAATCCCAGATCAACACATTTTCCTTGTTCTGAAATCAATTCTCCTTCTCTGTTTTCATAATGATTTCCACCCAACAGGCATGATAACACAGTGATTAGTGCACTGGCTTTCTAGTGTGCTCATCTATGGTTCATATCTCAGTTAAAAGTGATGTTTTAAAAAGGGTTTAAAAGCCATAGAAGATTGACTTCACTGTACTCTGTTTCCCATATGTACTCCATCACTCTCAACGAAGCGACACGCTGCCTGCTGAAAGTACCACTCATAGCATGTAACTCCGTAGCTTCAAGTGATAATCCACAGGATCTCCGAAAAAATCTACCTTATAAACAAGACGACACAAGCCGGATTCGAACCCGTGACCTTTTGAACACAAGGCGAACAGCTTGACCACTACACCAGGGAAATCCCCTACGATGTTTTAGATAACGCACTGGTTACTAGTTTTCTAGTGCATGCTTGTCTATGGTTAGGATCTAGTTACAGATTATTTGTAAAACAAAAGTTGTGTTTGACCCAACTTTTCAAAAATAAAACAATTTGAGAAAATAAAGATGACACATAAAACTGATCACATCATCCCCACCACGCCTTTACTCACATAAAAAAATCCAGGCATAAATGCATATCCCCATAAACTTTGTCAAGGGGACTTAATATCTACACCTAGATGAGTGTGTTAGATCATCAGACACATGTAGAAAATAGATTAACAACAAATACTGTCCACACAAGTAGACAACATACCAGGCAGCTTATACAAACAAACATACAAATTGTATTATTAACTGAAATACTTGTTACAAACATTAATATTGTATTCAAAAATTAGATTCAACATGAAAATGCAGAGATTTCCTGGTTACATTTAAACAATGTTAATTCTTACTGGCTATTTATTTACTTGTAGGCCAAATAAGCACATTACAACCATAAATACTTTGTAAAAAACACAAGATACAACTTGAACATGCGGAGATTTCTGGCTTCATTTCAACATGATTCTTTCTTACTGGTTTCTGTTTATTTGCAGATCAAACTGCTCTGTTACAACAATTTAATACCTTGGTGAAAAACTAGATTTAACATAAAAATGCTGAGATTTTAGGTTCCATTTTAACAATATTATTATCTACATGTAGAAACACAAAAACAGTGAATTTATATCAGAATAAAAAACAACAAATTAGAAATGTGAAGGTATATTGTACAATCCCAGTTTTGCAACAAATCCCAGGTTTATCTGGAATAATAAGAAATGAAAGAGCTGACCACTTGGCCAGATTGAAAAATGACTGATACCATGAATCCAATACTATAATAAAAGCAGAATTTTTAAAAAGTGGAAAAAGATGGCACCAAACTGAAGAGACTACAGACACATTACCCCAAGTTGACACAATGACATTATATCAAGTAGACATAATGACATTACCCCAAGTTGACACAATGACATTACATCAAATTGACAATGACATTACACCAAGTTGACACAATGACATTACCCCAAGTTGACACAATGACATTACATCAAATTGACAATGACATTACACCAAGTTGACACAATGACATTACATCAAATTGACAATGACATTACACCAAGTTGACACAATGACATTACATCAAATTGACAATGACATTACACCAAGTTGACACAATGACATTACACCAAGTTGACACAATGACATTACATCAAATTGACAATGACATTACACCAAGTTGACACAATGACATTACATCAAATTGACAATGACATTACACCAAGTTGACACAATGACATTACATCAAATTGACAATGACATTACACCAAGTTGACACAATGACATTACACCAAGTTGACACAATGACATTACACCAAGTTGACATAATGACATAACTTCTGATTCCAAACTAGCAACAATAGATTTATAAATTTAAACTGTACAGAAAGTATAAGTTGGTGAGAGTGAACATAGGACTGCAGCAAAACTCTACACCAAATGGTAAATAAATATAACACATACATAAGTTACTAAAATGCATTTTTGCTGTGAACATATACACAGAATCTATGTTTCAAATAAAGGGTCTTTATTCAGATATGGACAAACAAACCAGACAAGAAGGGAATACATAAAAATAGTTCCATTGTATTATTTTTTGGGGCTACTTTCTTATTTCACAAAATCAATCAGTTTTCAGTATAGTTACATCATTCTATGTAGTCTTCTGGCACCATTTCAGTTTTTTTTTTTTGGGAGTTGGGGGGTGGAGTTTCTTTATGTGTTTATCTGATCTTATCTTGACAAAGACCATTTGGTTGAGACATTGACACTGAATTTATTCAATGTAACATTTGTTCAAGCAAAACTGCATATCAACCCCCTTTTTTTATTTTATTTTATTTATCAAATTGTGAGACAGATTTGTACACATATTGAACCCAGAAGCTTCAGAACACAACTTGTCTGTGTGTTGCCAGGGTCAGAAGGGGCAGCATGAAAACAGCAATAATGTTTACCTTCCATGAATGTCACAAGAAACGACTAAGGAGATTATGGAATGTCCAATCCCACATAGGATGAAAGTAACCAAGAATCCATGCCGGTCAAATGTGTCAGACCAAAAGTTGCAAACATTGCAGAAAAGCTATAAACAATGAGACAAGACATTCCATTCTTTGAACTACATCCTGGTAATCTGCAGGAGTTTGAGAAGATCAAAAGATCTATAGATGAGAGTATGGGATGACCAGGGACCAGCTGAATAGTATAACCTGCAGAAAAAAGGTTAATGGCTATGTGATTCTCTAATAATGGCAAATTACAATAGAACATAGATTTCATTTGAAATACTCAACAATTCAAATATACACCCAAGGTTTTAAGTTACACATTCAACAATTCAAATATACTGCAAAGTTTTGGGTTGAACATTCAACAATTCAATTATATAGCAAAGTTTTGGGTTGAACATTCAACAATTCAATTACAGAGCAAAGTTTTGGGTTGAACATTCAACAATTCAATTATATAGCAAAGTTTTGGGTTGAACATTCAACAATTCAAATATAGAGCAAAGTTTTGGGTTGGAGATATTACAACAATTCAAATGTAGACCAATATTTTGGGTTGGAGATTCTACAACAATTCAAATGTAGAACAATATTTTGGGTTGGAGATTCTACAACAATTCAAATGTAGACCAATATTTTGAGTGAAATATTCAACAGTTCATATATTTCTAATATAAATTCAGTTCTTGGATACATGCTCGTAATCTTGCTGTACACTCAACAGCCATTCGTAAATTTTTACGCTAAAATATAAAATATAATCAAATAGAGAATGGGAGAAAGATTTTATTGTTTATTTGAATAATTTCTCCCTGGAAACCTGGTGAGAAATATCCAAATTTCTGCCTTACACTTCCTGATCTACGAAGAGCGTGTAAGGTGTAGTCCAGACAGTCAGTCTGTTCTGCATGTTCTGAAGTAGCTCTACAGCCTGAATTGCTTCCGTGGCCGTGAAGAATGTAACCAAGAAGGACAAGGAGCAGCCTATAATGGCCAGGTAGAAAGCATAACCGAGGGTGGCGACATCTTCTGGCAGCAATGGGCTGGTCACGCCGAAGAAATTCTTGGAGTGTGTTCCAAAAACAGAAACTGCATAAACACCAGCAGCCACTGAAAACAAATAAAGTGTATGAATTTCATTGGGGGGTGGGCGGTGTTGGGGTTCATATAGGCTACTAGACTAAAGTTCTACCAGACGACATCATTCCTAAAGTGCTGTTACATGGTAATCATCCTGTAAATCCACCATGCATTCTCTGAATCTCATTCAGGATGACATTGTTCTTAATTTTAGTCTCCTTTATCAGTATTACTTTCAGCATTTCTTTAAGTCAACCTCTTTTTTCCTTTGCCCAGTTGTTCCTATCTGAAGGATTGTCTTTCTCATTTAGTTATTTCTCTTCATGATGTATCCAACATGTCCTGGCTGTATTTTCTGATTGTTGATGCAAACATTGTTATGCATGACATCTTCATGTGATGCGCCTGCAGAACGTTGTACTCAATGCCACTCTGTAAGCTTCTTGGTTCTGTGCAATCTGTTCTGCTTGTTCCAGTGCATCTTCAAAAGATCTTTGCTGTCCTGTTTCCATCAGTCTTGGGTAGCATCTTTTTATCTTCTCTGGAATCTTTCCCAACATAATTAATCTTTCTCCCTACATAATTAATCTTTCTCCCTACATAATTAATCTTTCTAGCCTATTGTGTCCAGTAATATATGGAAAATATTTTAGATTGCATACTTTTCTGGTTTTGAGGAGCCAATTTTGTTCCTATGTTAATGTTTTTGTAGACATCTGTGCTTGATAATCTTATCCTGTTGATGATATACTTGGAATATTTTTATAGCATTTCATTTCAAATGTTTTTTTCTATTGTGAATCTCCTTATCCAGGTGTCACAGGCTTGAAAACTACTAAACCTGGTCATGTCTACCTGCATCATCTGTCCAGGTGTCATAGTCTACAAAACTAAACCTGGTCATGTCTACCTGCATCCAAGCAAGACCATCATTTGTCCCAGCATGTTAAGTTTAGTATAAAAAATAAGGGTAAAGGTAGATCCCATGGCAGCACCATTAGGTATGAAGATAAGTCTTCATGTACTACGCCGCAGCAACTATTAGGTGGGGTGGCGAGTTCTCTTCCTTTCTGTGTTTACCTTCTCCAGCCCATGCGATGTACCCATTTACACGTGGGTCGACTAGAGAAGTGGTCATGTCAGGTGAGAAATCATGATCAGCACTGTTTCTTTTGTCCAGGTGTGGTTTCCAAACTGGCACACTGTAACCTTGTGATAATAAGCCAGCTCACTATCATCTAGTGCACTACTAACCTAGTGGATAGTCAGCTTGCTTGCTATCATCTGGTTACAGCATGCCAGGTTCGAAACCATGTCCGGACATTAAAAAAAAATCTTGGTTGTGATTTCTCACTTGACACGACCACTCCTCCAGTCGACTCAGATGTAAATGAGTACCTGATGCATGAGTTAGGGAGGGTAAAAAACAGCAAGGAAGGGAACTGGCCACCCCACCTAATAGTTGATGTGGCTTAGTACATGAAGAGTTATCTTCATCCCCAACGGCAGATGCCATGGGACCTACCTCTTAGTGTTTTATAATTCTTCTTCAGCGTTAATTTTCAAACTCTCGCTGGATCTCTCTTCTAGCAGGAAAATGGCCCTACTAGATTTCTAGCAGGAGGTAGTCCAGGGAATGGAAATGTGCCCTGTCACCAATGGCCTGATATAACTGTCTTTGGTAGGGTTTTCTAATTCAATATAACATCCTAAACCAAAGAATATTCATTAATTCATTAGATGCCATGCCAGCTGGCGTAGGAGATCATGGCTCTCCACAGTTCTCTATCTCTAGTATTATGTGTCAAGATCGTTGTTGTTTTTCTACCATGCCAGGTTGTTAAACTGTGTAATATTTTCTCACATTGTCGCCTTCTGTCTCTGTCACCTTCTGTCTCTGTCGCCTTCTGTCTCTGTTGCCTTCAATCTTGCCTGTTGTAACTATGTTCTTCAAACCTCCTTGTCTCATAGCGTGGTAAAAAAAATGCAGGTTGTATTTTTCTTATATTATTGATGAAGTTCCGTTTCACAATTGACTCTTTCAACACCTCCACAATTAATTTTTTCTGGCGGTCCATGGTATTCTCAGTATTCATCGGTAGAACCACATCTCTATTATCTTTAATTTCCCACTTTCCTGTCCAAAGAATATAACTCAGAGGATAAATTAAAGTATAATTCTTAAGCCGCATTTATTCTCAAACTCCTGCAGATTATCAGGATGTAGTCCAGAGAACAAAATGTGTTATATCATAGTTTACAGCTTAGCTATGATAGTTCCACCTATTGACATGACACATCCAAGTTCAGCATGGTTTCTTGTGTCATTTTGACCCTATATGAAATGGGACAGCCAAGTCCACTCCAAAACTTCCTTAGTAGCTTCTTGTAACATGCATACAAGGTAAACAGTGTTGCAATTTTTTGCTTCCCTTTCAGGGTCCTGCAACGCATGGGAGCCTCTGAGATCTATCATCATCCTCACATTTTCTGCAACATTCAATATTCTGATAAACTTACATGTTAGAACACTCAATATTCTGATAGCTTACATGTTAGAACACTCAATATTCTGATAGCTTACATGTTAGAATACTCAATATTCTGATAAACTTACATGTTAGAACACTCAATATTCTGATAAACTTACATGTTAGAACACTCAATATTCTGATAGCTTACATGTTAGAACACTCAATATTCTGATAGCTTACATGTTAGAACACTCAATATTCTGATAGCTTACATGTTAGAACACTCAATATTCTGATAGCTTACATGTTAGAATACTCAATATTCTGATAAACTTACATGTTAGAACATTCAGAAATGTTAGGAATCTAAAGCTTCCCTTGTAGTCCAGAAATCTGACAAGGTACAGGATATACGTTACAGCCGTGACCAGCATCCCGAGGCAGTGTAGCAGATACAGAGTCTGCACAGATCTGAACCAGGCTGAAAATAAAAGAATCAAAGTCATCAACACCTTCCAGCATTCATCTATTTCTTCTTCATCGCAGATCAACGCCTGCAGAAGATACTTCTTTATGGTGAGTTTCAGAAGTGCATACGTATTCAAGGTGGCCAAAAGAAGGGCTACAAGGGTTTGTTAAAGAACTCACTCAAAGCCTTTGAAATAGACCAAGATGCATGGGAAGAACTTGCACAAAATAGATCTACATGGCGCTCTACAGTCAAAAAAAGTCAGAGTATCTTGTGAAAAGAGGAGAAATGCATTAGCTCAATAGCAGTGCGTACCAAAAGTCAAAGGTAGACCAAAAACCATCTACGGTGGTCATCCCATGCCCGAAATGTCCAAGGAAATTTGCGGCCAGAATAGGGCTTACTAGCAATCAACGAACTCATAGTCAAGGCAAGGGCATAACTCTAACTGAATTTCAAAAGTGGATGTATAAATAGTCATCATCATCATGTGATGGACAAACACACACACACATTTCTTTTTAGGTTGTTGCTGACATGTTATCCTCATACATCAACAAAATATAATTCTCTTGTATTCATCCTCAAGTTCCTGCAGATTTGATGACTACTAAAAACCCGAACAAAAAACTGTATTTTTAACTACAAATTCTATGTAGATATATATATTTTTTTTAATTGGTAGTATATCATATTCAGGATGTAGCCACCATCCCAGTATATCATATTCAGGATGTAGCCATCAACCCAGTATATCATATTCAGGATGTAGCCATCAACCCAGTATATCATATTCAGGATGTAGCCATCAACCCAGTATATCATATTCAGGATGTAGCCATCAACCCAGTATATCATATTCAGGATGTAGCCATCATCCCAGTATATCATATTCAGGATGTAGCCATCAACCCAGTATATCATATTCAGGATGTAGCCATCAACCCAGTATATCATATTCAGGATGTAGCCTTCATCCCAGTATATCATATTCAGGATGTAGCCATCATCCCAGTATTTTCTGGTTGTAGTGATTTTCTTGAACACAAGAAACATTACTTTCAATAGTAATAGAGAAATGATGAAAACTTGCATGAAAAGTATGCAAACATGATTCCTTGTCAGAAACTGGCATGGTTTGAACATGTATGCAGACATGATTCCTTGTCAGAAACTTACATGGTTTGGACATGTATGCAGACATGATTCCTTGTCAGACACTTGCATGGTTTGGACATGTATGCAGACATGATTCCTTGTCAGACACTTGCATGGTTTGGACATGTATGCAGACATGATTCCTTGTCAGACACTTGCATGGTTTGGACATGTATGCAGACATGATTCCTTGTCAAAAACAATACTACAGGGAACCATCGAAGGTGGAAGAAGCAAAGGAGGGCAAATAAAAGCATGGACAATACATTTCCTCACTTGTCCGCATTGTTAAAGATAGAAATCGCTGGAGGAATCTATGTGTTGATGGATCAAATGTGATACTCCTAGGATATGAAGGATTACTTATTTATCATCTTCGTCTTGTGCATTCGATCTCTGATAACCAACATGAAAGTTAATGTGATTTCCACTGGAGGAAATTCTGTGCTCAGAAATCTCCTGTGGTGTTGATGGTTGACCTGATATATTCAATCTTTGCTCTTTGTCAATGACTATAAATTGTAGGTGTGGAAGGATGTAGCCCAGAGAACAGAAGCATAGGACTCATTAGTCGCAGTCGGACACACCGCAGACATCATTGCAGTTGAGTTGAGCTGAATAGTCATCATTGACCACGACAAACGATCTGTGTAGGTCGTAGGTTCCCAAATTGTTTCAGCCACCGTGCACTTTGCAAGATATAAATGTTGTAATGCTCCCCCCACTGTAAGTTTTCCACACTCAAGCTGTTTGATAATTTGATGTAAATAGTAACTGAAGGGCACAGTATAAACAACAAGACATGTCCCACCCCAATCAGTGTTGAAGAGAAACTGTATGGCACAGTGGACACTTTAAAACAGACAGCAGCCTATATCATAGAATCCGAAGTCCCAACCTGACTGAGTAATGATCGCCGAAGAAGAAGTATAAACAACATATGTCACGCTAATGATACAGTTTATATAGGCAAAAATGAAACAGTTACAAAACATTATGAATATTATTTCAAAAGAAAGTCAAAACAAAAAGCTTAGTCTAAATAGCAGAACAGCTGAAGTAATGGTAATATCAAAGAATAAATGTCCCCCAGAATGTAACATCAAAGTAGATGTGATCAGTCTGAAGCAAGTCAATATATTCAAATATTTAGGTGAATTAATAATATCAGATGGATGTTGTATTAAAGAAGTCAAATGTAGAATTGCTCAGGCAAAGGCAACATTTCACAAGATGAAGACTATGTAATATTTCTTTGTCAGTTAAGGTGAGAGAGTTCTTAGAAGTTATATAGAACCACTTCTGATGTATGAAAATGAACCTTGGACACTCAGCAGAACAGTGAAAAATTATATTGTGGCAGCAAAGATGTGGTTTTATAGAAGAATGTTAAGAACACCATGGACCGATAAAAATCGTAATGAAGATATCTTGAAGGACGTTAATTCAAAGAGAGAGCTGCTGACTGACATCAGAAATACAGTCCAAATTGTTTGTACACATCATGAGATGAGGGAAGATGGAACACATTGTAACAACAGGCAAGTTGAAGAGCAAGAGAAGAAGATGGAACACATTGTAACAACAGGCAAGTTGAAGAGCAAGAGAAGAAGATGGAACACATTGTAACAACAGGCAAGTTGAAGAGCAAGAGAAGAAGATGGAACACATTGTAACAACAGGCAAGTTGAAGAGCAAGAGAAGATGCTTGACAATCTAGCATTATAGCATGGTAGAACATGGATATCAGAAATGATTAACAGCATATGCAATAGAAAGCTATGGAAAGAGATGAAACGCCACACAGCATGGACCACACAAAGAGATGAAACGCCACACAGCATGGACCACACAAAGAGATGAAACGCCACACAGCATGGACCACACAAAGAGATGAAACGCCACACAGCATGGACCACACAAAGAGATGAAACACCACACAGCATGGACCACACAAAGAGATGAAACGCCACACAGCATGGACCACAAAAAGACATAGCAAATAATGATACATTACTGCTTATGCCATTAAATTCCCATAGAGGCATTTATGCTGCGAAGATGGAGCTTAGTTCAGCCAACACAAGCTGAACACTGACACTGGCCAGGATGGTCCTAAAATCAAGCAAGACCATACTCAGCCCTAGCAAGTACTGGTGCTGAAGTAGACGGAGGCAACAAGCGAAGAGGCACACTACAGCAATCAGGATGCCGCTCCACAGCAATCAGGATGCCACGTACCAACCAACGCAATACGAATATGTTTAAATATAATAAATGTTATGGTGTCTGGCTTTATGCCTCAAAAGGGTCCAACCCCAGCTACTGGAAATTCTCAATTTCCAGGAGGAGCCAGGAGGCATGAGAATAGAGCAACTAGTCAAAAAACAAGATCATTAAAAATAATTCATTGGATGGCTGAAGGTATCAACAACAAAAAGGTGGAACTCAAAAACATCTTAAAAGAAGAGCAAGTAAATGTATGCTGCTTGCAAGAAACCACCCATCTCAACAAGGATGTAGCTTTCAAAATAAGAGGCTTCCAATGCTATCGATCCGACCGAAAAGACAGGCTTAAAGGTGGAATAAAAACAATATAAGTTCATGTCAGTTGGAAACATACCGGTTTATAGAATTAGCAGAATACGAGATACTCCATCTCAGAACAGAAAGTAGAGAATTCCACCTCCTCAACTACTACTGTCCGAATGACTGCCCATTAGCACTAGACACAATCTCAGTGCAGGGAAAACTAATTGCGTGCTGATATTTCGATAGCCACTCGCAGAGTTGGGGTTATGATCACATGGACAGGAGAGATGAGGAACTAGAAAATTGGCAGGATGAACATGAACTTATCCTGATCAACCAACTAACATGTCCCCCAAAAATTATATTTCAGATCATGGCATACCACTTTCCCACTTTCTACACCAGACTTGCCATTCAACTCACCACATTTGGAGTGGAACATCAATCGTGTTGTTGGAAAACAGCTTGGAGGCAGCAACTACCATCCAGTATTACTTGAACACCCCCCCCCCCATATATTGTTTTTGAATCCACTATCGCTACACTAGGAAGCTTCAGCGCCCACTGGGACGTGGTACCGCCCACTTTGGGAACCTATGGTGTAGGTAGATAATAAAAAGAGCATTGACAATACATTGTTCTTTGTCATTTTGTAGAATTCCTAATAGTCTCTAACATTTCAAGTCATATTTAATAGTTGTTATATTAATTCTCTACATAAATATTTTCAACAGCAAAACTCAGACGAAGTTGGTGGTACTTGTCTGAGATTCAAGACTGGTAATACATGAGCTGGTAATTACTAATAATTACTACCTACTTCTCTTGTTTGAGACTGTCACTCAGTGAGACAATCACAATACTCAGACATACCTGCATAGTCAGACTCAACCAAAGAACTCAAATGTTCCATGTCGCCGCAGAACAAACTGATAACGTCGCAGTGCCTCATTAGTCCCATATCGTTCTGGAAATTTGAAGCACGAATTAGAAGCCATTGTGAGCTGGCCAGAGCGACAACAATGCAGAAGAGGCTCGAAATAGAGGACGATAGTCCCAGAACTAAACAAACGTTGACCATCTTGGCAGTCTACTTTCCGAGTTTTACCGAATTTTGCCGAAGTGGAAATAAAGGTTACGAAAGAATGTGTCCTCGTTGACCTTGACAGAGAATGTAATCACAAGGTTGCAGTAAAACTTTTAAAATTATGCTTACGGTAAATTGCAATTCACAGAAGAACAGGCGCTAAACATAAATATACATGGAGATAAACTGCAACAAGTAGAGCAGTATCAATATCTTGGACATAGTCATAAATGACTGCAGATGTGAAACAGAAGTTAAAAGGAGAATAGGAATGGCTAAAATTGATTTCAATGACATGAGGAAAATAGTAACATCTAAACAAATTACAAACAAGCTAAAAATGAGAATTATAAAATGCTACATCTATTCTATATTAATGTATGGCTCAGAAACATGGACACTAAACAAACAATTAGAAGACAGAACTGATGCCATTGAGATGTAGGCCTAGGTATATAGAAGAATAGAGAGAACATCATGGAAAGAGAAGGAAACAAATAAAGGTTCTAAAACACTTAGGCCCTAATATGAAGAAATAATTACTAAGGGAAATAAAGATCAGGCAAATAAAATATTTTGGACACATTAAAATACATGACACCTTATTGAAGAACTTACTTGAGAGTAAAGTCAAAGGGATGCGAGCAAGAATCAGGTAAATATACAAGTGGGAGAGTAACATCACAAGATAGACAGGTTACAGTCTAGCAGAATGCACCACCAAAACAAGAGACTGGGGATGTTGGAAGTCTGTTGCAGCTAACCTTCGTTGCGGAGACGGCACTTGATGAAGTTGCAATTGTAAATTGTACTCGTGCGCCATCTTTGTACTGAGACAATTAAGCGAAAAGGTAATTGAATATGACCAACAGCTAAATATCACATTTGTAGATCAAGAGAAAGCCTTTGCCAAAGTTGACAGTGATAAACTGTTGCAGATACTATAAGACTAAAGAATACATTGAACAATTACTAGACAATATAAGATAACTATATAAAAACGAAGTATAATAAGAACAAACGAAGTACTAACAGAACCATTCGAAACTTCAAGAAGAGTAAAACAGGGATGTGTACTATCACCACTGCTGCATGTCACATACATGGACAGGATAGCGACAGTGGCAGAAGCAAGAAGCGAACACATTTCAGAAACATCAAGAGACCCAGGTAACTCTCTGCGCGATCCACTCTTCGCAGATGATCAAGGTCTAATATATGAAACTGAAGACGAACTACAAAGACACACAATTTCACTAAAGGCAGCGTGCGAAGAATACAATTTGAGATTAAACACATCAAACACAGAAACTATGAAAATATACAGAGCAACAGAACAACTAAATGTGTATGTTAACGGCACAAAACTAAAACAGACATCAGAATTCAAATATCTGGGAAGCATTTTTACAGAGCTCGGCAAACTTGATAGAGAAATTGAGATGAGATGCCGAAAAGCAAACGCTGTAGCATACCAACTGTCACCGCTGCTTAAAAGCCCAGCGAACAACATGACGACCAAACGACATATAATAAACGCCATCTTGATCCCAACGTTATGTTACCAGTGCCAGACATGGACCCTGACAAAAGCACTCCTGGGAAAGATAACACCTTGCGAGAGAAAGGCTATAAACTTCACCAGAAGAGACCGAATGAGAAATGAAGACATCAGAAAGATAGTAGAGACCATAACATGAAAACTATATATAGAAAGACAGCAGATCAACTGGTTCGGACACCTTATGCGAATGGAACCACCACAACCAGGCGCACAACAGAAGAAAGAATGATTACAAAGCAAGAGGAAGAACAAGAACAAAATGGGAGGATTCAATCAGAGAGATTGTAAAAAACCACGGTTTAACCATGACAAGCACAACAAAGATGGCCAACGGCAGAAAATTTCAACTCTCCACGATGCCTAACAGCATTTGTGGAAATGACAATAGATAGCATGACCATGGCGATTATGGCAGTGACCAGGACATTTGAGATGGTAGACCCACAGAAGGCAACACAGGTCTGCATCTTGAGTGACTCTATGAGTATGATTAGGAAGGTACAAGTGGGTCTTGTTCGCAAACAATGGATTTGAGGCATTGAGAAAGATTTATTTTCGTACCGGGACATGTGGATGTCCGAGATAATGAGTAGATCAACTGATGTCATGAGTGATTGTGGCACAGGACGATGGGGCAATGAATCGAGCTGACGTTTTGAAATTCATATGAGATATAGCACGCGAGAGTGAGACTAGTATGGATGATGATTTCTTTTGGATGGCCAGGATTAAAGAACAGGGTTTGAAATGTGATGTTGCTAGAAGTGAATGTTTTGGAGGGCGCAGAAGAATTGATGGTCAACCTGCAGAGGACCGGTACTGTCTGCAGAAGCGTAATGGTGAATACACTTAGGGAGAAATCGGAGCAACTGTGGATGTGCTCATTTTGCAGTTATGATGATCCGACGACTAACTAACTAACCAACTAACAATAGATATTTATTAGATATTATGTCTGTTGATTATCCTCTTGGCACACGGGACACGTCCATAGGTGCTCAGATCTCCGCTTCATAGCTCAATGCTACTCTCGCAAGAGGTGATTCACGTTATTGGTGTGCTGAATTGTGGCATTGTTGTGACATTTCTATGGACGAAGAGTTTGCTTGGTAGTGCCCATCTCCTCTCCAAGTATCTCCACGTGGTGAATATACTAGAACAAACTTGTATGCAAACCCGTGTGGTTTGGCCACGTGATGATGCACGTTTCTCTTTCCATAAATATCTTGCAGGGAACTGCTGAGGGTAGAAGAAGAAGAAGGGAGGATCAGAGAAAAGTCTGGATTGAGATAATATTAAAATCTGGACAGGATTAAGATTCTCCACACTCAAACAAAGAACTGATAATACAGAGGCATGGCGAAATTTTTGTGTATTGATGTTTTCAGAGTGACCACTACAACCTTGAAGAGTTATGGGTTTGATGATGATGCCTCCTGCAAGAATGTCCGGTAAACAAAAGAAGTCAGGGTGGGCTGGGGGCAACTGAGATGTGATTTTTTAGAAGAATAATGAAAATCCCACGTACAAGGACAATAACTAATGTAGAAGTCATCATAGAGCTGAAGTAAAATGATAACTTATAGCCAAACTAGAAGCAGACAGTCAATAACTTTTGGTACATGAACGAGAAAAGCAAAACGTGAACATTTAGTAACCACCGGAAGTATCAAGGGCAGAAGAGACAGGGGAAGATAAAAAAAAGAAGAGAAATTTCTGGAAGTGCTGTCACTCTGGCATACAAAATGTCACCAACTGAACATTAACGATACAAGAGACAGAGAGTTGTGAAGAAATATAATTGCATAGGCCACATGGCATGGCAATTGATTGATTGATTCGTACCTTGCGAATTATAAGGAGTTCAATGCACCCGTACCCTTTAAGAGATCTCCACAATGGTATTAACTTTAAGATTATTCAGCTGAAAATTTACAGAATAGTAGTACTCCCAGTGCTGTTATAAAATGGTGAAACATGGATACTATGTATAGACGTCATGTGAGAAAACTCAGTCACTTTAACACAACATGTCAGAAAAGTTATGAACATCAGATGGTATGACAAGATTCCATTGTCCTTGACATATCTGGTATGCCTAGCATTGGCACTATTCTTATACAGACACAGATTTGTTCGGCAGGTCACCTGGTACATATGTCAGATCATCGCCTGCCAAAGACAGTTCTCTATGGTGAACTGGAGTAGAGTACATTTTCTCAAGGTGGCCAAAAGAAACACTACAATTACTCGTTAGAGATCACCTCACTGAGAGCTTTTGAAATAAACCAAGATATATAAGAAACTGGAAAGTGGAAAATAGACCAAGATATATAAGAAACTGGAAAGTGGGAAATAGACCAAGATATTTAAGAAACTGGAAAGTGAGAAATAGACCAAGATATATAAGAAACTGGAATGTGTGAAATTAGAGGCAATAGAGATGTGGTTCAATAGAAGAATGTTGAGAATAATATGAACTGCCAGAAAAACTAGTTTAGATGTGTCGAAAGAGTCAAATGAGAAAATGGTCTTAATTAATAATATAAGAAAAAGAAAATGTTCATTTGTTGGCCACTTCATGAGACAGGGGGAGGTTTGGAGAACATAGTCACAACAGGCAAGATTGAAAGCAACATAGACAGAGGGTGACAACGTGAGAAAATATTAGTCCGTTTGACAACCTGGCATGGCAGGGAAACAACAACGATCTTGATACATAATACTGGAGACAGAGAGCTGTGGAGAGTCATGATCGCCTACGCCAGCCGGCATGGCACCTGATGATGATGACATGGGGACAATTTGCATAAAATAGATCTACATTGGTACTCTACAATAAAAAAAAAGAGTGTGCATTATCTTGTAAAAAAGGAGAAATGCAGCAGCTCGAAGCAGAGAGTAGCTAACAAGTCACGGATAGACACAAAACAGTATATAGTGATCATTTCATTGCCCGAACTGTCCAAGGACATTTGCAGCTCGAATAGGGCTTATTAGCAATCTACGAACTCATAGACAAGGACATAACTCTAACTAAGTTTCCAAAGTGAATGTAACAAATGATCATTATCATCATGTGATGAACGAACAGTATATGCTAGTTATTGTTTCTACCTATTGGCAGCTGGAACATATATATATATCAAGTGACATATTCTTTACAGAACGTTGTCTTCGTCGTGGATACTCTCAACGTCTCTCTGTTCCGGGCAAGCAGGCCTGCATTGGCCAGAGACATGTGCATACATTTTTCGATGTAGCTGGTCCATCGTCTTCTTGGTCGTCCTCTTCTTCTCTGTCTGGCACGCTGCCCTCAAGAATCAGCACTTTTATGCCATCGTATCGCTATAAGTGTCAAAATACTGTAGCTTCCTTCTTATGATGGTATTTAGAAGCCACCCTTCATTTAGTTTCAGTAATTTCAAAACTTCAACGTTCTTCTTTTTCTCTGTCCATAATATTTGTAGGATCTTTCTGTAGCACTTCATTTCAAATGAATTTATTCTTTTGGATATTGTCTTGTGGATATAGTCCACTTCTCGTATCCATATGTTGCCACTGAGAAAATACATGATCTTACAAGAGTTACTTTAGTGTCGTTATTACTAATTGGCCATATATTTCTCATTTGTGTTAAGTGTTGCAAATTGGAGTCTTCTTCTAATCTCGACTGAGCAATCACCAGAACTGTTTATATTTGCTCCCAGATATTCGAATTTGTTTACACATTCTAGTTTTATATTGTCTATGTTGATTATTGGTTTGATCTTTGTTTTGTCTTTTGTCATAGTTTTGGTTTTCTGTGCGTTTATATATATAGATTTTTGGATCTCACTGTATTTCTTTGCTGTTGTGATTAGCTGTTTCAATCCCTCAGGATGTGTAGTAAGCTGGGACATGGTTATTTGAAAGGCAAGTATGGCTTATTCTGGGACAAGTAGGGCCCATCCTGGGCAAAGGTTGTTCTGAGAGGAGAGAAGGAGGGGGGGGGGGAATTACCTATAAAGAAAGGTTATTTGCTTATTTTCCTGTGTAATTCCCTACTTTGCATTGGGAGAGGGGGGGGTGCCTTACTTACAACTAAATCTCTAGTACTAAAAGTGATGTTCTAATTTCTTAAAGATGGGAGGGGGTGGGGTTGAATCTTTTTGTCAATTACTAATGTACAGGTGGTATGATGTATGTTGTATAAGTGCAAGGATGTAGGCCAAAGAACGGTCATACGACGTTTTATTCTCTGTGCCCCCCCCCCCTCTCTGTCTACGGGCTTGTTCTGGTATTTTAATGTTAGTCACTTTTTTTCAATCCACCTTTTTTATGGTCTTCCTCTGCTTCGTTTTTCTTCATTTTCACGTCGGAAGCCCCTGCAAATTGAAGTGTTTGATCTATGTAAGCCCCTGCAGCTTGGACCGTTGGATCTATGTAAGTCCATGCAGCTTGTAGTGTTGGATCTATGTAAGTCCCTGCAGTTTGGAGTGTTGGAACTATGTACGCCCCTGCAGCTTGGAGTGTTGGATCTATGTACGCCCCTGCAGCTTGGAGTGTTGGATCTATGTAAGTCCCTGCAGTTTGGAGTGTTTGATCTATGTAAGCCCCTGCAGCTTGGAGTGTTTGATCTATGTAAGCCCCTGCAGCTTGGAGTGTTGGATCTATGTACGCCCCTGCAGCTTGGAGTGTTGGATCTATGTAAGTCCCTGCAGCTTGGAGTGTTGGATCTATGTACGCCCCTGCAGCTTGGAGTATTTGATCTATGTAAGCCCCTGCAGCTTGGAGTGTTGGATCTATACATATCAGATGACCAAATAACAGGAAGAAATTAGAGTTCAATCTGCCCCCACCCTTTCAAGCAAATAAAACAGCAACAAAATATAATACATAGAAAATAACGTGGAAAGGGCATCATCATCTCCCCTTTCCCTTTAAATACAGCACGATAGTCTCTCCACCTCTCTCATGTTCTGCAGGCAGTAGTCTAGTACTGTTTGAGGAAGAACTATCCACCATGCAACTGTCAAGAGTTGACAGTACATCCAAGATGGAGATCTATGGGTGAAGTTAGCTATTTCGTTTAACATGTAGTTATTTAAATATAATATTAAATTTACCTTGATGGGAGGGGTGTAGTTTGAACCCTTTCCCTACACGACGTCTAGGTGTGAAGTATGTGTGAAGAACACCTGTTACGAAGGATGAAACTAGGTTTTACAGTAGCAATCATTTCAAAAACGAAAAAATCTCGTTCACAGACAGGATGTGGGACAATTGTTGACTCAAATTTCCTCCCATAAATAAGTTTAATTCGTCGCGTATCCTTTTCAGGACGTATCCATCAACCCAGCATTTTTGTGTAGCTGTAATGATTTTTAACACAAAAAAAATAAGGGCTCAACTACGGTATAAGTCTTCACTGTGACCTTTGTTCTAGTTTCGACGTATTTCCTGACCTTTGTTGTGTGATTCGACAAGCTCAAGGCAAGTTAAGTACTTAGATTACGGTTAGGATTAGAAATAATATGTCTAATGTGTGCACGCACCTCGCTCCGTGTATAACGTGCAGAAATACTGATCGCTCAGTACAAATCAGTGGAAAATTATAAAAAAATATCCCCATCGAGGCCAGAACCTTGAAGTGGTGATGGGGCTTAGTTCAGCCATCAGAGGCTGGAAACTAAGACTGGTCGGGCACTCCCACTCGAGCAGGACCATAGTCCGGCCCAAGTAAGCAGAGTGCTGAAGACGGAGGCAACCAGCCAAAAGGCGCACAGATAATCGGGTTGCCACGCATAAAACACAATGGAAACATGTCTGCATCTAATAAACGTTATGGTGCCTGCCCTGTGGTGGACGTTCAGGCAGGGACGGTGCCGGGCCCTATACCTCGAAAGGGCCCAACCTCAGTTACTGGAAGTCCTTCTCAATTGCCCCGAGGAGCCAGGAGGCAAGGGAATAGAGCTACTGGCCAAACAAACAAACAAACGACCAATAAAAATAATGCACTGGAATGCTGAGGGTGTCAACAGTAAAAGAGATGGATACAGCAAAAAATTGGAACTTGAAAATGTCCTCAGTGAAGAACAAGTTAATATATGCTGTATCCAAGAAACACACCTCAGCAGCGACATAGCCTTCAAAATCAGAGGCTACCAGTGCTACCGATCTGACCGAAAAGACAGGCGAAAGGGTGGAATTCTGACACTAGTTAAAAACAATATCAGTGCATGTCAGCTGGAAGTATACATGGACGGGGCAGAATACCAGATGCTCCACCTAAAAACAGACAGTGCAGAATTCCATCTCCTGAACTACTACTGCCCAAATGATAAACCATTGGCACTAGACACAATTCCAGACAAAGAAAGGCTTATGGTGTGTGGTGACTTCAACAGCCACTCTCAGAGCTGGGGCTACGATCATATCGACAAGAGAGGTGAGGAACTTGAGAGCTGGCAGGATGAAAATAATCTCATTCTTATTAACCAGCCAGCAGACTCACCAACCTTCTACTCGAGAGCATGGCACACCACCTCTACACCAGACCTGGCATTCTACTCACCAGGCCTGGAATGGAACATCACACGTATCGTTGGAAAGCAGCTTGGGGGTAGTGACCACAGACCAGTATTTCTGGAAATTCACAATGAATATACCAAGGACAGCAGCACGCTCACTAGGTGGAACTATAAGAGGGCAGACTGGAAAATGTACCAGCATTTAACCAGTGTTCTAGCTAAGGACATGAACTTGGACAAAGACATCAATAGAGCAGTGAGTGAATTTAATAGATGTATACTACATGCTGCTAGTAAAACCATACCCAGGGGGGCACGCAAAAACTACAAACCCTACTGGAATGATGAACTGGAAAAGCTGCAAAATGAGATGGAAACATCTAGAAAGCAGGCTGAGAACAGACCTAGCCAAGAACATCACAACAAATATCAGCAAACAAAGGCTAAATTTCAAAGAGCCAAGTTACAAGCCAGACGGAACAGCTGGAAAGAAAAAACAGAGTCGCTGAACCTAGAAAGAGATACTAGGAAATTATGGAAACTTGTAAAACAACTAAATGATGAAGGTACAGGGAGAAATACCAGGATCACACTTTATAAAGATAAAAACATTTTAACAGGTAAACATGCAGTTGATTACTTTGCAGAAGACAATAACATCAAAGTCAGCCCAGACAAACAACAGGAGGTTCGAGAGAACCAGCAAAACATTGGACAAGGCGAACCTATACCTGAAGTCATGGAGGCACCAATCACAATGAGAGAACTGGAGCATGCAATATCCAAATTGAAAATGAAAAAGTCCCCTGGAGCTGATGGAGTGTCCAATGAAATGATTAGAAACCTGGGAATTGCAGCAAGAGCAAAGCTACTGCAGATCTTTAACACAAGCTGGTCCACGGGTAATGTACCACAGGCGTGGAGAGAAGCAATAATGATACCACTCCTCAAATCAGGAAAAGATGGCAACACAGTCTCCAACTACAGGCCCATCAGCCTCACAAGCTGTCTATGCAAAACAATGGAACGCATTATCAATCTTAGGATGCAGTGGTACCTAGAAAGTGAAAACCTTCTGGTATCACAGCAAGCAGGTTTCAGACAGTGCTACTCTACTGAAGATCAGGCAACCTACCTCTCCCAAGAGATTGAGGATGCCTTCCAAGATAAGAAACTGGTACTAGCAGCATGGATAGACCTCAGGAAAGCATTTGATAAGGTCTGGAAAGAAGGGCTCCTAAAGAAATTGCGAAATTGCAGGGTTAGCTCAAGAATGTATAAATGGGTAAAAGCATACCTGCATAATAGAAGAGCCAGGGTACAATTAGATGGTCGCAAGAGCAAGAAAGTTCTACTGCGTCATGGAGTCCCCCAGGGAGGAGTTCTGTCGCCCACACTTTTCTTGGTTTACATCAATGACCTAGTTGCTGAACTACCACACGGGATCAAAGTGGCAATGTATGCTGACGACCTGGTGATCTGGTGCACAGAAGAACATGCGACAGTGGCCACTAAACAAATACAAAGAGCTATCGATGCCATAACCTTATGGGCTAATAGATGGTGCGTCAGCATTAACACAGATAAGTGCAGCACTACACTTTTTACCCTCTCACCAAAACAAAAAGCCGGTCATATCAAAATAGATGGAGAGCTCTTGAAAGAAGACAAACAACCCACATACCTCGGAGTTACTTTTGATGATAAACTGACATGGAAGCAGCACATAAACAAAGCAACAACAAAAGCCAGGAGGAAGTTAGCTATCCTGAGAAAACTAAGTGGAACCACATGGGGAGCCAGTGGGAATATACTCAGTAAAGTTTACCAGCAAGGCATAAGACCACATCTGGAATATGGTTCAGCTGCGTGGTGTCCTGCATCAAACACCACATTGCAAGATCTAGATAAAGTGCAAAACCAGGCACTTAGAATAATGTTGGGAGCAATGAAATCAACACCCATAGCAGAGATGCAGAAAATGGGAAGAATGCAAACACTTGGCGAACGCAGAGACACAAAAGTACTAATTCAGGCAGAAAAGTTTCAGTGTATGCCAAGTCATCCAATGAAGGAAAGATTCCAAAATCTAGCAATGGGACGACTGAAAAGAAGCAGCTTTATCCATCAAGCTAAACGACTCCGCAGACAACTTACAGACCTACCTGAAGTTGACAGCCCCTTAAGGCCTGTACCAGAACAAACCCCGTGGAGTGAAAGACATGGAATGCCAATATATATTCAGACCCATGTGAAAGGAATACTAAGCGTGGACGAACAGAACAGTTTGCAGCGAAGGACAGTCACCCTCAGTTTCCTAGATGAGGAATATCCACAAGATATATGGGTCAGAGTATACACAGATGGGTCAGCACAGAATGCCGTGAGGAATGGAGGTGCAGGTGTATATATAGAATATCCACACAAGCCTAGAGATACAATCAGAACACCGACAGGAAAATTCTGCAATAATTATGATGCAGAAATCCAGGCAATTAGTGTGGCAGCTAAAAAACTGCTTAACTCCAACTCTGACCTACAGCCTGTGGTATTCCTGACAGATGCAAGGTCAGTGCTTCAAGCTCTCCAGTCTGAAAAACTAACAGACTTGAAAAAACTACTTAGCGAATTGTCTTACCAGTATAGGGTAACCATGCAGTGGATACCCTCTCACTGTGGAATACCAGGAAATGAAAAAGCAGACCAACTGGCTAAGGAAGGTGCTGCCGAAGACCAACCAGATATACCAATCACCTACCATCAGAAAAAACAGATGATCAAGTCAATAAGAAAGCCACAAACACCAACACAAGATGACTATCATATTATGAACAGACCAGAACAAGTTATAATTCTACGTCTCAGAACAGGACACAACCGACTCCGCAGTCACATGTATACAAAGTTCAAGATTGGCAACACAGCCATGTGTACATGTGGACAGGCAGCACAGAGTGCCAAACATATACTTCAAGAGTGTTCTGAGCATGAAACGCTGAGGCAGACATATTGGCCAGAGGAAACAACACTGGAATCAAAACTCTATGGGACACTGTATGAACTACAAAAGACAGTGAGTTTTATTAAGGAGACAGAATTACAGATATAGACATGTTTCAAGTGAACGAAAGAAGAAGAAGAAGAAATAAAAAAATATGTAAATTAGAAAAGAAACAGATTATGCATAAGTTGATCTGTGTCTAGATTTGAACTCAGCGATTATCGAGATGTGACGTCACGGCATATATTAATTTCATTGGCGTTACACGGAAATCCGTGACGTCGGATAGTTAATAATGTAAACAGTGTGCTATTTATAGCACAGTGAAGACATTCCAAACGTACTTATATTTATATATACATAAATATCTTTACGCGTGTTTGTATGTGTAAGTTCAGGTGTGTTGCTTCGTTCAATGGTTCTCTCTCTTTCTGTCAGTTTAGATGTATTGCTTTGTTCAAAGGTTGTACAATATTCCCATTTGTTTATTTTTTAAAGATGAATAATCAACCAGTGCCACGTCAACCGCGCGGCATGATCGCCCTTCCATACATGTTGGATTCTTTAAATTAATCCTTTATGTGTGTGTGTTGACTTTCTTCTATGCCCTAATGTTCATTATCTTCTCCCTATGTTCTTGGCTTTCGTATGGATAAAATCACGTCTGTGCTCTCATTACTACAAATACCCCACTGCCCAGAGCTAGGATTCATGTAAGACCCGAAGGCTGGAAGAATATAGCCCCTATAGATAATCCTATCTGATCCTTCATTACCACAAACACCCCCATGTTCATTACTAGATCCTTGCAATATTCTTGAGGTTAGAAGCATCTATGGACATGATAAGGTAGACAAGCTAGAAGAGCAATGAGAAATCTAGCATCCTACCTTGCACAGCACATGAATCCATGGACAGCTTAATCAGCAATCTCCACACTACATTCAAACACATCATTAAAAAGTAACAAATAAATGAAAGGATGGGCAATGGAATACTGAGAGAGGAGTACTCAAACGTTATATATCATCTTTTCTCAACTTTGGTTGTAGGTGCTGCAGGATTGAATGACCATCAGTTTGCGGGTACGTTTAGTCGCTTGATATAGGGCCTACAGTAATATTGTGTCCTCGCAGAATGCTGTTAACTCCATCAATCCACTTTCTTCTCGGTCTTCATCTATATCTTGCTATTTCCATTTGAATGTTGTATGATGTTGTATGCCACAGACATTGTTCCAACAGTTCTTGAAATCTCTTCATTCCTCGCATGATCTCATCTTGTTCTGTTTGCTGCTTTTCTTAGACATCTCATTTCACACGTAGTAAGCTTTTTCTCTTGTTCTTTTGTTAGTGTCCATGTCTGACATTGATAGCGCAATGTTGGTATGAAGATTGAATTTATGATTTGACTTTTGGTTTCCATTAGGATAGATGTGTTACAAAATTGGAGTATGTTCATAATTTACATAGTTAGCTTTGTAAATGTCCAACGCAAACCTTACTCACTATATAGTCATGTTATACTATGTGTTTACTGTTGCATGCTGGTTGAACTGGTAGACTAATGGCAAGACATTCAGACATGCATGCAGACAGGAGATAATATAGATGATACATTCAGAAATATTATCAAGTGCTATCATCAAAGGTTGTTTGTAACAGATTTCCAACACCTTATCTTGTATCTTGTCTTGGTGGTGCACTCTGCAAGACTATCCTGTTCCCCTTTCACTTGTATCTAGGCCTACCTCCCCTCAACAAGGTGTCATGGTTTTTAATATGTCCATATTTTGGACAAATCCCCGATATTTTCAATGTTATATATGGAAAATTCTGTTATGACAAATAATTTGGTGGTCTGGGCCAATTCATTATGGTGGCATTTTACTTTATTGACTTCAAAAATGAAAACTTCATTGAAAGAATTAAACAAATACCAGGAAAGAGAATCTGAGATGAATAGAAGCACTGGAGGAGGATCTTCATACCAGGTGATCATTCATTTTTCCCCAGTAGTTTATTTTCATTGTTCAATCGAGATTAGAAGAAGACTTGCAATTGCAACACAAATGAGAAAGCTATGGCAAAATAGTAATAATGACACTAAATATACCATTTTAAGATCATGTGTTTTCCCAGTGGCAACATATGGATGCAAAACTTGGGCTTTGAACAAGACAATATCCAAAAGAATAAATTCATTTGAAATGAAGTGCTACAGAAAGATCCTACGAATATCATGGACAGAGAAAAAGAAGAACATTGTAATTTTGAAGTTACTAAAACTAAATGAAGGGTGGCTTCTAAATACCATCATAAGAAGGAAGCTACAGTATTTTGGACACTTAAAGCGAAATGATGGTTTCGAAAGGCTGATTCTAGAGGGCAGGGTTCCAGGCAAGAGAACGACCAAGAAGACGATGGACCAGCAACATCGAAGAATGTATACACATGTCTTTGGCCAATGCAGGCCCAGAACAGACAGGTGTTCAGAGTATCCATGATGAAGACAACATTCCAAAAAGAATATGTCACTTGATAAATATATATAGTTTATTTTCAGTACTGCGTATCAGCAACATGGCTGACTTTCTTCCATATCATGATGTTAGACTATCCAGTACCACCTCTCTGTAACATCTTCTGTCCCTTTTTACCCTCAATTTTTCCTGTTGTGATATAGTATTTCAAATCTTCTCTTCGTATGATGTTGCCTACAATTGTGGACTTTTTGTGCCCAACTCTTATTTTATCTGTTGACCAAGGTTGCAGGATTACTAGAACCATAATCTCCACTATTTTTTATGGTTATAAGCTCTGATATAACTGATATATGTGGTTGAAAAGAGTGTTTAACTGACCAGAAGGGGGACATTTTACACAAGAGTTTAATGTTAATAAGTAATTTTCTTTTGGTGTCAAATCTTCCTTAGGAAGATCTCATTTTTCTAGATGTCCATGGAATTCTCAACATTCTCTTGCAGAACCACATAACTCTAGTCTCTAGTTATCCATTTGTATATTAATACAACACACATTTTTCTCTATGCAGTGGGTTTCACAATAAAAACCATATTTTGCAATGACATCCATGCTGAAATCAGAAATATCAGGCAAAAAAGGTGCAGATATAGCGGGCAATCTGTAAACTATAACACAACATATTCTGTTATCTGGACTATGTCTTGTTAGTGTTCTGCAGTTTGAAAACGATCGCAGATGTTTTTTGTGGTGAAGACGTTATCTAGTCGTGTTGTGCTATACCATAGTTATTGGTGTACCTCTCAGTCTGGTATCTCCAACTTCTCCATGCTTGGGAAGAACTGACATTCCTCCTTGATGTCAGGATGGCCAGACCAATCTTAGTTTTTAGCCTCTGTTGGATGGACTAAGTCCTATCTCCACTTCCAGGACTTGGCCTCGATGACATTCCACAGGAGATATCTCCACTTCCAGGACTTAGCCTCGATGACATTCCACAGGAGATGAAGAAAACTGAATCTTTATTAAATTCATTTTTTTTTAAAAGTGACCATATGCTGCCGAACAATAAATACTGACACTGTTACCTGCCATGCACGACATAACGGGAGTCTAAGAAGGTAGTGGAGGTGGAATTGGATGTCATATCATATATATGGTCAAAGTGACCAAGAAGCCATGCTAAAGTCAGATGTGCCAGACCATAAGACAGAAATATTACAGCCAAACTGTAAACCATGACACAATGCATTCAATTCTCCAGAATAAAATTGTTAATCTGCAGAAGTTTTAGAACGTAAGTAAAAAAAAAAAGATTATAACCAATAAATAGAAGATTACAACCAATAAATAGAAGATTACAACCAATAAATAGAAGATTATAACCAATAAATAGAAGATTATAACCAATAAATAGAAGAACAAAATACAGTAATACTTATACTTTTAATATGAAACATTTATTGAATAAAATATTTGTATAGTCTTTACAACTGAATGTTTATGGATAAACAAACTATGAAATGGAATGTTTAGTTTGTCAATATTTTGGAATGTCAGCTCTTGGCACTAACACAATATAAATTATATTCTGTTAATAAACAAGATACACGTCTGCGTATGTTCATGCATGTCATGTGACCAAACCAAAATAACGATGATGTAATCCCTTTAGCTGTGGACAGGTAGCTCTTGACCGCTCATAGTCTTTATGACAAAATCACAGGTCCTCCTCAATCAAACAACTGAGGCAACACCCAGACTTCCATAAGTTGTCTGAAAATAGGCTATGGTGGGGGGGTGTATTATTGATGTACCTTTAATCCTAATCTTACCAACCAACAATGAATGTATGTAGGTATGTATATGAAAGTAATAAGTGGTTATATACATGCATTTCTCATGATTAATGCAGGCAATTTTCATAGTTTAAAACATTCCTCTCAGGGCTAACACCTACCCTTCTCAGGGTTAACACCTACCCTTCTCAGGGTTAACACCTACCCTTCTCAGGGTTAACACCTACCCTTCTCAGGGCTAACACCTACCCTTCTCAGGGTTAACACCTACCCTTCTCAGGGTTAACACCTACCCTTCTCAGGGCTAACACCTACCCTTCTCAGGGTCACTAACTGCTCATTTAGTACTAACACTAGTCATTTCAGAAAAAAATATTTTCTTAATAAAACAAAAATACCCCAAAAAATATTCTAAATAATGAAACAGCCCTTTCATGGATAGTTCCAGATTATAAAGACACAACAAGAAACACAATAAATGAGTTTCTGATATAACCACAAAGATTGTGGTATTAGGTTGAATAGATCATGCCTCAAATCAAAGACTGAAGGGAGAGAATTTCTGGGTTAGCTCAGAATCTGGCAAAAATGTTAGCTTTGTATAATTGGAGAGCTCCCTTGTATGGTGGGGAATGGATATCTGGCTGCCTCCTCCCCTCCACCCCTCCTAGTGACCAGAGCTAAGTTGCTATGAACATCTATGACAAGAAAAACCGCTTCGCACAGGAACTGGAATTCATTAATCTAGCTCTGCACAGTCTGGAATAACAGAAAAGTGACAAATTCCCTAAAATTGACTTCTACAGTAGGAGGCAATTTCTCAAAGCATTGAAATAAAGCTCTAGAAGAATCAAAACACAGAAAGTAAGAGGTTATTGCTACTGGGGGGATGTAAACAACATCAGGAAATATGTACAAATGGACAACTCAGAACTCTGTGAATGAGACCAGTAGCAGGCTGTCAGAAACATTTTGACATTTTGTGGTGTGTACATTTTTTAGTTGGTGGTACCTTTTTATTTAACAAATGTACTGAAGAATGGTCAGGACTTTTACCTGTTTACATATAGCCATCTAGTCTGATTTACAGGTAGATTTCAATATTTGAACGCACACACAACACGCCAAAGTCGGATCATTGATGCAAATAAAATGGTGATACAACACAATTCCGTTCTCTGGACTACACCCTGCTGGAAATCTTGTAGGACCATTGTCCTGCTATAATAGAGATCTCTGGACTACATCCTGCTGGAAATCTTATAGGACAATTGTCCTGCTATAATAGAGATCCAGTGAAAGTTTGAGAATGAATGCAAAATAACGGGTAAAAAAAACATGTATGCAATATATAGAAATTGTTACGTTCTGTTGTGTAAGCTGCTTCTCAACATTATCAATAGACACATCTTAATGCGTACATATTTACACTCTAATATGTACACATTTGTAAACATACGGACACGTGTTCCTTCAAAGCTCTTCATTATTCATATTTTATAGCAGAAATTATATCCATTTCCAGTACATTTGTGACACATCATCCCAGACATTATGACATGGTTATTCACACTTCCATTACACATATCACAACATTTTCATTACAAGATTTTCCAAATAAGACTATAAGAAGTACTTCACTTAGTTTTCTAGACTCAACCATAAATTTAGTTTTATAGTCAGCAGTAAATAGATCCCAGTTGGAATACTACTGTATCAGATAATTTAAAAGTAGGATGATTTTGGGACAAAGATGGTAAATAGGGCAGAAGCCATTTCTTTCCTTGTTGAGCGCCTCATTGCAAGTTGATGTAGTTCATGTGTATTGCTTATGACCAATATTGAGCTATTTCTGTTGACTATTCACAGTTTTTTGGGGCGCCGACCTACTTCTTTTGCCACTTGTCTTCCACATTGTTTAGGAAATCTCTTTTCATCCATTCTAAGTACATACAAAGTGGATGCTTTCAGGGAAATTAATAAAATATTTAAAAAAACAAGATGGCAAAGATATTATTTTTAAACTATAGGATATTCACACACATCAACAAAACATATGACCTTTGAATAAGGCTTCATATTACAAAATATTATTATTTTTTCAATGAAAAAGTCATCTGTTGGGTTTTGTACTGCAGCCATGTCAACTAAATAAAGAAAACAATTATAGCGAAAACATATCTGCAATATCCTATCTGGCATGATGTACTATCAACCTTCTCTTATTTTTGTAAGCTTATAAGTGAAAATAATAACAATGCTTAAGGCATTTCTATATGATATCTTATCTATATCGCTGACTTCTGTGGCACAGTGATCAATGAAAGTCTCACAATCTCAGCTTGCACAAACCAGGTTTGATGCACACAAAGTCAGACCATCCACGTAGCACTAGCATTGTGATTAGAGTCAATAGTGGTACCTAATAAAGTAATATTCTATACAGAAAATGCTTCAATTATTAATTTTTTCCCATTCATTTCTTTCTTTGTTGCAAACAGAACTGCCAATTTTATATTGGTACATTTTTGGAAACCTAATTAAAATTCAAACTTACTGTTAGGTTTATAATTATTTGTAAAGAGATTTGCAAATCAAACTAAGAAGTAACATTAAACACCCTTAGGAACGCCATTCTAACTAACAAGACATGTCCAGATATTTACAGATCAATTTCTCTGGACACAATTGGGCCACTTGTGCTGCTAATTGTTGAAGGAGGGCCCCTTTTTTCAAATCTCGGTGATGGTGGATGCACAAATTTAGTTGGTGGAATGTAGTCGTCATCAAATTGAGGAGCACTGACTGTTCCATCGTAGCGAACACTGTGGACAATAGGCTGCATACCATATGTGTTAGGGCCCTCTCGTGATGGAGGCATATAAAGGTACTTCTTGCCAGCCTGTTAGAGAATTATTACACAATTGTTATTTAATATTATTAAAACATACAATATTTATTTTAACTTCACCCTTAATCCAACTTATTACCTGCAGAGATTAGGTATGCTTATTATTATCATTTCGCACACCGACATGTCCATAGGTGCTCAGATCTCCAAACCTTCAGTAAATCTCTCCAGGTATATTGACATGTTGGTTCTGTGTTCTTTTAAAAATTTTTGTTAGGTGTTCTCTATGGGCCACACTTATCCCCAGTCTCCATGTGCCGGTTCTCACTATTGACTCATGCTCTTGTATCTCAAAATTCTCTGATAGTGAGGACTCAAGAACAGTAGTGAGTATGTCTGCGTGGTCAATAAGCTGACCATCTATTATGGCTAACATCACATTAGCTAATTTTTCCACATGTTCGTTTCCCTCTACGCCCGCATGTCCAGCAGCAAACATAAGACAAAGTTGCAAATGATTGCTGACAAAATATTGCTTACTATGGCAGTTTTTAGCGTCATTCAAAGACATGGTCGAAAAAGATTTTTCTGTGTCTGCTAGAAATTGCACAGTACATTTGATCAAGTATGTTGATAAGGACAGCAACTGTGTGTATTGCAGTACACCAGGAAAGAGGCTCTGCATCAAATACATACTCAATACATGTAGCGACTAGCGTTATCCACATCCAAAAACATGCTTTTTGAAATATCACAAGCGGATTTAAATATGCAGACCTGTAATTACATTTCAATTAAAAAATATTACGGAATTTGAAAAAGGCAATGTTAGAGGGGCTATGAGGTGAATGAGGAATAGTTAATTATACAGTAGATAGATAATAAAACAATTTCAATCATTGCTACAATCCATAAAGCAAATGAATGTACATATATAAAGCAAAGAACAAAAGTAAATGGGGTTTTTAGGGAGATTCAAGTCAGGCAGCCTAATGTTGTTAAAGATTACAATAAGTACATGAAAGGGGTAGATAAAAGTGATCAGCTGATAGGTAAATATAACTGTCTTAGAAAAACAAACAAATACTGGAAGACAATTGTCTTCCATCTCAGTGATATAGCTAGGGTAAATGTCTATATATTGTTCCAAGATTGTAGAAGAAAGAATTCAGATGTAGAGACTTTAAAACAATGTTTGAATTAATATTATTCATTCATTTTCCTTTTGTGATGAAGTTAGCGCATAGGGCAAAGGTCAGATCTCTCCAATTCTGTCTGTTCAAAGCTATTCTGTGCAGTTCTTGAATAGTATGGATATTGTTTTACTTTCTCTAAGTATTGTTCTTCTGAGTGTTTCTTTTGGTCTACCCCTGACTCTTTTGCCTGTAGGTATCCATTCAAGAGATTGGTGGTGTATTCTATTGATGTCTGCGCGTAGAACATGCAGATGTAGGATTCTGATGTGTCTCTCCTCTGATTTTATCATTCAATTAGAATTCACTCCAATGGGTGTTAGTTATCCTACGAAGACATTTGTTCTCGAAACTCAGTAATTTCTTTTCTGAAGATAAAGAGTTTTCCCAGCTCTCACATCCATATGATAGCACTGGAATAACGCAGGAATTAAATAAGCGCATTTTCGTGCATGTGCTGATTGACTTTGATCTCCAGATGTTAGACAGTCTGTTAAAGGCACTTGATGCTAGTGCAATGAGTTTTAATTTCTGTCATGACATCATCATCAAGTGTTAATTTGCTTCCTAGATAGGAGGATTTGTGTACCTTTTCAAGTTGAATTAATATTATGCTCATATGTAATGTTTACACAATTTAAAATACATATAGCTGCAAATAATTCATTTTTCTAGAGAAAGTCATGCAACACATCATTTTTTGAATGTGTTTTGTGCATACATCTATTCCATTATTTAAAATATTTTATATATATATATATATATATATATATATATATATATATATATATATATATATGGATCAGATGTAATTAAAAACAAAACTTTGCATGTTTTTCTTGTCATGCTTTTTTTGTGTTTCGTTGTGAGTTAGGGTTTTTTTTAAATAATAATTTATCATATTCTGTTAAATTCTAAACCAAACAATTCATGTAAGCTCATAATTTTGCTCAGGATACATAGAGCATTGTATCCTGAACAAAATGACATGATGCATTGTTGTATTATTTCATTTGTACTTTTAATTAAAAAAATTATTTAAATGCATATATCATTTTTTTTTTAAAAAGGGCAAAATGTCATATCTGTAAAGTGTTAAACAAGATTCTTCTACTTAAACAATAATCTTCTACTGAAAACAAGAATTCTTTAATCAAACAATAATCTTCTACTGAAAACAAGAATTCTTTAATCAAACAAGAATCTTCTACTGAAAACAAGAATTCTTTAATCAAACAAGAATCTTCTACTGAAAACAAGAATTCTTTACTCAAACAATAATCTTCTACTGAAAACAATAATTCTTTACTCAAACAAGAATCTTCTACTCAAACAAGATTCATCTACTTAAACAAGAATCTTCTACTTAAGGAAACATCTTCTACTTACATAAGGATCAACATCATGCTCAAATTGATCTCTGGCCTCACGAAGTTGCTGATATCGAATTTGGCTCAACATCCGACAGTTGCGAAATGCCTCAATCCAGAACAAAACAGCAGAAGCTGTGAAGAGATAAAATCATTCAATATACAATGTCTTCTTCTTCCGCTGCTGTTAAATTGTTAAAAAATTCAGTCCAATATTGATTGTGTACGGAGCAGTTTGTTTTAGATCATCTTGTGTTCCTACAATTTGTTTTTCAGAGATGCTCCCATGCACCAGATTGTCATTCTGTGAACAGTGAAACTGGGACAATTTAGTTCATTTTTGTTTTCTTTGAATTGATTGAAGTGTTCTTCTCTTTTGAAAACTGTAATACCTACACTAATCTGGTTGTGCCAGGATGGGTGCTAATGAGCTGTTGTTTCCCAAGAACTTAAATCAATGCTGTAGTACTTGAGAGATATTTTCAAATAGTCTGTCTTCCACATGCATGTAGTTGGAATCTGAAAGGGAAGCAAATAGCAACACTGTGTTTACCATCCATGCATATCATAAGTGGAGACTAAAAATTTTTGGGGTGGAGTTTGCTGTTCCTTCCTATACAGGGTCAAAGTCACCCACAAACCATGCTGAGGTCAGATGTATCAGGCTGAAAGATGCAGATATCGCAGCTAAGTTGTAAACATAACACAACACATTCCATTCTCTGGATTACATCCTGCTACATTCCGTTCTCTAGACTACTTCCTGCTACTTTGCAGGAGTTTACGAATGAACAAAAACGACAACAAAAGTCCATCTTTAAAAGTTTTTACTGACTTCCACTTGAGTGCTAACCTACTCACATACCACCAGAGAATAGTCATTTTTGACGTCAGGCTATCTAATGATATGACCAACCAATGAAAATATCTTGCATGCTAATGACATGACCAACCAATGAAAAAATCTGATCAACAAGGAATATATGTTTTTCCACCCAGGCTTGTACATGATCTCTGTGTTAGAGATATGATCCTGCCAATGCACACCAAGGAGAGCACCAGCAAAAGTGTGAAACAAGTTACGCTGTCTATCATAGACAGTCCAGAATTCTGCTGCATACAGCAATCACAAAATGACTGCATGGCCAACCTTCACTTTTGGTTTCCAAACCAAGATCCAGAAATATGCTGCACTGAAGTGAGAAATATGCAAAACAACTTAGGAACTGTAAAAATAACTGCACTGCTCCACGCGTAGTTTGAGTAACTGCACTGTTCCACATGCACTTAGAGGTAACTGTCCAGTTCTATTGTGTCTCTCATGTCATTGCGGTTAGATTTTTGTCCTGGTTTCATGTCTTAGTTTTGCAACATCTTATCATGGTGTGCAATTTTATGGCCCACACTATTTCCATCTTGAACATACTGCACCAAATGGACACATAATTATCCTAATCTGTGATTGAGTGCTGATAAGGTATAAAGATTATTTTGCATCAATAAGATTCTGTATTTGAGCAGCACTGTTTGTGTCCCTGTAGAGGATGTCTGGTGCATTACTACTGTTTTTAATGTACATCGTCTTCTCATTCGCTCTATGATAACCAACACGAACGTCTGAGTGATTACTGCCAGTGGGCGTGAAGTATGTTGTGCAGCCAATTTAAACATAGCTGCATTATTTGCACCTAGGAAGATCTGCACATCTGTTTTTTAGGCATGCCTTTATTTGGGTTGGCTTCCCTAAACTTCCTATCTATCGCCAGGTGGTGAATGTGTATTAACTCTATGCCATGACAGCTTATAACCCACTGTGCCTTTGGTCTTTGCAGGCCAAAACATGTCTCTGTGTGGCAATCTCTGAGGACGTGGTAATCAGGAATTTAGGCTTGGGTCAACTATGTCACTCTCGTACAAGGTGTTCCACTGCCAGTGAACTCGTCTTGCATAATTAGACATATTGTACCTGTGCCAATCGGGTACTGAACCTTTTCTCATTTTGAGCATGATTCTGGTATAGGAAAAACTTGAAGTAAAGTTGGGCCCGGGTTATGTTCTCTGTCTTAGTTGAGGTATCATTGACCTCTGTCCAAGTCTGAGGTTATAAACATATTTTGGAGCACCGGGGACTAGAAGCTTGTTTTTGGGCTGAACAATATTTTAGTTCCGATTTCCATATGTTTTCCCTTTCTATTTACACGTGGCGCTGCCCTCTCATCGTACTCAAATTATCCTTATGAAGACTATTGATATTCTCTCAATTAACTCTCGATATTCGTGATGACATCTACCCATATCGTGGTATTTTCATTAGCTGCACCTGCAATGCATCTATGATTCTGTCGCAAGAGCCAGAATGTCCTGGGTCACTGTGTGTCAACAGTGCCGCTGTATGTGTTTGCACAGTGGTGTTGGAGATATTGCTGGTCTTTTGCAATAATTTCGCATTCCATCACGAGTCTCCAAAAGTGTTGGCCAGAAACAGCATCATCCGCTATATTTATGTTTTCAGAGTACACCATGAGGAGGTATTTGTGAGATCAAGGTTATCTGCTAACCCTGGGTCCACACGAGAGCAATGTAGTACCCTTAGCACCCCTTTAATGTACTGCTAGTGAGGCAAAAATCATTGCAGCAGCAGATGAGTTCCGCACTTTCTTGAATGTCATACTGACTATGTAAACACTAACAGGAAATACAACACATAAAAACAAACATTGACAGCTACAGCTAAACGATCAGCAGCTGCAGTTAAAACATTAACAGTTACAGATACGACATAGACAGATCATTGACAACTTCAGATAAAATATTGGCAGCTACAAATGAAAAATTGAAAGATGCAGATAAAACTACAGAAATACATTCAATTACCTATTGCCAGCAATGTTCCAGCAATCGTAATGAAGAACGCCCACTGCGGTTCAACATATGGTGTTGTATTTGGTTCATTGCGGTACAATTGAGTGTATATTGGGACCATACGCCAAACCAAATTGTCCCGGTAGTTGCAGGAAGAGCCGCTGTATGGATCACAACTGCTAATTCGAAGTACATCGCCACAGAATATGATGACAAGCACCTCTGACATGGCTGTAGATGAGAGATCAAGTCAAGGAATAAACTACATGAGCATGTGGGTGAGAGGAGTGGGTCAAGCAGGCATGAGCATGTGGGTGAGAGAAAGGGTCAAGCAGGCATGAGCATGTGGGTGAGAGGAGTGGGTCAAGCAGACATGAGCATGTGGATGAAAGAGTGGGTCAAGCAGACATGAGCATGTGGGTGAGAGAGTGGGTCAAACAGACATGAGCATGTGGGTGAGAGGAGTGGGTCAAGCAGACATGAGCATGTGGATGAGAGAGTGGGTCAAGCAGACATGAGCATGTGGGTGAGAGAGTGGGTCAAACAGACAGGAGCATGTGGGTGAGAGGAGTGGGTCAAGCAGGCATGAGTGAGTGACAGTAATATACAACAATAGTTATGTAGAAAAAAATATACTTAGAATAACTGCACTGTTCTATTGTGTGTCTCTCTCTTGTGTCTGTGGTTGGATTTTGTCCTAGTTTCATGACTTAAGTCTTCGACATCTCTTCATGGTGCACCATTTTATGGACATGCTTTATTTCGATCATGAACATACTGCATTAATGGGATAAATTCATTTCCTTCCTATGCCATACCATAACAACTGTAACATAACAAAGGAGTGACCACAAGTCTATTGATGATGGCCGTTTGCATGTTTACAGGAGGTCAGGAAACAGGGATGTGTAAATATTATAAATGGACTATGAGCCCTCAAATTGCTACCTCTTTCATAGCTGATTTTCCCAATTTTTTTCTCCGGAGCAACAAGAACAGAAGATACATAACAAATCTGTGTTTGAGGATGTATGTGCCTTTCATTTGCCAAAGTCCTTCGACGGCCGTCACATGCCCCGTTAATTTTTTGTTGCAATTAATATTTTTGTCTTGTATTTGTTTTTATTATTGGTATGCAAGGCATGCTCAAATGAAACCCGCCCGTGCTGTATCACATATGCCAGCTCACGTTGTCTGTGTTCTGCTATGCAGATGCATACCAGAGAGTTGCTGATACCGTTGGTGTAAGTGTGCTTTTTTATGTGTCACTGTCCTATTCATGACACATTCATTTCTGTTCAGTTTGTTAATGTTTCTTACTCAAGGCTATAGTTTCAGTTTAGTTCTCTTCACTCAATGCTATAGTTTCAGTTTAGTTCTCTCCACTAAGCCACAAGGATTGTTTTTAATTGGAATTCTGAGTTAGTGCAGTATTCAGAGTGCAGTATTCCTAGATTCTGTACCCACAGTTTGATTCTCAATTGAGAATTTTTCTTACATCACAAAATGAGTTCCGAGGTGACATAATCACAGGAATTGGTTATCAGAACTTATATGGAAAAGTGAAGGTACTGTGATTCTGACCACATCATGCCTAATATATAATTGGTCACACAGACCTCACAATGTATTCCCCAAAATACATCATTGTGAAAAAAAGACTATTTACTGAACTAGTTAAGATAATCGGTTCAGTAATGACACTTACATCCAAGTCTGACTGCACTAGCTAAGATAATCAGTTCAGTAATGACACTTACCGCCAAGTCTGACTGCACTAGCTAAGATAATCGGTTCAGTAATGACACTTACCGCCAAGTCTGACTGTACTAGCTAAGATAATCGGCTCAGTAATGACACTTACCGCCAAGACTGACTGTACTAGTTAAGATAATCGGTTCAGTAATGACACTTACCGCCAAGTCTGACTGCACTAGCTAAGATAATCGGTTCAGTAATGACACTTACCGCCAAGTCTGACTGCACTAGCTAAGATAATCGGTTCAGTAATGACGCTTACCGCCAAGTCTGACTGTACTAGCTAAGATAATCGGCTCAGTAATGACACTTACCGCCAAGACTGACTGTACTAGTTAAGATAATCGGTTCAGTAATGACACTTACCGCCAAGACTGACTGTACTAGTTAAGATAATCGGTTCAGTAATGACACTTACCGCCAAGTCTGACTGTACTAGATAAGATAATCGGTTCAGTAATGACACTTACCGCCAAGTCTGACTGTACTAGTTAAGATCATCAGTGAGTTAGTTATTGACACTTACCTCCAAGAGTGACCGCTGCGGCTAAGATCAATAGACCTGTTGGGGAGGCTAACCGACGACACATCAGTATAATTCCAGCAGGGATACATGAAAACAGGATGCAGGATGCAAAGACTGAGAAAAACTGGGCTACCTGGATTTGCTCTAGGAAAGAGAGTTATAACAGAGGTCAGGTGTGTCATCATTTCAGTTCATGTCAGGTGTGTCATTTGTGTTGCCATTTCAGTTAATAAGTCAGGCATGTCATTTGTGTTATTTCAATTGAGGTCAGGTGTAAAATAAATATATTCCAACTGTGTGGGTTGGTGTGTGGCAATCTTATTGCTCTGGTGCACCTCTTGGCCAGCTGAGCACCTGTACTTATTGCTCTGGTGCACTTCGTGGCCAGCTGAGCACCTGTACTTATTGCTCTGGTGCACCTCTTGGCCAGCTGAGCACCTGTACTTATTGCTCTGGTGCACCTCTTGGCCAGCTGAGCACCTGTACTTATTGCTCTGGTGCACCTCTTGGCCAGCTGAGCACCTGTACTTATTGCTCTGGTGCACCTCTTGGCCAGCTGAGCACCTGTACTTATTGCTCTGGTGCACCTCTTGGCCACCTTTACTTGCTTCATCTTCAGCAGCTGTACTTGCTAGGGCAGACTGGTCTTGCTTGTGTTTAAGTAGGCCTGGGCAGCCTTAATTTTCAGCCTCTATTGGCTGAACTAAGCCCCATCTCCGCAGCAAGAATCTGGCCTTGATGGGGAAGTAAATTGTGTCTTTTGTGTTGTCATTTCAGTTACTTAACCTGCAGAATTTAAGTATGTCATCAGGATCTGACCTACACATTTAACACTTTACTAACCAAAGTTGATGGTTGTCGTATTTCCGTTACATAACCTCGGTGACCAATTTTGGCGATCGTCAAAACTGTTATGGTATTTCAGAAATACGGCAACTGTAGTGATAGTGTTGCTAAAAAATGGCGGCACATATGAAAAAGTCTATAGACATTGTTCAGGAGTATTAATCATGAAGAAATCAGACTGTTGTGAGATTGTATGATATATAGAAAGTAATATAAATCTAGGCCTAGCATTATAATAAGTAGGATTTCACTCTTGGAATAACTCTGAGGCTTTCAGATTTATTCAGAAAATGCAAACATTCCTTACAACACATCAAAAGTTTCAGAGCTCTCTCACGAGGTGACAGATTTTTTTTCAGTCGGTGATGTCAAGGTCTAAAAAAACTTTTGGTAACTTTAACAGACACTCTTGGTAATGGGAGATAAGTACAGTCTGGATTGATGGTCAGCAAAGTTGTAAGTGTAACTTTACTATCTGATCTATATATTTAACACTTTGCTGACCATTTCGACGCTAGTCAAATTTCCATTAAAGAACCTTGCTGAGCAAGTTCGACACTAGTCGAATGCGCTATGATAGATCAGAAAAATGAGAATACTCATTGCAATAATGTGCTAAAAATAGTGTTTCCACGAAATTATGTTCTGTAAAAATGGTGTTATGTCGGGAATAATGATATAGACCTACTAAGTGAGTTTTTAATCAAGAAATATCGGAGATTTCGAAGGAAATATTGTATGATATATAGAAATTAATGTAAATCTAGGCCTAGCATTATGCACTTGAAATAACTCTGGAGCTTCCAAATTCATTCAGAAAGTGCAAACAGTCGTTACAACATATAGAAAGTTTCAAGGCTCTCTTGCGCTAGATCAGATTTTATACAAATTTTAAAAGACAGCGATGTCAATGTATAAAATTGCGAATGCACCCTCGGTAATAGCGGACAAGTACGCTCTGGATTGCTGGTCAGCAAAGTGTTAATTATGTCATCACCATCAGATAAAGATGACCTACATACTTAATTGTGTCATTAAAAAAAAGGGCTTGGAGAAGAGGATTTATTTCTGTACCTCTCAATGAAACAGCATTCCACATCTCAAAAGTATCACACATAGCACAGAACTCCGTAGCTCCAATGCATAATCCCAGAGATCTCCAAAGAATCCCCTTTATAAACAAGATGATGTGAGTCAAATTCGAACCTACGACCTCTTGAGCACAAGGATAACAGTTTAACCACTACACTATGGAGATATCCTGTCATCAATATCAACTAAAGATGACATACATCAATATCTGCCCTATAACTGAAAGTAAGTAATCAAGATATATCAGAGAACAGCACACATGGATAAGACAAGACACAAGATATATCAGAGAACGGCACACATGGATAAGACAAGACACAAGATATATCAGAGAACGGCACACATGGATAAGACAAGACACAAGATATAACCAACATACTTGGAACTGCATCCCTTCCAGTAAATGTATCTGTGAATATCCAATTGTCAAACTCAGACTGCTTCAAAAAGAAAAGACCACTCTCAATGGACAGTTGCTTCATGATTGGTTGCGAACCATAGGTACCATCTGTTTCACTGAAGACCAGAAGAAACCAGAATGGTGCAATCACCATTCCAACATCAACCACAACAGCAAGTATCAGGATCAGAACTGCAATAGCCAGCAGAGTTGATTCCAGAGTGTGTCTGAAGAAAAAAAAATTACAGAATTATTTTTGAATGCCATTAGATCAAGAAACATTGCCACATCAAAGACTGACTGCACTATATTTTCAACATTTGTCTCTTGTCTAGATCTTGCAGGCTGTAATAAACCTCAAACATTTTCTGTCCCTTGTCTAGATCTTGCAGGCTGTAATAAACCTCCAACATTTTCTGTTTCTTGTCTAGATCAGATCCAACATCCCCTTAGCCTCTTCTTATAGCATGCATGACAGACAGCACTATTACTATAGCTCTTATTTAAGATCATAGTAAGACACAAGCAGTTTTAGAGAATGGTGGACCAAGAAATGGACAATACAGACAATAGTAGAAATTCTGCTTCTAAATCATGACAGCGTACCAGAGCTCATGCGACTCACCCAGCCACCAGGAAGTAGAGTACCAGAGCTCATGCGACTCACCCAGCCACCAGGAAGTAGAGTACCAGATATATGATTCACCCAGCCACCAGGAAGTAGAGTACCAGAGATATGATTCACCCAGCCACCAGGAAGTAGGGGTACCAGAACTCATGCTCGAGAAAGGTCTAGGAATTGTGCTATCAATACTTAGTAAATACAAAGATTATATACGTCAGGTGGAGTCTGGTCACCGACTGACTAGGCAGCTGAGCACTTATGGGAAATCGTGTGTTATGATGCTGGTTCTTAGCTCAGCTTACATTTGTTTTATTTACAGAAATCCTGCAATGATAGAAGACTTTCTGGTAGAATATGGGGGAAGACCAAGAGAAAGAAGGATAGACATTACAGAAATTCTGAAATAGGAGAACTGGTTTTAGAAAATGGAGGAAGACAATGAGAAATATGAATAAATATTCCAGAAATTATTAATCTATTGTCTTTCCTCAAGTAAATGATGGTTGACTGTATCCACATATGCCGGTAAATTAGTCTCAGTTTTTGTTTCAAGGCCAGATATGTTGCCTTGATTGCACCTAGTCCATGTTTGTTCAAGGTTATCTTGTTTTCTATGTTTTCTTGGTCTACCTTTGGCTCTCTTATGGTCTTCATTTATAGTGCATGTTGTAGATTTAATCTTTAGACACTGCCGACTTGCAAGGTCAGTCTGAGCTGGATGTTTTTCAATGATGAATTATTCATAACAACAGACAAACAACAAATTGTGACACCTGGAAAAAGTAGACTCACCTGAATGTTAGATGCATATAAGCTGTACAACATGGAGGGTACTCAACCTTCGGATGAGGTGGTTTGTACGTGTACGGGCTATTGTACATGGAAGCTGAACGTAACATCGACATCTTGATGCTTTTGTTTCCTATGTCAAATCTCAAATTTAAGTTTCTTGTACGTGTCTCCAAACATCAAACTTGTAGGTATAACATAAATTTGTTAACTCTTCAAACATACAACCTGTAAGTATAACATAATTTTGTTGTATATTCAAATATTAAACCTGTAAGTATAACATACATTTGTTATATCTGCAAATATCAAACCATGGGTGTAACATAATTATGTTGAAAAGCACAAAACTCATTCTTTAGATTATGCAGTTTAATTGACCAACAGTTAAAATCTGTGCAAGCCTGAAGCAGTAACTTATGTACAGTGTACGCAACCTAACAGGCAAGCATTCATCTCTGTGGGTTCATGATCATAGGTTGATATGTGAAAGATGACATGGATTGAAAGATGACATGGATTGAAAGATGACATGGATTGAAAGATGACTTGGATTGAAAGAGTTTGACATGGATTGAAAGGATGACGATTAAGAAATCTGTACTTCAGTCGTTTATGGAGTTTCAATCTATGTGACATGTTTTTTTTTCAAAACATTGTCCTCACTGCCACTCTGTAAGCCTCTCAGTTCTGTGCAAGCTGCCCAGCTTCTTCTAGTGTCATGTTCAGAAGGTCTCGATGTCATGTGTCCATCATAGTCTTTTTCTCCTTCCTGGAACTTTTCCCTCCAAGATTAATCTTTCAAAAACTATTGTGTCTCTTTATATGTCCAAAATACGTAAGCTGGAATTTCTGTGAAGAGCCAGTCTTCGTCTATGTTCAGGTTTTTATGGAAGTCTGTGTTGGTTGGTTTTTATGGAAGTCTGTGTTGGTTGGTTTTTATGGAAGTCTGTGTTGGTTGGTTTTTCTACTGAACGTATTTATATTACCTAGAAAATCACTACAGCCAAAAATGCTGGGTTGATGGCCACGTCCTGAATAGGATATGCTACCAAGTTTTTAATATTAATATATGTTCACACCCATCTGTTTCAGGGTCTGATAGGGAAACAAAGAATGGCAACACAGTGTAACTTCAATGCATGTCACAAGGGCTGACTATGGGGTGGTGTTCGCTGTTCCATCCTATATAGTGTCAGTCTGAGCCAGAAATCATGCTTCTCTTTTCATTCACAGTTTGACATGTCTACACAGCAAGTCCAGTTTTCTTAATAAATGATGCTGTATTTGAAAGTTCCTTGGTACTCCCATACAGCTTTCTGTGGGCCAGTGTTCTTCCCTTAACTGGTTTAGTGTATTGCAGAATATGTTCAGTGGTGCCTATCCACATGGACACAGAAGTGATGGAACCAGTCTTAGTCTATTGTGTCTTCTTCTGAAGCAGAAGATAATTTGCTCAGCTGTCGAGATATTGATAATTGTCTTGGGTGGTCAACTTTCTTGATAGCTTTGCTAAAGATCTTTTCTTGGTAGGTGATTTCTTGATCTTTTAGAAGTCATGCTGAAGTTAGATGTGTCAGGTCAAAAGGAACAGATATTACCACAAAGTTGTCAACCATGACACAATGCATTCTATTTTCCATACTACATCCTGCAGGAACTCGAGAATGAACGCAGAAGAAGAACATATATTTGGTATAAATTCAATTATAAACACATATCCACATTTTAAAAATATTTTTGAAACTGTATAATTGTAGTATCCTACATCAGCCCGCATGCCGTAATATTTCAGACGTAAAAAGAGATACATCATAGGTTTAGAAAAATGAATCATGGAAGGCAAAGTTCCAGTAAAGAGAACAAGAGGCACACCAAGACTAGACCATGATAAACACAAGACATTGATGGCCTTCTTAATAATATGTCAGTAGAAGAAACTTGGCAGCTTGCACAGTACCGATACTGAGTGGCAATAAGGACAGCATCATCATCAGGTGCCATGCCGGGTGGCATAGGCGGTCATGGCTCTCCACAGCTCTCTGTCCACAGTATTATACACAGTGCGCCTGTCCACAGATTGGAATACTGTCACAGGCTAGTGAAGCAAATACAAAGCACAGGAAACGTAGAATTAACGTGGAAACATAGGCTTATATCGTAGAATTTAAACAATATCACAACGTTTTCACAGTCTCAGATTCATGTCACATGAGAAATTGTGAACACAAGCAAATAAACTGCTGCTCCTTTATGCGTCACATGCTACAGTCTAGCAGAGTGCACCATTAAATAAAGAGTCAGATGTTGGAGGTCTGTTGCAGCCAACCATTGTTGCGGAGATGGCACTTAATGATGATGATACTTTATGCGTCATTGTCGACACGGTTGTATGTGCCATAGTTGCCACTCTTTTCAGCAGAAAGTTCCTTGAAAAAGCAATCATTCCTAATATATACCTCATCATCAGGTGCCATGCCGGGTGGCGTAGGCGGTCATGGCTCTCCACAGCTCTCTGTCCACAGTATTATGTATCAAAGTCGTTGTTGTTTCTTTGCAGTGCCAGGTTGTCAAACTGTCTAATATTTTCTCACGTTGTCGCCCTGTCTCTGGTGCCTTCAATCTTGCCTGTTGTGATTATGTTCTCTAAACCTGCCTGTCTCATGAAGTGGCCAAAAAAAGAAGATTGCCTTTTTCTTATATTGTTGATTAAGGTCCGTTTCGCATTTAACTCTTTTAACACCTCAACATTAGTTTTTCTGGCAGTCCATGGTATTCTCAGCATTCTTCTGTAGAACCACATCTCTGTTGCCTCCAATCTCCCACTTTCCAGTATGTTTATTGTCCAAGACTCACACCCATATGTTAGTATAGGGGTTATATAGCACTGCAGAACTCTCTTTCTCACCTCTAATGACAAGGTCATATTACACAGTATATTTTTCATTTTTCTGAATGTTGTTTTTGCCTGTCCTATTCTGCATCTTATTTCTGTTGAACTTCTTCCATCTGCTGTTATAATTGTACCTAGATATTTGAATTGGTGGACCTGTTTTAATACTATATCATTCACTATGATCTTGCAAGGTGTTATTTTCTTTCTTTTAAATAACCATTACTTCTGTTTTCTTGATATTTAGGAAGAGGCCTTTCTCTTTGCTTTCTGTGACTACTACTTTAATTAAGTTTTGAAGGTCTTCCTCACTTTTTGCACAGTGAACAGTGTCATCCGCATATCTCAAATTATTTATGTTATTTCCTCCCACGGATATTCCTGGGATATCTACTATTGCACGCAATATGTTTGCACTGTATAGAGAGAACAGGTCTGGTGAAAGCACGCATCCCTGTCTGACTCCTTGTTTTATTTGTTGAAAAGGGCCAAATTGCTTTCCTACTCTTATTGCTGCTGTTTGTTGCCAGTACATGTTCTTGATTATTCTTAAATCCTTGCTGTCAATTTTCAGATTCTCTAGCATGTGTATAATTTCGCTATGTTTAACTTTGTCAAAAGCTTTAGTGTAGTCTATAAAACAGAGGTACAGATCTGTTTTTACCTCTATAGACCTCTCTATTAGTGTTCTCAATATATAAATTGCATTGTTGGTGCCTTTGCCTTCTACAAATCCACATTGTTCTGGACTTATTTCTGGTTTTATTTTGTTTTTCACTCTCTTCATGATGATTCTGAGCAGTATTTTGGTTATTTGGCTCATGAGGCTGATTGTACGGTGTTCTTCACATTCGGTGGTCCCTGGTTTCTTAGGTAATGCTATGAATAAGGATCTCATTAAGTCATCGGGTATGTTTCCGCTGTTATATATGTCATTCAGCAATTTTGTGATTATTTCAACTCCAAAGTCATCTAAAGCTGCTAATTCTTCTAATGTGATATTGTCTAGACCTAGGGCTTTGCCATATTTCATGTGTCTTAGTGCCTCCCTTACTTCTGCTGTGAGTATTGATGGACCCTCGCCGTTATCTTGTATGGTTATTTCTGGTCTGTTGTCCTCATAAAGTTCTTTGATATATTCTGACCATCTCTGTACTATGTGATCTATTCAAAAAACTAACAGTCAATAGATAAGATAAAGATAGCCCTAGGCTGTATTCCCCCCCCCCCCCCTAGGGAAGTCATTTTCATTTGTGTTAATTACTATTGTTACATGCACACATGCTGCATTCTGGACTCTATCCAGTCTTTCGATCTGAGCTTGGCTAAGAGTCAGAATTGCCAGTGCATATTCCACCACAGCCACAACCAAACCCTGGTACAAAAGAAATAACAATCTTTGCTCACACTGCGCAGCATTAAAATAGTGAAACTACTGAAGAAACTTTCCTACTCTACATTTGTCGAATTGAATCATATCTCACTTGGGACAGTCAGACTGACTAAAGTAGATAAAAGTTGTAGTGAATCTGTAGATACTAACTTCATATATCCTCGCCTATAATCTAATTTAGATTAGGTTAATATAAAACGTATATACTTGCAGGCAATGATTATGTATTTCCGCGTTGATTCATCGATGAAAAGCCATATTGAATGCGGAAGTCTTACACCTGGTTGAAAGGTAGTATCCGGCGTTACCACTCAAAATTGTAAAAAGATCTTAGTTCTGAAGACAAAAGAAGCCATCAATTTAATAAATATGAGAGCTAGGCGTAGGCCCCTATGTCTATAGGTTATCTTTTACAATTGTTAACACTACACCACATACAACACTAACATTTTTTACTTGTACAGACACTTTGGATACTTCGAAACATGGGCTAAGAGTCTGACATAACAACTGCCCCAGAAGTGTCCCAGAGAGCCATTTTAAGATGCTGTAACGATCTCAAGCTTCATGCAGTTGACTTGTTTGCTTCGTTAGACTTGTGAAACATTTATCACCAAGTAATGAAAAATTGACTGTTCTCATTAAAAAGTAATAATTAGACAACAAATTCTTGGAAATAATTAGACAACATAGATTCTTGGAAATAATTAGACAACATAGATTCTTGGAAATAATTAGACAACATAGATTCTTGGAAATAATTAGACAACATAGATTCTTGGAAATAATTAGACAACATAGATTCTTGGAAATAATTAAACATAGATTCTTGGAAATAATTAGACAACATAGATTCTTGGAAATAATTAGACAGCATAGATTTTTGGAAAGAAATTAACCCATGATATTTCACGAGGTAGTCTAGATCGTCGTTACATTAAATAGAGAGTGCATGGAACACAGCCCCGTGAGCGTGGACGCTGAGATCAAGGCAATAATCTGCGAAAATACCGACGACACAGATGGTGTGACTTACACAGACGGGTCATCCACCATAAGCGATGTGCATGGACCTTTACTGCTAGACCACAAGGCAGAACAGTACACGAAGCCAGTTGATTCTTTACCGCAACAGCAAGCAGCCTAACAATGGAAGCATTTGCCGTAACGCAGGCAATTAACTGGCTGGAATAGCAATTATATTCTCATGCGTGCATACTAAGTGACTCAACGAATATGATTCAGAAAGTCAAAACGGGTGATGTACGTAGGAGATGGGTAGAGTCGTTAGAAAGAGCTAAACTGCGGTCGTCACTGTTAAAGCTCACGTTTATCTTTGTCCCCGGACACGTGAATGTGGAGAGAAACGAACGGGTCGATCAATTAGATAGCCTCGTCACCATAACAGATGGTCAGCATATGGACCTAGCAGACATGCTCACTGCTCTTTGTGAATCCGCACGATCAGATTATTTTTATGATAAATGAGCATGCACGTATTGGGAGTGAGGATATGCTTGGTCCATTGAGAACATCTAACAAAGATTTCAACAATAACATTAAACCAACATAGAACCGGAACCATCGACCTTTATACCCTGAGATATTTACTGAAGCGGAGATCTGAGCACCTATGGACAACTCCTTGTGGGGGAAGAGGATAATCAACATATATAATATAATACCTAACCCACGATCCCTATCTGATAAAAAAACCTAAATGTGCGAAAAAGCCCATGAGTGATAACACTGGTACTAGGTAGACACAAGAACTAGGTCATTAAGGGAAATAACAATAACTTGCAACAATCTCTCATGTGCCTGACCGAGTCCATCGAGACAGTCATGTGAGCTTATTAAGAATAATCCTTCTAAAGTTACGATCCTGAATTTTCTCTAGATTTTTATGTGTCATTGTGCATATAATGTAAACTTTATGCCGAATCAAGAGTAGCTGAGCAATTGCAGTAACCTGAAACATGATGCTGCGCAACATAAACGCGAATACAAGAGCTGCTCTCGTTCCACAAACTCTTCCCATACACACTCAGAAAGAATTCCAGAAAATTATAGGCACACATAGAACTCATTAGTTACAGCTGGCACACCGCAGGCATCATCGTCTTCATCAACGAATCATATATCGAACCCGATTAAGGAAATGGGTACCACATATTCAGGGCCAGCCCTAACAATTTCGGGGCCCAATGCGAAACGGATTGCGCGGGGCCCAGTCTGGGTAAGGAAGAGGATAATAAAATAAATTCTAATATGAATTTATTGGCCTATGAAGTGCGGGGCCCACTGTGTCCGCATAGGTTGCAATGGCCTAAGACCGGCCCTGCACATATTCTGGGAAAATAAAGGTTGCTGGCGCCACGTTGTGAACATAATTCCTAGGTATGCCGCTAGCCAATGAAAAATAAAGGACATATCACAATAGTTAACACTAGGGCCCTACACATCAATGAAACGAGACAAACTTTGATGTAACTGTTTTGTGAAGCATTAAAATTGGTACCAGATAGCCAAAGAGATGAAGATCAAGAGAAACTCTGTGCAGAACAACCATATAAGAAGTTGTGACTATCAACAATAAACATGAACTACAAACAGCAGCCTTACATCGGTCATCAGTGGTTTCTACCATTACCATATGCACAAGTATACCGCGCTGAAGGAACATCGATAATAGCCAAACTGGCAGAAGGTATCCGACGAGGTGGAGAATGCCGCAGTAACAAAAATAAAAAGCGGTAACATTACTATAAAGACATATTCATTCATTCATTGGTACCATGCCTTCGGAGTAGGCGATCATGTCTCTCCATATTCCACTGTTTGTTAGGCCCTATACATTTAAATATAGCTTCTGATGATTATGCCAGGCTTTCAAGCCAAACAACACTCATGCTGTCTTCCTCTGTCTCTCTTACCCTCGATCTTTCTATTTGTTACGATTTTCTCCAGCCCACCTCTTCTCATGAAATTTAGATCTTTAACTAATAAATATTTATTAGCTATATTAGAAACTATTGACAATAATACACAAGGGCGCGCATTGATTTGTCTCAGTATGTTGCAGGTCTTCGATATTCCGCACCTTAAATGTTTTTATTTAATTATTGAACGGTTCAAATTGTATTTTGATTTCGTTGCTTATGTCTCCTCCTTATTGTTCCTAGTCGTTCAGATATTCTCATAGAGTTGCCTCTCTATATCATAGCACGACAAGGCCATGATAATACATTATCGTCGGTGTTATTGAAGGAATGTAGATACAGAAGACCTGCAACACTTTTCGATGTCTGACGGAACGGCAAGCAGAGCATATATGGGAATGCCCCCAGTGATGTGACGCTTGTTCCTAATCTTCTTCTTCTTTTGCGTTCATTCTCAAACTGCCGCTGGATCTCCCTTATAGCAGGACCATGGTCCTACTAGCTATTCAGCAGGATGTAGTACAGAGAATGGAAATGCGTCCTCGCCGTTTTATTTGTACCAATGGCCTGATACATCCGTCTTCCTACTCGGGGTTCCTACTCAAGAATCAAGATATAGAAGAATTCTGATTTGCTGTAACTCTCTAGAAGCGAGGTTCAATTTTAGAGTTCACACGGGAACTCTCAATCATAGAAAATTACAATTAGGACAATCGCTTAGAAATGGCAGATAAGTTAAGTAACACACTTCCATTGTCGAGAGTGAAAACAATCATGAAAAGTTCACCAGAAGTCTCAAGTATTAGTCAGGAAGCTCTCCATTTAACAGGCAAAGCAACAGTAAGTTACGAAACTCAGAACTTTAAAATAGTTTCAAGCAGTGACTTCTTTCGTTCCCTAATAATGAGGATATATTTAATTAGGTATTAGCACTAAATTTTCAAATTGGGTTTATAACATTATAAACACCACAGTTAGATAGCCCTTGAAATTTGCAATTCAACGATACCTCAACCAAGTCTGTAGGTCGATTCTGTGAAAAGTTATGAATTTTTTTTGTCGAAATTTCAGGAAAAGATAAGTACATGGGAACATATAATAAAATATGAACGGACTGATGATGAAAGTTGTGACCAAGAATTGAAGCAGAACTAGCATTTTATGAAATATTTCAGTTATTTATGATAATATATAGGCATTAGGAAATCGTAAGGGGACGTGAAAGTGAATGTGGCTTAAATTACTTCCCTTGTTTTTGTAGCGTCCAAGAATCCATTTTTTGCATCACGTGAAACACTGACCACAGCAATTGTCTTTAGACAACGCGACGCAACTTTATTGTTTATAAAAGACAACTGTTTAATTTTTCTCATTCATTTGTGCATCGAATTACGTAACTAGAAGTTGGAAATACGTTGTGTACATTTTTCACCAAGCAATTAAATAAGCCTAGGTAAGTGATTTTTCTCTTTGCACACGTATATGCATTAATTTGAATAAAATACAATGTTGTAACCATGTCTAACAAATGAAACAACCATTTTTCTCTTTATATACAAAATTTCATTAATTTTTGAAGTTGCCTGTAATTATTATCGAATTTTAAACAAACGCACTGCAGATCGGCCACGCATTCCTCAGCCGCCATCTTGAATACCGCTAATCTTTACTGCCGCGTCGATAATTCTGAAATGTCTCTTATTTAAAGAAATTGACGTTTAACAACTACAATTCCTGCCTCTTTTAATTTCTTTAATTCATTTTTAAATGCTACTAGTAAAAAATCTAAGATTTATATGTAAAATAATTGAAATTATTGGTACAAGACCATGCTGAGTGCGCGTACTTATGTACTATCATGCGTCCGTCGCCATGACGACTGAAGTGTTTTCTTAGTCACAGCGGTCTGTTTCATGTTGATAATTTTACAAGAAACACATTTCAAATTAAATATATATTATTTATATTGTTTATGAAGTCCAATTTCTTATAATTCTCTCATGAATATTTCGTAAAATTCACTTTTTATTGAGACATGCTTTCTCCTTTCAGTAGGCCTAATAAATCAAATCATCAATGCAGACAACGTAAACTGCAGCATCTTCCAAACGTTCTCACTCTTTTTGATATCTTTGTCTCTTGTTGTTCATTATCAATTTTGCTCAATGTTCTACATAAGCCTATCTACTGAATAATGTAATAAAGTATTTAATTATATAGGGCTAATTAGGTATCACTATAATAGGAAAAACGAAATGGAAATTTTGAAAATTTGGTGCACGTACCTACCTGGTAATTTATTCATACCTTTGACATAGAATTGTTTATGTACATGTGTACCAAATGCCAATAATAATAATAATCAAATATTATATTTCAGATACAAAGAGGGCTGAGGTTACAGATTGCCAGCCACATGCATGTTGCCATAAAGGGAAGCATAGAAGAGATTTTAATTATGCTAATTAGACACTATTATTAATTATTAATTGGCTCTGGTTGCATCGAAAAATTAACACAATGTACTAAACAGGTGCATCTTGTCTTACCGAACAAGAAAATGTATAATTTGTTATATTTTTTATCCTAAATAATTAAAAAATGTGAAAAATGTTTATGATACATTCAATTTCAATTATGCTAATTAGACGTCATTTTTAATTATTAATTAATTCTGGCTGCGTCAGAAAATTAACACAATGTAATCAACAGGTGCGTCTTGTCTTCACAAACACAAAAATGTACAGTTTGCAATATATTTTATCCTAAATAATTAAAAAATTTAATAAATATATATTAAATATGACAATGTGATTATGCAAATTAGACGCCATTATTAATTATTTATTAACTCGGGCTGCATCAGAAACTTAGCAGAATGTAATCAACAGGTGCGTCTTGTCTTCACAAACACAAAAACATACAGTTTGCTATATATTTTATCCTAAATAATTAAAAAATGTGGAAAATGTATATGATACATTCAATTGCAATTATGCTAATTAGATGCAATTGTTAATTATTTATTAACTCTGCATGCGTCGTAAAATTAGCATAATGTAATCAAGAGGTGCGTCTTGTCTTCCCGAACAAGAAAATGTATAATTTGTCATACTTTTATATCCTAAATAATTAATAAATGTGCAAAATGTATATGACACATTCAATTGCAATTATGCTAATGAGACGCCATTTAAAATTAATAATTAATTCTTGCTGCGTCGGAAAATTAGCATAATGTAATCAAGAGGTGCGTCTTGTCTTCCCGAACAAGAAAATGTATCATTTGTCATATTTTTTAATGCAAATAACTATGATATTCATAAAATTGTGGCTCGGTTCTAAGGCAGGGCCACAACTTTTTGACAACTGTCATTTTATATTTCCTTATATGTTCCATGTAATTATCTTGAGGCAAAAATTAATACGAAAAAAATTCGTAACTTTTTTCAGAATTGACGTAGAGACTTGGTTGAGGTATCGTTGGATTGCAATTTTCAAGGGCTATCTAACTGTGGCATTTAAAATGCTGTACACCCATTTTGAAAATTTTGTCCTAATGCCTATAATATATGCATAAAACTATACATTTTTGTGTTCGGGAAGGCAAGACGCATCTGTTGAATATACTGTACCAATTGTCAGGCATAATTGGGGCTAATTAATATTCAAAATGGTGGTTAATTTGCATAATTTACTTGTAATTTAATTGTCTAATTATTAATTATTTCACTTATTTATGATAAAACACCATACAAACTATACATTTTTGTGTTCGGGAAGGCAAGACGCATCTGTTGAATATACTGTTCCAACTGTCAGGCATAATTGGGGCTAATTAATAAGAAAATTCTGGAGGTAAGGTAGGACATAGCGAATGCCAACTGACTAGAGTACAGGAACTGTATGGCGAATAACTAAGTGGGAGGTTTGGAACAGAGGATGAAAAAATGCAGAGGTGGAGAATACAAGAGGAAAAAAGAAAAGAAGAAGAAAATATGTGGTGGATAGACGGAAGCCTCGAGACGGAGATACGCCAGCAAGAAAGTAAAGTGTGGGTGGGAGGGATGAGGGAACCCAGATGCCTAAAGCCTTATGCATTAGGTCTCCAGTCATAACATCACTGTCACTATCAGAATTAAATAGAATATCCAATAATGCATCTTAAAAATTATCTTTACGGTAATTCTAATTTATACCTAGACCTACTAATAATGTTTGAATAGAAGCTATCTGAGTTCGATTACAGTGACAGTGAGACACAAACACTTGTCATCGTCATGGTAACATGGGCTGCAAGCATTCTGACGCGCTGACATGTTTTTTTATCTGTACCCTTGAATAATTTAATACAATACTGTTTGAAGACATTCCAATAAACACTAGTACATAGTGTCACATTAAATTAACTAAAGGATGATAAGATGTAGAAATTCATTAAACTGTAACTTAAATTTTTAACATTATACACGAATATCGATAATTAACGGCGCGGCAACATTGAACAGCCGAAAACGAACTCTAAAGTTAGTAGCGTGGTCGGTCGATCACCATAGCATTTTTAAAATTTAATAATAATTAATAGGTACTTCTAGAAATGTTAAAATTTGGTACATAAAGATAGAAATGGTTGCTGAATATGTTAGACATGGTTTCACATATTAATTTTAATCAAAATTTAGAAATATACGTGTGCAAAGACAAAAAACACCTACCTCGTCTTGTTTAATTGCTTGGTGTTAATTGTAGATAAGGTATCTCCAACATACCTAATCTTAATACACTGCAGAAATGGATGATAAAAAGTATACAGTTCACTTTTATATGATCTAAAGCTGCGTGGCGTCACTAAATGACAATTCCATTGGATAGTACACACGTGGTTCATGAAAAAATGAAAATGTCGGCACATGGCATTTTTATCAAGGGACATTACTCTAAATATCTTTTTGCGGAAATATTTCGATTAGTGCTAATGCCTAATTTAATAAATTATAATTAATATAAATTATAATATTTTAAAAAATAATTCTCTATTTTCTAATGCCTATAGAAAATAATTTTCTATCTCTGTTGCTAATGAATCAGAAAGCTGAGAAATCAGAAAAGCTGAATAAAAATTGACAGAATTGAATAGCCTAGCTAGGCCCTTATTTAATTTAGGGACTAGAACACAATTTTCTAAATAATGCTACAGCAATACAAACAATTTCTCTTTTTTTTTTGGACCTACATCCTGCTAATGTACAAGGAACATGAGAACAAACAAAAAATAATAAGATTAACCACGTCTCAAGTCTTCTTCTTCACCTTCATCAGTATCCTTTGTTTCAGGAGCTGTTCATCCAAGCCTTAGCCAAGTTCTCTTACCAGCAGAGCAGTGATAAAACAAGTCTGAAATACAAGGATCTGGCAGAAATTGTCAACTCTGAGGATACTCTTCAATTTTTACATGGTGAGAATCATTGATCAGTGTGGTGAGAATCAGTGATGAGAAACTTCCTTCCTTATCTGATCCCCTGGGTTGCGAGCTGTCACTCCTTCTTCCTTGTGCCTGGTGGTAGTACGTCTTATTCAGCTGTGTTGTCTGTATAAAGGGTGTTAGTGGTGGAGAGGTTTGGTGGTAGCAGTTGTTTTCATATGTCTTGTAATACGGGGCATTCAATAAGGTGGTGTTTTACTGTTTCCTCCTCTTGTCTGTTGCAGTATGGTGCATAGTCTGTGGTAATGATTTGTAGATGTTTGTTAAGTTGTACATGTGTTGTTTGCAGTCTAAATATTATGGTTTAATCTTTGGGTGTAGCCTATTTATGTGTCGTGTGGATTTTGTTGGTACATGTCTGCATATAGTACTCTTCCTTTTGTTGGTACATTTCTGCATATAGTACTCTTCCTTTTGAGCCAGAGATCCATCCTTTGTTGTATACAGTTGTTGCTGATAATATGTTTAGCTGTTCTAAGGTTGATGACAATTCCTGGTTTGAAAATACTTGCTCCCTTTTTTGCCAGTTTATCAGCACTTTCATTTCCACTGAATACTCTCCAAAAGAAAACTATAGTATGCAACATGATTGAAGGTATGCACCTTTGAGAAGCATGGATACTAGTATATACCGATGGATCAGCAACCAGAGCAGTGAAGAATGGAGGTGGAGAAGTTTACATAAAATATCCAGAAAAAGAAAATGAATCCACATGTTCACCAACTGGAATATTCTGCTCCAACTACTCTGCAGAAGTACATACTCTAAATATTGCTGCAGAAATAATTAAAAACACAAGCCAATGTCAACAGGTGGTGTTTCTTACTGATGCTATGTCTGTCCTAAAAGTCCTTGACAGCGATAAACTGTCAGACCTGAAGGAAACCATACAAGAAGTGATCATCCAAAGAAGGGTAGTACTATAGTGGATACAATCCCCTCCTGTAGCATACTAGGAAATGTAGAGGCAGATAGGCTGGCATGGAGCACCACAGGAACAAAAAGACTAAGAAATCACCTACCAAGAAAAGAGGACCCTCATCAAAGCTTTCAGCAAATTTAACCACCCAAAAGATAGCTATCACTATCTCGACAGAGCTGAGCAGATTATTATCTTCCACCTCAGAATAGGACACAACAGACTAAACAGCCACTTAAATAGACTAAGACTGGTCCCATCACCTGTGTGTCCATGAGGACAGACAGCGGAACATATCCTGCAAGACTGCATTACCCCACTGACCTACAGACAGACATCAGAAAGCTGTATGAGAGTCTTGAGTTTTCAAATACAGGAACATTTATCAAGAAAACCAGACTTGCTGTATAGACATGTTAATCTTCACCACGCCTATATCAACTCCGGCCGCCAAAAAACAAAATGGCGTCTAGCGCCGTTGGCGACATACCCCATCCAATGAGATATCGTTATAATAGACGCCCCACAGCCTGATTGGTTACTCGGGAACATGCACTATTGAAGCCGGTTCATTCCTACGTCCGACATGATTATTGTAACAATGGCTAGCCAGAAGATACAAATTTTATAGCAATTAATCTGACCACATCTGCACACCGGTACGATGCCATGATGTGACCGGTTTTATAGACCTATAATTCATCGTATTTTGAATAAAATAACATTGAATCGTGGCTTGAATCATGAATTATTGAGTTATTTAGTTTCACAGCAGTGAATATACAGAATGCCTCGTTGGTTTGGAGACATGTAGACATTTGATATCGAATATGTTGAAGTGGCACCAAAAATGACTAGACCTAAGCTCAAAGAAGGATTTTACTGCAAATCTACATGTTTTATACAGTTCCTCCGGCTATATTTTGATAATTTCGCAGTGAAAGAACATAAATACAACAGATTTGCGTGATTTAGTTTACAGTGTTGCCAAGGAATTCGATAAATAATGTAAGTTATTTTTTTATTTATTTTTTTCCTCTTTATTTGTTATAAAATATATGTTTTTTTATGAAAAACGTATTTACCACTATCTCATATGTCTGGTATCACACACACACACACGTACATAAATTACACCAATATATGCATAATTTAATTCTCTATTTATATGTGCAAATATTATTTAAATATCTCTAACAACCAAAAAATTATCACATTTTCAAAACAGTCACCATCAATTACGCAAATTTAAAAAAAAGAATCCGGTGGCAGGGAGACGTTTCGTATTTTTTAATCTGGCTTGCTAAAGGTTAAACTGCAATGAGAAGAATAAAATAATATGAGATTTTATCATAGTTTTAGATTAATTATATGAGATATCTTTATGTTGTTTATTTTGTTATTATATTCTACATTACAGATATTGTACCACGAAAAATCAAGGCCAAAGAATATCTCAAGTTGTTAGAGGAAGAATCTAATGCAGATTAATGTTCTCTTCATTCTTTTGTGATTCCTTGTGTGGTAGTCTGAGCAGAGACTGTGTGTGGTAGTCTGAGCTTGGACTTTGTGTGGTAGTCTGGGCAGAGACTGTGTGTGGTAGTCTGAGCAGGGATTTTGTGTGATAGTCTGAGCAGAGACTTTGTGTGATACTCTGTGCAGGGACATTGTGGTTCCTTGTGTGGTAGTCTGAGCATGGATTTTGTGGTTCCTTGTGTGGTAGTTGAGCAGGGACTTTGTGGTTCCTTGTGTGGTACTCTGTGCAGGGACTTTGTGGTTCCTTGTGTGGTAGTCTGAGCGTGGACTTTGTGGTTCCTTGTGTGGTAGTCTAAGCAGGGACTTTGTGGTTCCTTGTGTGGTACTCTGTGCAGGGACTTTGTGGTTCCTTGTGTGGTAGTCTGAGCATGGACTTTGTGGTTCCTTGTGTGGTAGTCTTAGCAGGGACTTTGTGGTTCCTTGTGTGGTAGTCTGAACAGGGACTTTTTGTGATAGTCTGAGTAGGGACTTTGTGGTTCCTTCTGTGGTAGTCTTAGCAGGGACTTTGTGGTTCCTTGTGTGGTAGTCTGAACAGGGACTTTTTGTGATAGTCTGAGTAGGGACTTTGTGGTTCCTTCTGTGGTAGTCTAAGCAGGGACTTTGTGGTTCCTTGTGTGGTAGTCTGAACAGGGACTTTGTGTGATAGTCTGAGCAGGGACTTTGTGGTTCCTTGTGTGGTAGTCTGAACAGGGACTTTGTGTGATAGTCTAAGCAGGGACTTTGTGGTTCCTTGTGTGGTAGTCTGAACAGGTACTTTGTAAATAGGTATATTGTGTCGTACATAAGGAGATACACATTCTTACATGACTGTGTGTGATCTTTTTTTTTCATACTTTGTGTGGGTTTGACATACCTAATTCTTACATGACTGTGTGTGATATTTTTTCACACCTTTGTGTGGGTTTGATGTACCTATACTAGTGTGTCAAGCAATAATAATAATACAATCTGTATCTGGTCACGTGAAAGTTGTAGTGGTGCCACATTGGATCCATCTACACAAAATGCCCACCGAACATCCCTTTCTCTGTTATATGAGGGGAGAGAGGAGGCAAAAATCATGCAGTCAAGAGCCAGTATTTTCTTTCTACCTTTTCTCCTTCTATCCTCAACTGTTCCTTACAGAACACATGTGAAAGCTATTTGTGTCTTGTTAAAAGTCCAAACCATGAAAATTATTTGTGTCTTGTTAAAAGTCCAAACCATGAAAGTTATTTGTGTCTTGTTACAAGTCCAAACTGTGAAAGTTATTTGTGTCTTGTTACAAGTCCAAACTGTGAAAGCTGACAATTTCAACACTATCGACAGTACTTCCTGTCGACCTGCTAGTTTGATTATTTTGTCTGGAACAAGTACATTTGTTTTATGTTCTAGGAAACAAATGTGGCTGTGATGCAACACCTTTATGTTGATGTGGCACATGTATGCAGATGAGACACTTGTTTGTAGATGTGACATGACACCTACCTGTATGATAAAGTGAACTGACACCCTGTATGATGGATTGACCTGATACCCTGTTTGATTGTTTGACAGTCTTCCTGTATGAATGTGTGACATGACGCCCTGTATGTGACATGTTTGCTAAGATCTCCATCATTCTACTTTTACCAGTAGCTATATGTGGTGCTCTGATATCTTCTACCAATATCTATCTGTGGTGCTCTTATATCTTCTACCAGTAGCTATCTGTGGTGCTAATATAATAGTGACGTCATCACGACAATATGGCGTTGTGTTTTCATTCTGTGAAGCAGGGATATGTATTATATTCATTGAATTAGTGTGCAGTGGAAAATATGTCAGTTCGGGATAATATCTTGAAGGTTACTTGTTAATGGATTAAAAGATAACAACATAGTGAAGGTATTATCAAGTTTAGAAGTAATAATGTGGATGCGTACGAAGTAAGGTTGTGACCTAGTGAAATGGTAGCGATGCGCTCAGCGCGAAGTTCAAATGTGATGTAGCGTCAACAACAGAAAAGTGCAATGGAGATGGAGAGAGAAAACACATCCATATAACCACATTAGAAGGACAGCTGGAGAGGAGATGGGCACCACTAGCTAAACCTTTTGCCCACTGAAATACTACAATGGATAATCACACAACAAAGCTCTTAAACTCACCGAAAACTGTGTTATCGGCACATGGAATGTGCGCACGCTATACGCATGCGGACAGGTCAGCGAACTTACACACGAATTAAACAAGTATACATGGGACATAATGGGCATGGCAGAGGTAAGGTGGACGGGATTTGGTGAAACAACAACGGATGACGGTCACACAATATGGTATAGCGGAGATGAAACAAAACACCAACATGGAGTGGGGTTTATTGTAAACAAAGAGAAAGTTAAATCTATCATTAGTTGCACCCCTATAAACAGCAGACTTATAACAATACGTGTAGCAGCTAAACCCAAAAATATCACGATAATTCAAGTTTATGCCCCAACTGCCGATTATGACGAAGAGGAAATAGACGCATTTTACGAAACACTAGAAGACACAATAAAGGAGATCCCCAAAAAAGATCTATTAATAGTACTAGGCGATTGGAACGCAAAAGTAGGACCTGATGCTTATGATCAATGGGCCGGTACAGTAGGGAAATTTGGAACAGGAGAAACGAATGAACGAGGACTAAGACTATTGGATTTTGCCAATAAATTTAAATTTACTCTTGCAAATACATTATTCCCACACAAGCTTTCCAGAAGAACAACGTGGCATGCTCCAAAAGCAGACATACATAATCAAATTGATTTCATTCTTACACCGAGAAAATTCAAGTCCAGCATAAACAAAGCACAAACAAGAACTTTTCCAGGAGCAGACATCGGTAGTGACCATGATATGGTTCTATTGACGATCAAAATTAAGCTGAAAAAGAATCATACGCAAAACAAATGCACACGATTAAGATTTAATTTAGAAAAATTGAAAGATCCAGAAATAGCAGAGATATTTGAGGCAACAGTGGGAGGAAAATTTGCAGCTCTAAACCTTGTAAATGAAGATGTTAACTCTCTCACAGAAACCATGAAAGGAACTTTATTAGAATCAGCAACAGAAATACTAGGGACAAGAAGAATAACACACACACCTTGGGTAACAGATGACATCCTAAAATTGTGTGACGAACGGAGAGAAATGAAAAAGATTAAGAAAGAGGCCCCTGAAATGTCAGGGCAATATAGCAAAATAAACAAAAACATCAGAAGGAAAATGAAACAAGCACAAGAAGTGTGGCTAGAGGAAAAATGCGAAACCATCAATGAAGGTATTAAGCGCGGCAACAGTAAGGTAGCATACGACACTCTAAGAAAGATAACACAGCCAAATAGACCAACGATATCTACAATACAAGACAAACACGGAAAGATACTCAATGAAACAACAGATATAGTGAAAAGATGGACAGAGTATTGCAAGGAGCTGTATAACTGCAAGTGTAATCCTGACTACACGATATTACAGAATTCTGAACTAAACAACAGAGAAATAGGAAATGCAGAAATTCTAGTAGATGAAATAAAAGAGGCCATACGAACATTGAAAGGAGGGAAGTCACCTGGTGTAGACAACATTCCAGCAGAATTGTTGAAATACGGGGGCATTAATGTGGTAAATATTATGACCAAAATATGCCAAAATATATGGAACACAAAACAATGGCCCACTGAGTGGACACAATCACTAATAATACCAATTCCCAAGAAAGGAAATTTGAAAGTGTGTACAAATTACAGAACAATTAGCCTTATAACACACCCCAGTAAAGTGATGCTCAAAATACTACTTAACAGAATAAAACACAAGTCGGAAGAAATAATTGCAGAAGAACAAGCTGGCTTTAGAGCAAACAGAAGCACCGTTGAACAAATATTTAACATCCGAACACTAATCGAAAAACATATTCAACACCAACGTGATTTATATCACAACTTCATTGACTTTACAAAGGCCTTTGATCGTGTTTGGCATGATGGTCTGTGGCACATACTAAGGAAATTTAATTTTGACACCACAATTATAGACATTATTGAAGCTCTGTACGAAAATGCAAATAGTGCTGTCTTGTCACACAATACAATTGGAGAGTTCTTCAAAACAACTGTGGGAGTTCGACAGGGATGCGTAATGTCCCCAGTACTTTTTAACATATACTTAGAGCACATCATACAAGAAACATTGCATGACTACAACACGTCTATATCGATCGGAGGTCGCCCTATTTGCAACTTGCGTTTCGCTGATGATATTGATCTTATAGCTGGGTCAGAACAATCATTGCAAGAATTAACATCAAAGTTAGAAAAAGTTACCAGCAAGTACGGAATGGAAATCAATTCAGATAAGAGCAAAATTTTGGTAAACAGCAGAGACACAGAAAACCAGACTAATATCATGATGAATGGACACAAGCTTGAAGAGGTGAATACCTTCAAATACCTCGGATCCAGTATATGCAGCGATGGTAAATGCAAAGCAGAACTAAAAATAAGGCTGGAGATGGCTTTAGCGTCATTGTCAAGGCTAACTGTGATTTGGAAAAGCAACATCAGTGTTGGAGTGAAAATCAAACTGTATAGGTCGCTGGTGCTTTCTGTTGTGTTGTATGGTTGTGAGAGTTGGACACTCACTGCGGACATGGAGAGAAGATTACATGCTTTCGAGTATAAATGCTACAGAAGAATTCTATGAATTTCCTATAGGGAACATAAGACCAATGTGTACGTAAGAAATAAAGTAGAGATGTGTGCAGGTGTCCAGGAGCCATTGCTTTCAATAGTGAAACGACGAAAACTAGCATGGTTCGGACATGTATGCAGGCACGATTCCTTGTCAAAAACAATACTGCAGGGAACTGTCGAGGGTGGAAGAAGCAGAGGAGGACAAATAAAGACATGGACAGACAACATCAAGGAATGGACAGGGCTAGATATTTCCACACTCATCCGCATCGCTGACGATAGAATTCGCTGGAGGACTCTGTGTGCTGAAGCATCCAATGTGGTACCCCTACGACCCTGAAGGGTTATGGGTTTATTGATTGATTGATCTGTGGTGCTCTGATATCTTCTACCAATAGCTATCTGTGGTGCTCAGATATCTTCTACCAATAGCTATCTGTGGTGCTCTGATATCTTCTACCAATAGCTATCTTTGGTGCTCTGATATCTTCTATCAATAGCTATCTGTGGTGCTCTGATATCTTCTACCAATACCTATCTGTGGTGCTCTGATATATTCTACCAATAGCTATCTGTGGTGCTCTGATATCTTCTACCAGTAGGTACCAGTGGTGCTCTGATATCTTTTACCAATAGGTACCAGTGGTGCTCTGATATCTTTTACCAATAGCTATCTGTGGTGCTCAGATATCTTCTACCAATAGCTACCCGTGGTGAACATTACACATAGCATTGGTATGGCCTGGCAGATCAGGCACTTAACCTTGGTTCGCAGCTGGTCTAGGTTGGATGCACAGCTTTGCTGGTCCGACATCTTCTGCAGTTTGCCTTGCTCTATCGACATTACCTTTCCTTTGGAGTTAACAATTCTCTATATTTTACCCCATGCATTGTGCTATGGAGAGGTACTCCATCCCTCTTGATTCTTGATTAGAAACTGGCCTCACAGCACATGGGGCATTCCCAAAAGTGCTCCGCCCTCTGTTCCAGCAGCCATCCGACTCGATGGTGTTTCGAGTCTAATGCCGTCGAAACAGACGTCGACATCAGGGCACAACTCTTACCCTTGCGACAGGTTTCTCTGTTGTTCCACCCACCCACGCCATGCCCGTAACTAGTTCAAGTATAACGTCGGCCTGTCTGAACAACATGGTAAATGTTATCGAAGGTTACGACTACGGGATTGTATAGATGACGTGCCATGAGGCTTCTATACTCTATCCCTGACCTTAATTGGTCTCAGACTAACATTGCTAAATTGTAGTTGCAGGTTATAATAATAATAATGAGACACAACCTGTCAGAGTCGTAGGAATGTCACATTGGATACATCAGCACCAAAAGCTCTTCAAACCTCCTCAGCCATTCAGAGAAAAGTAGAAAAATCATGCCCAGATGATTTCTTGATGTTATCAATCCAGATTTTCTCTGTATTCCTCTTCTCCTTCCAACTTCAACTGTTCCTTGCAAAATCATTTCATAAAGTGAGTCGTGTCTTGCTACATGTATAAACCAAAAAAGTTTACGCCGTTTCACCGCTGCTAAAAGTTGTTATTGATAACCTGCAAGTATGTTTATTTGCTGCCGGACAAATATATTTATTTGTCTTGTGTTCTATATAGCTAATTCTTAACAAATGTCTGTAACACTTGTTTTTAAAAGCCTGAATCCTGTCAGTGTCTGTATTATACAGATTATAAGTCCTTGACCATGCATGCGGTTGCATCTGTGGATCTCACCAATGGCCCACTAGACAGAAACCACCCATGCAACAGAAAACCTTAGTAGATGACATGCCATTATATTGAGACTCTCTTGTGGAAGCTTTGTAGCATGTCATCTATACAATTATAGACCCCCTCTGAGTAGAAGGTTCCTTCAATAGGCATTGCACTAAGCTGAAAGCTGAAGTCTCATGGTTATGAAAAAAAGCTCAGAAAAATCATCATGTATAGGATGTGCTACAAATTTGTGGTTTTATAAGACTGTGGCCGTACATATTATATTTACTTGTTTGAGCAGTCATATTGACTAAATGCTTTGATTACTGAATAAAATATTGTCTTGATTGTTACTGCTGTGTACACTTTTCAGTTTATAATTGTGCATATTGTTTTCCTTATTATCTCACTGTTTGTTACAAACTTGTTTTCATATTTCATTAAGTTTTGTTTCTAAAATATGAGATTTTCTGGTCCAGTTCAGTATTTCTCAATCTGGGCCATGTGATCCCCTACGGGTCATTGAGGTTTTCAGGGGAACATGGAGAAAAATATTGAAATAGGGGTTTCGATATGAAAATATGCGATGAAAAAATATTGAAATAGGGGTTGCGATATGAAATATGTGATGAAAAAATATTGAAATAGGGTTGCGATATGAAATATGTGATGAAAAAATATTGAAATAGGGGTTGCGATATGAAAATATGCTATGAAAAAAGAAACATCACATCACACAACATATTCCAGTCAACATCCTGCAGGAGTTTGAGAATGAAAAAATATGAAGTATGAGCAAAGGATGAAGTTCACAAACTGAAGCATTCCGTACTGCAAGATAGACATAGTTGACCAAAATCCAACTCCCTGACTAGTTTCCTATGGAATCTCTCACCCACTGACATAATAACCTCTAATATGGATAATAAACTCAAAGATGGCACAGTCTGTGGTAAACAGTCATTTAATACACAGTGGCGCCTGTCCACAGATTGGAATACTGTCACAGGCTAGTGAAGCAAATACAAAGCACAGGAAACGTAGAATTAACGTGGAAACATAGGCTTATATCGTAGAATTTAAACAATATCACAACGTTTTCACAGTCTCAGATTCATGTCACATGAGAAATTGTGAACACAAGCAAATAAACTGCTGCTCCTTTATGCGTCACATGCTACAGTCTAGCAGAGTGCACCATTAAATAAAGAGTCAGATGTTGGAGGTCTGTTGCAGCCAACCATTGTTGCGGAGATGGCACTTAATGATGATGATACTTTATGCGTCATTGTCGACACGGTTGTATGTGCCATAGTTGCCACTCTTTTCAGCAGAAAGTTCCTTGAAAAAGCAATCATTCCTAATATATACCTCATCATCAGGTGCCATGCCGGGTGGCGTAGGCGGTCATGGCTCTCCACAGCTCTCTGTCCACAGTATTATGTATCAAAGTCGTTGTTGTTTCTTTGCTGTGCCAGGTTGTCAAACTGTCTAATATTTTCTCACGTTGTCGCCCTCTGTCTCTGGTGCCTTCAATCTTGCCTGTTGTGATTATGTTCTCTAAACCTGCCTGTCTCATGAAGTGGCCAAAAAAAGAAAATTGCCTTTTTCTTATATTGTTGATTAAGGTCTGTTTCGCATTTAACTCTTTTAACACCTCTAAATTAGTTTTTCTGGCAGTCCATGGTATTCTCAGCATTCTTCTGTAGAACCACATTTCTGTTGCCTCCAATCTCCCACTTTCTAGTTTGGTTTATTGTCCAAGACTCGCACCCATATGTTAGTATAGGGGTTATATAGCACTGCAGAACTCTCTTTCTCACCTCTAATGACAAGGTCATATTACACAGTATATATTTCATTTTTCTGAATGTTGTTTTTGCCTGTCCTATTCTGCATCTTATCTCTGTTGAACTTCTTCCATCTGCTGTTATAATTGTACCTAGATATTTGAATTGGTGGACCTGTTTTAATACTATATCATTCACTATGATCTTGCAAGGTGTGTTATTTTCTTTCTTTGAAATAACCATTACTTCTGTTTTCTTGATATTTAGGAAGAGGCCTTTCTCTTTGCTTTCTGTGACTACTACTTTAATTAAGTTTTGAAGGTCTTCCTCACTTTTTGCACAGTGAACAGTGTCATCCGCATATCTCAAATTATTTATGTCATGTCCTCCCACTGATATTCCTGGGATATCTACTATTGCACGCAATATGTTTTCACTGCATAGAGATGCTGCAATATATACCTACTAATGGATTAGGGGAGGTAACAACAATTTTTCAACATGTGTTTTATTTATAAGTTATCTCCCACACCTAAGGAAAAAACATTTCCTGCGCTCAACGGAGAAAGACACAACCTGGAATAGGGTAATATGTTCAATGAAGAAAGACACAACTTGGAATAGGGTAATATGTTAATGGATGCCTGTTACGTAAGTTCTATCTATCTATGCGCTAAACCCTTTATTGCCTTTCAGCGTCAGAGTAGTTCTCTGGAGATGACCCTTGTGTGTGCTGAGTATATTGTGGAATTTGTCGCCTTTTTTATTTCGGTGGTCCATCGTTCTCTATGTCTGCTTTCACTGTATCTGTGTAGCATAGCTTGCTGTGGTATGCTGTCTGGTGGTAGTCTGCTGATGTGTGCAAACTATTTAATCTGTTGGATCGTAATATACTCCAAGATTGGGGCGGTGCCGGTTCTTTGTCTAATGTCCTCTTTTCTCACCCTGTCTCTTAGCGAAATTCCTAGGATCTCTCGTATTTAAATCTACATTTTTGTTTCTGAAGATTGTGTCATTTGCCCTAGGGCTTTTTATGCTTTACTACATCTATTGTGTATTTCTTTACTGCTCTTGTCGTCTGTATGCTGTGCTTCAGACAGGACGTGATAATGATGGGATACTGGCGTGATAGAATGCCTCCCTTCTCGTACTAAACATGCATCCATACCCCCCCCCCCTTTTTCACAACTATGCATTTGAGACCCTATATCAACCCCCGGTGTCGCCTCAGTTACACAACTGAGAAGACTTGTGTGATTTTGTCAAACAAAAAAAAGGTTATGTTCTGTCACAAGATACCTACTCACAGCTAGGGATTTATATCATCCACTACCTACCATCGGAAAACGTCGGCCTTAGTTGATAGGCCGGTGGTTCTCAACCTGGGCTATATAGTGTATGGAGGAGAACGACCAGAAATAGAATAGACAAATGAGAAAAGGATAGCAAATAGAACACAGATTCTATTCATATCACATCGAGACACGACTCGCTTTCTAAAACTATTCTGCAATGAATAGTCGAGGGTGGAAGGAGAAAAGGCGGACAAAGAAAATAATGGACCGATAATATCAATGAATGGTCTGGGCATAATTTTTCTACACTAGTCCCAATTACAGAAGATAAAGGTGTTGGAGGGGAGGGAGACTTTTTGTGCCGATGTGGTACCCCTACTACCCTAACGGGTTATGGTTCTTACTATTATTAGGTATTACCTGTATTATTTAAACCACAGAACATTACGTCACAAGTTGTTGTGAGATTCAGTGCGCATACTGTGAAAGAATGTTTGCTGCTCGTATTGATTTCATTAGTCTAATTGACAATCCTTGTGTATTGTAGTGTATATATCTATATGGGGGGGGGATACACGAATAAATACAAATAACAATACACAAGTATTTCCAACGTTTCGAATCGTTACGTCTTTATCAAGAATATTTTTAAAAAACAGCGAAAAAACAATTAAAATAGTACCCCTCTGTGGTGGTAATATTGTTCTTACTGTTTTCATTGTTTTTTGTAGCCATAACCCCTTAGTGATAGTCATCAAGTGAAACTTCAAAAACATGTGCTATATGCAAGTACAATTCTATATATTCACTAAACCATTTGTTGCCTTTCAGTGTCAGGGGTAGAAGAGTTTTCTGGAGACGGCCCGCGTGTGTGCTGAGTATATTCTGGAATTTATCGCCTCTTGTATTTCGGTGGTCCATCGTTTTCGTGGTCGGCCTCTAGGTCTGCAAGTAACATTGTTATTCAGTTTTGCAGCAGTATTACCTTTTATTGATTGTGATATAAGAAAACTGCGTTGATGTCACCAACACATAGTCAAGGTATAACCTTACTACATTGGAATCAACAACATATAGTCAAGGTATAACCTTACTACATTGGAATCACCAACACGTAGTCAAGGTATAACCTTACTACATTGGAATCAACAACATATAGTCAAGGTATAACCTTACTACATTGGAATCACCAACACGTAGTCAAGGTATAACCTTACTACATTGGAATCACCAACACATAGTCAAGGTATAACCTTACTACATTGGAATCACCAACACGTAGTCAAGGTATAACCTTACTACATTGGAATCACCAACACGTAGTCAAGGTATAACCTTACTACATTGGAATCAACAACACGTAGTCAAGGTATAACCTTACTACATTGGAATCAACAACACGTAGTCAAGGTATAACCTTACTACATTGGAATCACCAACACGTAGTCAAGGTATAACGTTACTACATTGGAATCACCAACACATAGTCAAGGTATAGCGTTACTACATTGGAATCACCAACACGTAGTCAAGGTGTAACTTTACTACTTTGGAATCACCAACACATAGTCAAGGTATAACGTTACTACATTGGAATCACCAACACGTAGTCAAGATATAACGTTACTACATTGGAATCACCAACACGTAGTCAAGGTATAACGTTACTACATTGGAATCACCAACACATAGTCAAGGTATAGCGTTACTACATTGGAATCACCAACACGTAGTCAAGGTGTAACTTTACTACTTTGGAATCACCAACACATAGTCAAGGTATAACGTTACTACATTGGAATCACCAACACGTAGTCAAGGTTTAACGTTACTACATTGGAATCACCAACACGTAGTCAAGGTATAACGTTACTACATTGGAATCACCAACACATAGTCAAGGTATAGCGTTACTACATTGGAATCACCAACACGTAGTCAAGGTGTAACTTTACTACTTTGGAATCACCAACACATAGTCAAGGTATAACGTTACTACATTGGAATCACCAACACGTAGTCAAGGTATAACGTTACTACATTGGAATCACCACCACGTAATCAAGGTATAACGTTACTATATTGGAATCACCAACACATAGTCAAGGTACCGTGTTAGATGCATTAACACGCAGTCATATGATATAAGAGTAATCAACTGTCAAAATGAACAAAAATAGGTATGTGTTACCAAAATAAGTCATAAAAGGACCTAACAACTAGAAACAGTGACAGACGAAGTTTCGACTAAGAAAACTTTATCAGGACACAGACAAGCAACAGGCAGTGAATATTACAAACAAACAAACAAACAAACATAGTATGAGAGAAGAGCAAATGAGATGATACGAGAGATCAGATGAGAACGAGAGAGAGAGAGGCAAGAACAGACTAGAGAAAGATTTGTTTAAAAAGAGCACATATAACCAAACAGTAGGAGGAAAATATTGAATAGTTGAGAGAGACGTGTCATGGGAGCAAATAATAGTACGAAAATACATTGATGATACATACAAGTTAGATTAGCTAAATATTAGTCACAGAGTCCGGATGTTGCAATAGGAACATCCATACACGGCGTTGAGGTATAGGGGTACTGCATTGGAGTCATCAACACCAGTGCAGGATTTACATATAAGTTACACAAGCTATAGCGTAGGGCACCCACTTTCCTGAACAATTAAATATATTGCAGCACTATTTGTTCCAATGCTGCAGATCCGAAAGCTTAGGGCCTTATCAAGTTTAAATCCCGCCCTGATCAACACACAGTCACGGTATAGGAGTGCTGCAACAGGATACATCACCACACAGTCACGGTATAGTAGTGCTGCAACATCACCACACAGTCACGGTATAGGAGTGCTGCAACAGGATACATCAACACACAGTCACGGTATAGTAGTGCTGCAACATCAGCACATAGTCACGGTATAGGAGTGCTGCAACATCACCACACAGTCACGGTATAGGAGTGCTTCAACATCAACACACACTCAAGGTATAGGAGTGCTTCAACATCAACACATAGTCACGGTATAGGAGTGCTGCAACAGGATACATCAACACACAGTCAGTAAGTATAGAACTAAAACCTGTTTCGCATCGCTATACCCTACGGTATTTGATGTTTGTTTGTTTGTTTTGCGTTCGCTCCATTGCAACCATCACGGGTGTCCGTGCGATTTCCGCCGGGAGCGTGATTACGTTGTGCTACCGTTATGCGCCTTGTAGGCCTAGCACATCCGATTTCGGCATGCTTTGACAATTCGAGTGGGCTACCCTTAGCCTGTGACAGCCTCTATATCTGTCTCCAGGCACGCTTAGTGGCGACTCTTCGCCCAGACGATTTTGCTCTCGTCTGACTCGCACGTTGTGTTCCACTGTCTATGAACTTGCCTCGTGTAATTGGACGTGCTGTGCCCGTGCCCATTGGGTACTGAACTGTTTCTCATCCGTGAGCCTGGTTCCTTAAGGGGAAGAACTCAACAGAGGAGTTGGGCCCTGGCTCTTTCGCCCTCTTAGCCGAGGTGTCATTCACCGACATCGTGTACCCCTTGTCCAAGTTCGAGTCTCACACCACGCGTTTGAGAGCAAGGCGTTCTCGAGCTGATCGTCCTTGTCCCAATAGCGCCTGAGCCCATCAGGTACTGAACCCTTTCTCTCTTCAAGTGTATTTCCGGTGTAGGAAAACCTGACAGTAAAGTTATGCCAGGGCTAAATCGTTGTCCCTTTTGTGCCTGAGGCGATCGGGTACGGAACCCTTTCTCTCTGCAAGTGTACTTCCGGTATAGGAAACCTTGACAGTAGGTTGGACCAGGACCACCATCGTTGTCCCTTTCTTGCCTAAGCCCACCGGGTACAGAACCCTTTCTCTTCGCGAGCATATTTCCGGTTTAGGAAGGCTCGACATTAGAGTTGGATTAGGTCTTCTTGCTTTACCAAACGCCAATGAATTGGTCTGGGTCTCTGCCTGTAAGGAACACAGGTAACTAGATGCTCGTCTCGAGCTGACTGAGCTTGTATTTCCCCTTTCCTAGAGACTTTTCACTTTCTATTTGCAGTTTGCGCTGCCCTCTAGCGCTGTTCTGCCCTTTCATTGTTTCATTGTACTCGGTATGAAATCTATTTGTCTCTCGCCATGCATCTACCTTTACGTGCATTTTACATTGGCCGCCCCTCCAATGTTCGGACTGGACTGACTAGCTTCACTGTATGTCGACAGTGTCGCTATATGTGGTGATGCTGGTGGTGTCGGAGATATTTTCTGTCTCCTGTGCAGACAAATCTCTTTCCATCTGCTACCTCCACATTCTCGGACACGATCCCCAAATGATTTGGCCAGAATCAGCTCGAGCTGCTGTGTTTCTGTTTCCAGGGTGCACCACGTGGAGGTACATTTGGGATCTTGGTTATTTGCTAACCCTGGGTCCGCCTAGAGCAATGCGTTCCCTTTGCACCCCAGTATTTGATAATACCGCCACCTTCTGTATTCTACACAGTCAGATTCAACTCGTGCCACATTCAACTCGTGCCACATTCAACTGGTGTCACATGCTGTAATTGAGATATTTATGCGTAGTGTCAAGGTTAGTGTTAGTGAGTGCAAGGAAACTGTGTAGACATCAATGTAGGCCTACTACAAAATGGCACGAATATTAAAAGAAAAAAATAACTTACATATGCAAGATTTGTGTTTGGTTCGACCATTCAAAGACTTCTCACGATGTTTTATTCTGGAGTTTTTCCTTGTTCTAGCTATGCTTAGTTAGATTCTGGGCTCATACATTCAATCTGATTGAGTTTGTCTGTGTGGCAACCGAGACATGTACTTCTAGCTCAAGGAGCAAAGAATAGTGACATTGTCGTCTTTCTAGGCAGGAGGCGACTAAGAGAATTTGGGCAATAGGCTGGCAACTTGTCACATGTTAAAAAAAATCCCACGTCACATGCTGTTTCACTATCTTACTGGTGTCTTCTACTAAATAATCTCCATTGATAACCAAGAGATACAGATCAGCGGTCATTGTACATTTATTCTTTTGTCCTAGAGACGGACATGCCAGACATGGCATCACTACGGGTTGGTCAACAAATCTGGCAGAAGAATGATGAAACAGCTGACCCAGAAGTGTGTGCTGCATTTGTGGCAGGACGTGTTAGTGCTGGCTGCGATTCTGGCGTACTGGAATATCTCTCATTTGGGGACTAAACATGCATCCATAATCCCCCTCCTCCCACCCCTTTACACAACCATGCCATTGAGGCAGCATTATATGAGTCTGGGTGTCGCCTCATTTACACAACTGAGAATCTGTGTCTGCCTCACTTACACAACTGAGAATCTGTGTCTGCCTCATTTACACAACTGAGAATCTGTGTCTGCCTCATTTACACAACTGAGAATCTGTGTCTGCCTCATTTACACAACTGAGAATCTGTGTCTGCCTCATTTACACAATTGAGAATCTGTGTCTGCCTCATTTACACAACTGAGAATCTGTGTCTGTCTCATTTACACAACTGAGAATCTGTGTCTGCCTCATTTACACGACTGAGAATCTGTGTCTGCCTCATTTACATGACTGAGAATCTGTGTCTGCCTCATTTACACGACTGAGAATCTGTGTCTGCCTCATTTACACAACTGAGAATCTGTGTCTGCCTCATTTACACAACTGAGAATCTGTGTCTGTCTCATTTACACAACTGAGAATCTGTGTCTGCCTCATTTACACAACTGAGAATCTGTGTCTGCCTCATTTACACAACTGAGAATCTGTGTCTGTCTCATTTACACAACTGAGAATCTGTGTCTGTCTCATTTACACAACTGAGAATCTGTGTCTGTCTCATTTACACAAATGAGAATCTGAGCTTTTATCAGTGAACAACTGAAAATATGTGCTTTTGTCAGTGCACAACTGGAAGGGTGGGGAAGAGAGGGAGACGAGAAGTGACACAAAAGAAAACTTTGTGTCTTCTACGCATTTGACTTTTAAAGTCTTGGGGAGGAGGTGGAGGGGGGGGGATCAATGATTTATTTTCTTGTTTCATAGTGCGACATGTCATGGCTATTCCCTGCGGGGGTGTGCGAGATATGAGGCGGGGGTGTGCGAGATATGAGGCGGGGGTGTGCGAGATATGAGAGATGAACATTAGAGACCAACAACTTCACCTTATAGTTGTGCTTCCTGTGGCGCTGAGTCGTAGGGACGTTTTCGGGAAAGTAGGGGGGGGGGGTGTTAGCTTAAAAAAGGATACCAACTAATCACCTCGTTTTTTTCTTCGTGTAGAGTTTTTTCTTCGTGTAGAATTTCTTTCTTCGTGTAGCGTTTTTTTCTTCGTGTAGCGTTTTTTCTTCGTGTAGTGTTTTTTTCTTCGTGTAGCGTATTTTTCTTCGTGTAGCGTTTTTTTCTTCGTGTAGCGTTCAACTCATAGACCGTTAGTTTTTTTTAATGAAATCCATCAATATGGAAGCTTATTCTACTACTCATAGACCGTTAGTCTGATAGCCAGGGATTTTATGATATGTTTTTGAGAAATCTATGAAGTTCCACCAGATTTTTTTCTTGTTTCCCAGCAGTATCTCGTTTCCTACGGGAGAAGGGGACTTGAAGCCAGCACCGAACCGAAAGTGAAATAGACCTATGTCTTTTATATCAATCTGACGTTTCAGTTACTGTTGGGGGAGTATCTCCTCACGAAGTCTTGATTACCGACATTGACAGATCGATTATTACACTGAAACTGACAAATCGATTATTACACTGAAACTGACAAATCGATTATTACGTTGAAACTGACGAATTTGTTGAGGGAGAAATATGAGGATCTGGTGAAGGAGTAGAAATAAGTTCTCTGGCATGGGCCTAGTAACAGAGTCAGAGCCGTCTTTACGCCATTTTTGGCCCCTGGGCAAAGAAATAGTGTTGGGCCCCTGGGCAAAGAAAGAGTGTCACCCCCCCCCCCCCGAAGCTGTAATGCGAAGATTATTTTTTACAAATATATTTTTAAGTTTAAGTCTTGAAAAAGAACGTTCTCCTGTACAGTTGCTCACCATCATGCACATGAACATGAGTGCAATTTCAATGTTCGGAAAAACAGATTTTAAATTGTCCAAAATTACTTTTTTCGATAAAGCTTTTCTGTGAAGGGAAAATAATTATAGGGATTAAACCTCAATCTACAGAATGTGGTAAATGACATTCCTAAACATTGGTCCAGGTTCAAGGTTGGAAGTGATTGATAAACTTAAAGGGCCCGTTAGCATATAAACACAAAATTATGGGATTTTTATAAAATAATACTAAATTTTATATGGATTTTCCGAAACCGTACAACATATTCGCATGGGGCCCCTATGCTCGTGGGCCCCCGGGCAAATGCCCAACGGGCCTATACGTTAAGACGGCATTGAACAGAGTGACTGAGTAAAAGTCAAAGGACCCTAAACAGGCAGTCCACTTAATCAAGATAGTGTAACACTAAACAGGCAGTCCACTTAATCAAGATAGTGTAACACTAAACAGGCAGTCCACTTAATCAAGATAGCGTAACGCTATTAGATACAAGGTGCCCACTGCAAATTAAATCAGTTTCAATGTAATAATATATTTGTCAATTTCGGTATTGACGAATCGGACACTCACCCTCCCCCGCCCCTCCCAGTAACGGAAAAGGAGTGAAGCTAGATTGGTATAAAAGATAGGCGATTTCACTTTAGTTTACTATATACTTCGGAGATCGTGGTAGTTGGATTACCTGAACAATAACCACTATTTGTTGATAATTGTCATTGTAAAGCCCTGATATAACCAAACTGGACTAACATCCGAGGTTGAAATAAGCGTACCTCATCCGTTTGACTCTACAATTAACCATAACTTTGGTAAATTTTCCCAGTTTGATGCCACAACCGCGGAGAACTGTTCGAGGGTTTTCCCTATGACAGAAAGTCTGAGCTGGCTAAACCCAGAGGTAGAATCCAAATATTCCGATAGCTATAGTAATTGTTTGGGGGCCCGTTGTCTAGTTGGTATTCAGGTCATGAATCAAAGAGGTGAGACGGGCTACAAAAAGGAGCAGCCACATCCGTGAAAAAATAAGTTCGCAGTATTTTCATATAATCAACATTGTTTCACCATAAAAGCAGTATTTAGTTAAAATAAAACATTAGTAAAATATATTTAAATCTTTGATGCGACGATTTTTCTAATTTTTAGGTGTGTTAACGAATTATTTCGGCGTATGAAGACAATCTATAAAAGTTCATCTGGCATCAATAGTAAGAAGTACGTCAGACGTGATAGCAATTTGTGTGCTGTATTTGGTTTTATTTATGCTGTTTATTCCTACATATTTTCATATTTACACTGGACATTTGAACATCGAACAAGGATTATGTCGTGGGAGCTAACGTTTACATTTGTCGCCGTTTTCTGGCTGAGTGGATGTACAAATGCTAGAGTTGAACTAGATAGTTCTTTGGGCCTTACCTGGAATGTAAGTACAGTAACTACAAACTACATTCTCTAGTTCTCGACATTTGTCTTTTCTTTAAGAATTTTCGATCATGTTGTGAAAACAACTGTGATACTCTCGTGATAAAATAAAACCGGACGATATATCGACAGTTATTCTGTCGTCTAGTATCACATTTATTGACATATTAACTAACTACACGTCCTAAAATCTTCTTTGTGCTACAGTTTACAGACCAACAACAAACGATGGATGTTGTCAAATGTCGAAAAAGATGACTAGTTATATTATCGAATCATCCTAGTGTGACTTGTTGCGATCGATGTTCTGAAGTTCATGTTTTATAAGATCATAAACACGCTTGAGTCAACTAATCGTGAAATGATTATTGTTTGTTTGTGTATGTGTGACTTCTCAATTTATGAACATCAACTTCGTTAAACGAATCAATATTTTCTTTTCCTACTGACGACAGTGTCGCCTTTCATATCATCATTACCGTAATGATTACGGCTGCCGAGGTTGGTGTCTTCTGCCTTATTAAAGTAGAGAAGGTTGAAGAATATTTCTAAGTCATCAACAATATAACCGCACTTTACACCAGCCTCTAGACAACACAACACGAAGGATGCATTAAACAAGGAAAGTCTTGGATGGTGGAGGCCAAAGATACTCTTCACAGTCATTGAGTTAGAGGACTTAGGAAGATACCTTTCACAGAGTCATTGAGTTAGAGGACTTAGGAAGATACCCTTCACAGAGTCATTGAGTTAGAGGACTTAGGAAGATACCCTTCACAGAGTCATTGAGTTAGAGGACTTAGGAAGAGGCTGTGAATGGATGAAGGTATATAAGGAAATTCCTTGACAAATGTTGTGATACAGCTAGGAAGAGCATACTGTGCCACCAGAACTGAAGGAATGATGTAAGAACTCATTCGACAGTACTTCAAGTCACAAGATACAATCAGTTACACAGATGATTCAGTAAAAATAGAATCAAACAAGTACAGATAGGTTGCGTCTGTGGGTAGTATGATTACTACTAGATTTCCAACTGCTGAGTTATCACTGATATCATATGGTATGTCGCGGCAGCACATGTAATGTATTGTCTGGCCCGAAAGGGAAGCATGGAATAGCAACATTGTAGAAATATGCATATCATAAGAGGTGACTAAGGGTGTTTGAGGATGGAGTTGACGTCTCATCTCTCAGTAGTAGTTACTAGAAGGCTACTTTCCAGAAATTCAAAGACGTCGAAAGAAACACCAAGTTAAAGCTATTCAACTCTTTCTTGTGTTATTCCAGCACTAACTTATGCTAGAGAAAGCCGGAAATCAACACAGATGAAAAATTAAACAGCCTTGAAAACAAAAGTCTCAGAAAATTGTTGAACATAAAATGGAGCGATTTCATCACAAGTGGTGACCTAAGAAATAAAACAAACCCAGAATTTGTTTAAAATGTTATAAGAAAATGCAACTGGACATATCGGGGACATGTTCTTAGACTAGATGAAAACAGGCTGAACGAGCAAGCCTTCATGTGGAAACCTGAGGGGAAAAGAAAAAGAGGAAGACACACAATTGCCCTAAAAAGACCCGTACTTAATTAAAGAAGGAGAAATAATAGGTTGCTCGTCCATGCAAGAACTAAAAGTACAGGCAACGGACTGCCACGCATGGGGAATCAAAACCTATGCCGTATGTGCCAACTGTGGCACGAAAGGAACTAACTAACAAATTTTGCAGAAGATAGCCATGATATTTGGTGCTATAAAAATTATAATCTATGACCCATCATAATGATGATGAATGGATGTGACTCACAAGACCAATCTTCTTCTTCTTCATCATTCTTCATACAGATATCAGGTTACAGAGCCAATAGCTTCAATGAATTGGGTGATTATCTTCTGGTCATCCATGGAACCTCTCAAGTCTGCTATTAGTGCCGTCTCAGTAGGCCATATTTTCTCCCTCTCTTCTTCATAGAGTTGACAGGCAGAAGACCAATCTGAACCACACAGAGACTTCCAAAGTAAGCTCAATCAATCACAGGCCCAATTGTTTTCTACCATTGTGTGCTGATGTGTCTTTTTTAGATGTTTAGCATTTGAACTAACTACTATCATGTTCTCCCTTTCTCTGTGTACCATTCTTAAACTTCTCCTCCATGCAACACAATCTGTGACATCATGATTCCGTATCAATCTGTGACATCATGATTCCGTATCAATCCTTGTATCGTGCATGTCGCTTTTGCATATATCTTTGTACCGAAGTAGATGTCAACCATGAGATCTTTTCCCAGACGGCAATTCTCCATAAAATAGATTCTTCAGTATTCTATCATCTTCTATTCTCCAAGTGTGCCCCCGTCAACAGAGTCTGTGCAGACTGAGCATAGACAAAAACTGGGTATTGCCTGTTCTTATCGCAGTTTTTTAATCATCGGTCAAAGCAACCCAAAATTTAGCCAACCATGCTGACATCAGATATGTTAGACTGAATAGTGCAGATGTCATAGCAAAGATGTCATCGTCATTAGTAGCCAGCACCACAGCACTGAGGACATACCTGGTACCCATTTCTCAGCTCTCCAATCCATCAGCCATCTATGGGAGTATACTTCACCAATACTGCCACTTGGGCAGTGTAAACCATGCCCAAACACTGTATTCACTTACCACATGGACAGTGTGAAACAAGAGCCAAGACTATTCACTGACCATTGTGACAGTGTAAAAAAAGGTCCAACACTGTATTCACTGACCACTTGGACAGTGTCAAATAAGGTCCAACACTGTATTCACTGACCATTTGGACAGTGAAAAAGGTCCAACACTGTAATTAACTGACCACTTGGACAGTGTCAAATAAGGTCTAACACTGTATTCACTGACCACATGGACAGTGTGAAAAAAGGCCCAACACTGTAATTAACTGACCACTTGGCAGTGTGAAACACAGCCCAATTCTGTATTCACTGACCACTTGGACAGTGTAAAACAAGACCCAACACTGTTTTTGACAAAATAAATGGCCAAAACATTCAGGGTTTATCGCTATATCTAGAATAGAAATGATATAAACTTAGTGTATCGAGATTTTTCTGTGTATCTTTCTGTGACAACTAGAGTGAAATCTGGACAGTATATCTGGACATTGTGAAATCTGGAAGTCTATCTGGACATTGTGAAATCTGGACAGTCTATCTGGACATTTGTTTTCCTGTTTCTCTCCAACATTCATACCCACATACAATAGTATAGAAACTATACGAATGTCTCCAACATTCATCCCCACATTCAATAGTATAGAAACTATATGAATGTCTCCAACATTCATACCCACATACAATAGTATAGAAACTATATGAATGTCTCCAACATTCATACCCACATACAATAGTATAGAAACTATATGAATGTCTCCAACATTCATCCCCACATACAATAGTATAGAAACTATACGAATGTCTCCAACATTCATCCCCACATACAATAGTATAGAAACTATACGAATGTCTCCAACATTCATCCCCACATACAATAGTATAGAAACTATACGAATGTCTCCAACATTCATCCCCACATACAATAGTATAGAAACTATACGAATGTCTCCAACATTCATCCCCACATACAATAGTATAGAAACTATACGAATGTCTCCAACATTCATCCCCACATACAATAGTATAGAAGATGACTTTCTTATATTCCTAGTTGTGTTTGGATGCTATACCGTATCATAAGATTAGATGTGCACTTATTGTTTTGTTGTATGTGACTGAATAATCTATTTTTTCCTTGATAAACTCCTACAGCTACCTAAGTAAGATATAGTCGGGGAATAACAAACTGCATTAACTTGTGATTTACAGCTTTGCTGACAATATCTGTATCCTGTGACCTGACAATTTTAGCGTGACATTTTGGGATATAATTTTGCATTTCCTTCATCATTTCGTTACAGCCTGTTGTCTAGGGTCATAATGTTGTGGTTGAGTGTGATCTGGGCAGTTTGTTTGCATGCACTGGTAGCTGTCATCATCACTGCACTCTGGACACAACCATGGGTGCTCCCATCTCCCATTGAATGTATTCACCATTACTCGATGACCACAGTTGCAGGTCTCTGGTGGTTGATTCGCATTCTTCTAATCATACAGTCACATATTATGTCGGTGTGTTCACAGAAATGGTATAACTGTCACTATCACATATTAGGTCAGTGTGTGTGTGTGTCACAGGGATGGTATAACTGTCACTATCACATTATAGGTCAATGTGTGTGTGTCACAGAAATGGTATAACTGTCACTATCACATATTAGGTCAGTGTGTGTGTGTGTGTGTCACAGAAATGGTATAACTGTCACTATCACATATTAGGTCAGTGTGTGTGTGTGTCACAGAAATGGTATAATTGTCACTATCACATATTAGGTCAGTGTGTGTGTCACAGAAATGGTATAATTTTCACTATCACATATTAGGTCAGTGCGTGTGTGTGTGTCACAGAAATGGTATAATTGTCACTATCACATATTAGGTCAGTGTGTGTGTGTGTGTTTCTCTCACAGAGATGGTATAATTGTCACTATCACATATTAGGTCAGTGCGTGTGTCACAGAAATGGTATAACTATCACTATCACATATTAGGTCAGTGTGTGTGTGTTTCTCTCACAGAAATGGTATAACTATCACTATCACATATTAGGTCAGTGTGTGTGTGTTTCTCTCACAGAAATGGTATAACTGTCACTATCACATATTAGGTCAGTGTGTGTGTCACAGAAATGGTATAACTATCACTATCACATATTAGGTCAGTGTGTGTGTGTTTCTCTCACAGAAATGGTATAACTATCACTATCACATATTAGGTCAGTGTGTGTGTGTTTCTCTCACAGAGATGGTATAACTGTCACTATCACATATTAGGTCAGTGTGTGTGTGTGTCACAGAGATGGTATAACTGTCACTATCACATATTAGGTCAGTGTGTGTGTGTCACAGAGATGGTATAACTGTCACTATCACATATTAGGTCAGTGTGTGTGTGTCACAGAGATGGTATAACTGTCACTATCACATATTAGGTCAGTGTGTGTGTCACAGAGATGGTATAATTGTCACTATCACATATTAGGTCAGTGCGTGTGTCACAGAAATGGTATAACTATCACTATCACATATTAGGTCAGTGTGTGTGTGTTTCTCTCACAGAAATGGTATAACTATCACTATCACATATTAGGTCAGTGTGTGTGTGTTTCTCTCACAGAAATGGTATAACTGTCACTATCACATATTAGGTCAGTGTGTGTGTCACAGAAATGGTATAACTATCACTATCACATATTAGGTCAGTGTGTGTGTGTTTCTCTCACAGAGATGGTATAACTGTCACTATCACATATTAGGTCAGTGTGTGTGTGTGTCACAGAGATGGTATAACTGTCACTATCACATATTAGGTCAGTGTGTGTGTGTGTCACAGAGATGGTATAACTGTCACTATCACATATTAGGTCAGTGTGTGTGTGTGTCACAGAGATGGTATAACTGTCACTATCACATATTAGGTCAGTGTGTGTGTGTGTCACAGAGATGGTATAACTGTCACTATCACATATTAGGTCAGTGTGTGTGTGTGTCACAGAGATGGTATAACTGTCACTATCACATATTAGGTCAGTGTGTGTGTGTCACAGAGATGGTATAACTGTCACTATCACATATTAGGTCAGTGTGTGTGTGTCACAGAGATCGTATAACTGTCACTATCACATATTAGGTCAGTGTGTGTGTGTCACAGAGATGGTATAACTGTCACTATCACATATTAGGTCAGTGTGTGTGTCACTGAAATGGTATAATTGTCACTATCACATATTAGGTCAGTGTGTGTGTGTCACAGAGATGGTATAACTGTCACTATCACATATTAGGTCAGTGTGTGTGTCACAGAAATGGTATAACTGTCACTATCACATATTAGGTCACAGAAATGGTATAATTGTCACTATCACATATTAGGTCAGTGTGTGTGTGTCACAGAGATGGTATAACTGTCACTATCACATATTAGGTCAGTGTGTGTGTGTCACAGAAATGGTATAATTTTCACTATCACATATTAGGTCAGTGTGTGTGTGTTTCTCTCACAGAAATGGTATAATTGTCACTATCACATATTAGGTCAGTGTGTGTGTGTGTGTCACAGAAATGGTATAACTGTCACTATCACATATTAGGTCAGTGTGTGTGTGTCACAGAAATGGTATAATTGTCACTATCACATATTAGGTCAGTGTGTGTGTGTGTGTCACAGAAATGGTATAATTGTAACTATCACATATTAGGTCAGTGTGTGTGTTTCTCTCACAGAAATGGTATAATTGTCACTATCACATATTAGGTCAGTGTGTGTGTGTTTCTCTCACAGAAATGGTGTAACTATCACTATCACATATTAGGTCAGTGTGTGTGTTTCTCTCACAGAGATGGTATAACTGTCACTATCACATATTAGGTCAATGTGTGTGTGTGTGTCACAGAAATGGTATAATTGTCACTATCACATATTAGGTCAGTGTGTGTGTGTGTGTCACAGAAATGGTATAATTGTCACTATCACATATTAGGTCAGTGTGTGTGTGTGTGTCACAGAAATGGTATAATTGTCACTATCACATATTAGGTCAGTGTGTGTGTGTGTGTCACAGAAATGGTATAACTGTCACTATCACATATTAGGTCAGTGTGTGTGTGTCACAGAAATGGTATAATTGTCACTATCACATATTAGGTCAGTGTGTGTGTGTGTGTCACAGAAATGGTATAATTGTAACTATCACATATTAGGTCAGTGTGTGTGTTTCTCTCACAGAAATGGTATAATTGTCACTATCACATATTAGGTCAGTGTGTGTGTGTTTCTCTCACAGAAATGGTATAACTATCACTATCATATATTAGGTCAGTGTGTGTGTTTCTCTCACAGAGATGGTATAACTGTCACTATCACATATTAGGTCAGTGTGTGTGTGTCACAGAGATGGTATAACTGTCACTATCATATATTAGGTCAGTGTGTGTGTGTGTGTTTCTCTCACAGAAATGGTTTAACTGTCACTATCACATATTAGGTCAGTGTGTGTGTGTGTGTCACAGAAATGGTATAATTGTAACTATCACATATTAGGTCAGTGTGTGTGTGTGTGTCACAGAAATGGTATAATTGTAACTATCACATATTAGGTCAGTGTGTGTGTGTTTCTCTCACAGAGATGGTATAACTGTCACTATCACATATTAGGTCTGTGTGTGTGTGTTTCTCTCACAGAGATGGTATAACTGTCACTATCACATATTAGGTCAGTGTGTGTGTGTTTCTCTCACAGAGATGGTATAATTGTCACTATCACATATTAGGTCAGTGTGTGTGTGTCACAGAGATGGTATAACTGTCACTATCACATATTAGGTCAGTGTGTGTGTGTGTGTCACAGAGATGGTATAACTGTCACTATCACATATTAGGTCAGTGTGTGTGTCACAGAGATGGTATAACTGTCACTATCACATATTAGGTCAGTGTGTGTGTTTCTCTCACAGAGATGGTATAATTGTCACTATCACATATTAGGTCAGTGTGTGTGTGTTTCTCTCACAGAGATGGTATAATTGTCACTATCACATATTAGGTCAGTGTGTGTGTGTTTCTCTCACAGAGATGGTATAATTATCACTATCACATATTAGGTCAGTGTGTGTGTGTGTGTCACAGAAATGGTATAATTGTAACTATCACATATTAGGTCAGTGTGTGTGTTTCTCTCACAGAAATGGTATAATTGTCACTATCACATATTAGGTCAGTGTGTGTGTGTCACAGAGATGGTATAACTGTCACTATCATATATTAGGTCAGTGTGTGTGTGTGTGTTTCTCTCACAGAAATGGTTTAACTGTCACTATCACATATTAGGTCAGTGTGTGTGTGTTTCTCTCACAGAGATGGTATAACTGTCACTATCACATATTAGGTCAGTGTGTGTGTGTTTCTCTCACAGAGATGGTATAACTGTCACTATCACATATTAGGTCAGTGTGTGTGTGTTTCTCTCACAGAGATGGTATAACTGTCACTATCACATATTAGGTCAGTGTGTGTGTGTTTCTCTCACAGAGATGGTATAACTGTCACTATCACATATTAGGTCAGTGTGTGTGTGTCACAGAGATGGTATAACTGTCACTATCATATATTAGGTCAGTGTGTGTGTGTGTGTTTCTCTCACAGAAATGGTTTAACTGTCACTATCACATATTAGGTCAGTGTGTGTGTCACAGAAATGGTATAATTGTAACTATCACATATTAGGTCAGTGTGTGTGTGTGTGTCACAGAAATGGTATAATTGTAACTATCACATATTAGGTCAGTGTGTGTGTGTTTCTCTCACAGAGATGGTATAATTGTCACTATCACATATTAGGTCAGTGTGTGTGTGTTTCTCTCACAGAAATGGTATAACTGTCACTATCACATATTAGGTCAGTGTGTGTGTGTTTCTCTCACAGAGATGGTATAACTGTCACTATCACATATTAGGTCAGTGTGTGTGTGTGTGTCACAGAGATGGTATAATTGTCACTATCACATATTAGGTCTGTGTGTGTGTGTTTCTCTCACAGAGATGGTATAACTGTCACTATCACATATTAGGTCAGTGTGTGTGTGTGTGTCACAGAAATGGTATAATTGTAACTATCACATATTAGGTCAGTTTGTGTGTGTTTCTCTCACAGAGATGGTATAATTGTCACTATCACATATTAGGTCAGTGTGTGTGTGTTTCTCTCACAGAAATGGTATAACTGTCACTATCACATATTAGGTCAGTGTGTGTGTGTTTCTCTCACAGAGATGGTATAACTGTCACTATCACATATTAGGTCAGTGTGTGTGTGTTTCTCTCACAGAAATGGTATAACTGTCACTATCACATATTAGGTCAGTGTGTGTGTGTTTCTCTCACAGAGATGGTATAATTGTCACTATCACATATTAGGTCAGTGTGTGTGTCACAAAAATGGTATAACTGTCACTATCACATATTAGGTCAGTGTGTGTGTGTTTCTCTCACAGAGATGGTATAACTGTCACTATCACATATTAGGTCAGTGTGTGTGTGTGTGTCACAGAGATGGTATAACTGTCACTATCACATATTAGGTCAGTGTGTGTGTGTGTGTCACAGAGATGGTATAACTGTCACTATCACATATTAGGTCAGTGTGTGTGTGTGTGTGTCACAGAGATGGTATAACTGTCACTATCACATATTAGGTCAGTGTGTGTGTTTCTCTCACAGAGATGGTATAATTGTCACTATCACATATTAGGTCAGTGTGTGTGTGTTTCTCTCACAGAGATGGTATAATTGTCACTATCACATATTAGGTCAGTGTGTGTGTGTTTCTCTCACAGAGATGGTATAATTATCACTATCACATATTAGGTCAGTGTGTGTGTGTGTGTCACAGAAATGGTATAATTGTAACTATCACATATTAGGTCAGTGTGTGTGTTTCTCTCACAGAAATGGTATAATTGTCACTATCACATATTAGGTCAGTGTGTGTGTGTCACAGAGATGGTATAACTGTCACTATCATATATTAGGTCAGTGTGTGTGTGTGTGTTTCTCTCACAGAAATGGTTTAACTGTCACTATCACATATTAGGTCAGTGTGTGTGTGTTTCTCTCACAGAGATGGTATAACTGTCACTATCACATATTAGGTCAGTGTGTGTGTGTTTCTCTCACAGAGATGGTATAACTGTCACTATCACATATTAGGTCAGTGTGTGTGTGTTTCTCTCACAGAGATGGTATAACTGTCACTATCACATATTAGGTCAGTGTGTGTGTGTTTCTCTCACAGAGATGGTATAACTGTCACTATCACATATTAGGTCAGTGTGTGTGTGTCACAGAGATGGTATAACTGTCACTATCATATATTAGGTCAGTGTGTGTGTGTGTGTTTCTCTCACAGAAATGGTTTAACTGTCACTATCACATATTAGGTCAGTGTGTGTGTCACAGAAATGGTATAATTGTAACTATCACATATTAGGTCAGTGTGTGTGTGTGTGTCACAGAAATGGTATAATTGTAACTATCACATATTAGGTCAGTGTGTGTGTGTTTCTCTCACAGAGATGGTATAATTGTCACTATCACATATTAGGTCAGTGTGTGTGTGTTTCTCTCACAGAAATGGTATAACTGTCACTATCACATATTAGGTCAGTGTGTGTGTGTTTCTCTCACAGAGATGGTATAACTGTCACTATCACATATTAGGTCAGTGTGTGTGTGTGTGTCACAGAGATGGTATAATTGTCACTATCACATATTAGGTCTGTGTGTGTGTGTTTCTCTCACAGAGATGGTATAACTGTCACTATCACATATTAGGTCAGTGTGTGTGTGTGTGTCACAGAAATGGTATAATTGTAACTATCACATATTAGGTCAGTGTGTGTGTGTTTCTCTCACAGAGATGGTATAATTGTCACTATCACATATTAGGTCAGTGTGTGTGTGTTTCTCTCACAGAAATGGTATAACTGTCACTATCACATATTAGGTCAGTGTGTGTGTGTTTCTCTCACAGAGATGGTATAACTGTCACTATCACATATTAGGTCAGTGTGTGTGTGTTTCTCTCACAGAAATGGTATAACTGTCACTATCACATATTAGGTCAGTGTGTGTGTGTTTCTCTCACAGAGATGGTATAATTGTCACTATCACATATTAGGTCAGTGTGTGTGTCACAGAAATGGTATAACTGTCACTATCACATATTAGGTCAGTGTGTGTGTGTTTCTCTCACAGAGATGGTATAACTGTCACTATCACATATTAGGTCAGTGTGTGTGTGTTTCTCTCACAGAAATGTTATAACTGTCACTATCACATATTAGGTCAGTGTGTGTGTGTTTCTCTCACAGAAATGGTATAATTGTCACTATCACATATTAGGTCAGTGTGTGTGTCACAGAAATGGTATAACTGTCACTATCACATATTAGGTCAGTGTGTGTGTGTGTGTCACAGAGATGGTATAACTGTCACTATCACATATTAGGTCAGTGTGTGTGTGTCACAGAGATGGTATAACTGTCACTATCACATATTAGGTCAGTGTGTGTGTGTCACAGAAATGGTATAATTGTCACTATCACATATTAGGTCAGTGTGTGTGTGTGTGTTTCTCTCACAGAGATGGTATAACTGTCACTATCACATATTAGGTCAGTGTGTGTGTGTGTCACAGAGATGGTATAACTGTCACTATCATATATTAGGTCAGTGTGTGTGTGTGTTTCTCTCACAGAAATGGTTTAACTGTCACTATCACATATTAGGTCAGTGTGTGTGTGTGTGTCAGAGAGATGGTATAAATGTCACTATCACATATTAGGTCAGTGTGTATGTGTGTCACATAAATGGTATCACATTCTATGATAGTTTCTGTAATAATTTGTCTGATATAATAAGGGTACTCATACAGAACTCTACTTAGTCATCTGTTACAGTTGTAGACCAGGTTTACTATATGATTGTACAACTACATTTAAATGTATTGTTAATTTTATTTCATCTACATGTATTTTCCACAAATACAACTGGCAAGTGATCCACACAAAGTTAATTTAGAATACACAGGAACACAAATATTTAAATGAAAATCACATCTAAAAAACATGCAAAAGTAAATAGGATTGATATCATCAAAAAATCTGGCAAAATATTATAGGCTAGCTATATATCACGTGGCCTGTTTGTTCTTTTGTGAAGCCAAACATTTTTTTGGTTTGTATATCAATAAGCCTTCACAACAAATATGTTTCTCCTTCTAGACATTTATGAGACAGATTAGCATTCCGAATTCTGCACGTAACGATGGAAATAACTGGCACCTGAACAATGCAGGATAACTCTGTATGAATAAATCCTGTATGACTTACTTCCCATCTATATCAGGCGCTATCAAATACAAACTGGATTTTAATATGAAATCCCATCATTTTTTGTATTTAAGCTTCTTATTTTTTCTTTTACGTGTTAAATCTCATACTGACGTGCATGGTATGGTCCGTGGCGTGAAATATGTATTGTTAAATATACCCTGTTCACTCTAAGAATGAAGTGGGCCAGTGCTTCTGATTGGTTGTTGACGCAGAACGCATTACTGCATTGTTAAGTAACCAATAATATTGTTTTTACATTTTGTACTTAAATATTGTTTTTAAATGTTTTAAATAATATTGTTTTTGTCTTCATCTGTTTAAAAATCACCTGTTGTGGCGGGTAATGTGGGTGTGTGTTGACCCCCTTCATTTTTAAAGTGAACAGAGTATAATTTACAACGTGGTTGCGAAATCTATGTCGTTCTTTCAAGCGCATCCGTCTTCAGTATGACATTTTCAGGTATGACAATACTATTATGGTCATTCCTCCATAGCCGCCTTTATCTACATGAATCATAGTTCAGTGTTGCCATTTATTTCTCTACTTTATGTGCCATATAACACATTAATGATTTTATAAAGTAAACAACATACGTTTATAAATAAATGTATTTCGTACAATCATTAGCCACGAGTTCTCAGATACGGTGCAATAGTAACTTCTTTACAACGGTTGATTTCCATGAGGAGTTCATCAGTTGATTGCACAGGCATACCAATCTTCCAACATTCTATACTCAGTAATATTCCAACACTCCAGACACAACAATCTACCAACATTCTCAACACAACAATCTTCAAACATCCTCAACACAACAATCTTCAAACATCCTCAACACAACAATCTACCAACATCTTTAACACACTAATCTGCAAACACTCCTTACTTAAAAATTTCCGAATATTACAAATCTCCCAACAATATCCCATATTCAGTAGTTTTCGATTATCCCCGACTCTCCAATCTCCTTACATTATCATCTCTTCACGAATCTCCCGACATTATCACGAGTCAGCAGTGATTATCCCTGACTCACTCTCCTCCTCCCCCCCCCCATCCCAATTATCCGCTCACTTGTGATTTCTCTTGTCAACGAAAGTGCGACAATCGTAGTTCGGTTTATCCAATCCGCGAGCCTTGTCACAGATTTTGTAACGCGAAAAATCAATGTTTATGATTGTTGTATCGAAAATGGCTTATTTTATGGGCCATTTTATCAGCAAGATTGTTTCTCAATGTTATTGATCTTGTAATATGAAACCATGCTTGTGGTTATTGTTATGACTTGTGTTTATGAGTTTCAGATTGTTATTACACCGTTTTCAAGCTTGAGGTTTTTTGTTTTTTTTTTTAAACTGAAAGACACCGAGCGATGTGGTACTGTCTGTCTAAAAAATACACACGATGGTTCAAGTGTGTCTGCAATGTCCTTGCACAACATACTGTGGAATAATCTGCGTGGCTCAGATTGGCTTCATTTTAATGTATTGTAGATTATATATCGTATTGTGCAACCATCGCCCGTGTGTTGTCGGGGCCCGAAAGGGGAGCAAAGAATAGCAACACTGTTTACCTTCCATGCATGTCGTACGAGGCGACTAAGGATGTTATGGGATGGAGTTGGCTGGCCCATCCCATATAGGGTCAGTGACCCAATGCTATGCTGAAGTAGGATATGTCAGGCCGAAAGGCGCATATATCGCAGCAATGCTGTAAACCATGACACAACGCATTCCGTTCTCCGGACTACATCCTGCTGATCTGCAGGAGTTTGTGAATGAACGCAGAAGAAGAATCGCAACTATAATTATTGTCTATCCCCAGATGGTATTGTCGTAGCTTCCACACCTGCCGTTGATCGTAGAGGTTTGTGAAGGAGATATACTCTGCGTGTAGAAGAGAGATCTAGCAGTACCATTGCCCTGATAGAAGAGAGATCTAGTAGTACCATTGCCCTGATAGAAGAGAGATCTAGCAGTACCATTGCCCTGATAGAAGAGAGATCTAGTAGTACCATTGCGCTGATAGAAGAGAGATCTAGTAGTACCATTGCCCTGATAGAAGAGAGATCTAGCAGTACCATTGCCCTGATAGAAGAGAGATCTAGTAGTACCATTGCCCTGATAGAAGAGAGATCTAGTAGTACCATTGCCCTGATAGAAGAGAGATATAGTGAGCGTTTGAGAACGAACTCCTACAACAAGAAGCTTCGAAAGGATGTGGTTTATAAGGAAGATGGCATAGAAAGGATATGGGTTATAAGGGAGATGGTTTAGAAGAAATTTCGTCTGTAAGGAAGATGGTATAGAAGGGATGTGGTTTATAAGGGAGATGGGTTAGAAGGAGTGTGGTTTATAAAGGAGATGTCTTAGAAGTCAGTCAGTCAGATCCTCTTTTGCCAAGTTTGGCACATATGGCGGATGTCATAGTTCTTCATGACTGTCTGTCAGTTGTCTTGTTTGGCATATAGGCGGATGTCATAGTTCTTATGACTGTCGGTCAGTTGCCAAGGATTGCAGGTCATGTGCATTTATGCCTGTTGATTTTAATTCATTCATAAATGTTCTTCTGATCGTTGTTTTTGGTCTTCCCTGTTTTCTTTTCCAGTCTGGTGTCCACATGAAGGCTTATCGTGGAATTATGTCCTCCTTCATTCTACGTATGTGGCCGATGTATGTCCAGCGACGTTTTCTGATAATGTTCGTCACATATTCTTGTTTTGTCTCCTCTCTTAGTATGTCGTTTGATTTGAAATCTTTCCAATTAGTATTTGTCTTTTTCTGAGGCATCTATTCTCGAAGGCAACTAACTTCTTATCCATTATTCCGGTAGATTTCCAACTTTCACATCCATATGTCAATGATGGAATTACACTTGTATTGAAAAGTCGCAGTTTGATGTGTTTACTTGCGATATTCGATCTCCAGATGTTTGAGAGTTTGTTAAAGGCGTTGGAGGCGAGAGCGATTCGAGTCCTGATTTCTGAGTTGGTATCCCCGTCTGCTGATATCTAGCTTCCCAAATATACGAAATTTGAAACGTTGACTAGTATATTATCATCTAGTTTAATTGATTCTGTCAGGCCGGTAAAGTTCATGATTTTCGTTTTATGTGTGTTTATTTGAAGGCATATCTGTTGCGCAAAAATGTGAGTCTTTCTATTTTTTTCTTGGAGATCTTGGTGTATTGAACTCAGTAGAACAATATCATCTGTGAAGGTGAGATTTTTCGGGGTCTTGTTGTTTACCCATTTGATTGCTAGTTGTTTCTGGTTTGTGCATTTCTTCATCACCCAGTGAATCGCGATGAAAAACATTTTTGGGGACAAAACACATCATTGTTTTACTCCCGTTTTCACTGGGAACCAGCTGGAAAAGCCACTTTCTGTTCTTACACAGCGAGCCGTATCGGAGTAAAAAGCTTTCATGATATTGATGTATGTCGTCGGGATGCCGTAAAGCGTAAGAGTTTTCCAGAGAGTTGGTATGTGAAGACTATCTAAAGTCTTCTGGAAATCTACAAAATTTAGCATGAGTTTTGAATGTCTTTCTGTGGAGTCTTCTATTATTGTTCTTAAGGTGTAGATGTGATCTATTGTTGAGCGGTTAGGTCTGAAGCCCGCGTGTTCTTCTCTGAGAGCCTCATCGATGGAATGTCTTAGTGTTTGTAGTAATATACTGAGAAAGACTTTACCAGGCATGGATAGTAGTGTGATACCTCGCCAATTGTTGTAATCAGACAGATCTTCTTTCTTTGGTAATTTAACAATTATTCCATTTTTTCATTGTGTCATATTTGGCTGGATAGAGATAATATATGGTTTATGGAAGTGTCGTCAGCTGCTTTTAACATTTCTCCTGAAATGTCTTCTTCAGTGGCTTTATGGTTTTTCAAATTTTTTATAGTTGATTTAATCTCCTCAAGTGTTATATTCTCACATGATGTATTTAATAGTGGCATTTGGTTATCCTCCGTTGTGGTGGGAATTTTTGTGATTATTGGTCTGTTCAAAAGTTTGTTAAAGTGTTCAGCCCTCCTTAGTTTTTGTTCTTCTGAGATCAGTGTTTTGCCGTGTTTGTCTTTTACAGGAATGTTTGTTCTTGGTGGGCTGTTACCTAATTGTTTTATGATATTAAATAGTGTTCTGCTGTCGCCTATTTTTGATGCGTTTTCCGCTTCAGTTGTTAGAATTTCGATGTAGTGGTGTTTGTCCTTTTTAATGCTTGACTTTACTTCTTTTTCTAGAAGGTTGTATTGTTGTTTGCTGAGTTCTTAGAAGTGATGTGGTTTATAACGGAGATGTCTTAGAAGGGATGTCGTTAAGTAAAATGTACCCTCTGATGGTGAGGCACACACTCTCAACCACGGACATTAGTCCAACGTTGTTATATCAGAGCTTTTCAACCATAGAGAAATAGCGAAATTCCATTTCTAGTAATCCAGCCACTACTACCGTCGTGATATACATAAAGATTAATTTTAAGACTTAGAAGGGATGGCACATGCAACTTTAGCACGTCTTCTGGGTCACTGCGATCCTATATGGGATAGCCATAGATTGAGAGATATAAAATATGGACGTCTTAACACCTGAATACTATCACAACAGAACTGATAGCCAATTCCTGAAACAATTTAATGTAGTCACCTGCACCCGAGCAACTAGAGATATATGGAAATCTGTAGTTACCTGGACCAGCAGAACTAGTAGTATGTCGGAATCAGCGCTCACGTGGTCCAAGACAGCTAGAGAGATGTGGAGACCGTGCTAAGTCGGATCTGTCGGGACGAAAGGCTCAGATATCACAGCACAGCTGTAAAGTATGACACAATTCATTCCGGACTACATCCTGCTAATTCGTAGGAGTTTGAGAAGGAATGTAGAAAAAAGAAGAAACTACATCCTGTAATTAACATCTGTCATTCCTACCAGCCCTGCTTCCATCAACAGAAGTTTGCAGAATTACTCATCATCATTAAGTGCCGTCTCCGCAACGAAGGTTGGCTGCAACGTATCTCCAACATCTCCTGTCTCTTGTCTTCGTGGTGCACTCTGCTAGACTGTAACCTGTCCATCGTGTAATGTTACTCTCCCACTTGTATCTCTGCCTACCTCTTGCTCGCTTCCCTTTGACTTTACCCTCAAGTAAGGTCTTCAATAAGGTGTCATGTCTTTTAATGTGTCCAAAGTATTTTATTTGCCTGATCTTTATTTCTCTTAGTAGTTCTTTCTTCATATTAAGTGTCTTTAGCACCTCTTTATTTGTTTTCTTCTCTTTCCATGATGTTCTCCCTATTCTTCTATATACCCACATCTCAAAGGCATCAATTTTGTCTTCTAATTGTTTATTTAGTGTCCATGTTTCTGGGCCATACATTAATATGGAATAGATGTAGCATTTTATAATTCTCATTTTTAACTTGTTTGTAATTTGTTTAGATATTAATAATTTCCTCATGTCATTGAAGGTACTTTTAGCCATTCCTATTCTCCTTTTAACTTCTGTTTCACATCTGCCATCATTTGTGACTATGTGTCCAAGATATTGATATTGTTTTACTTGCTGTAGTTTCTCTTTCTGTATGTTTATGTTTACCTCCTGTTCTTCTGTGTCTTTGCTGATTATCATGGTTTTTGTTTTTTGAATGTTTATATCCAGTCCATATTCATTACTTGATTTATTGACTTGATCTATTAGTCTTTGTAGTTCATGTTCACTTTCTGCTAAAAGAACAGTGTCATCTGCATATCTAATGTTTATTATTTTCCCATTGATCTTGAGTCCTGGTATTTCTTCTATATCTGCAGAATTACTGCAGACAACATATTCTCTCTTGTATATACTCATCTCTCATTCGTGTACCACCCTCTGCTTCCACTTTTCTTCTTCTCTCCCCCGATTCTATATCGCACCCCACCTTTCTTGCATCTATTTTTCTCCCGAACCCCTTCTCTCACAATTTCCTCATTTTAATATAACTTCTGGTTACGGGTGTCAAAACCTGAGTCAATAAGTGACACAGTCACAGTTGCAGCGGCGGAGATCAGGATACTTTTAGCTGTTAAGGCCTTCTCGACCTGATCTTAATTTCTACTTAATTAATGCTAACAACTAGCACGTGTTGTAGCCTCCGTCTACTACCCCTTTCCTGGCTGCCAGGTTTTGTGGCAGGAGAATAGAGATGACTTTAACCCAGCATATTGGAGGGGTTTCTGGGGAAACTCGTTGATGGGAAAGTTATTGCGAGAGTAGCACAGTTCACGATTTATAAAGTTCGCTCTTCCCCCCCCCCCCTGTTGGCTATATGTCTATATCTATGGTTCGACTCTCGCAAATACAAGTCCTACTGGCAGAATTAAAACAAGCTTTCATACACGATGATTGTGATTATTACCGTGACTTCTCCTTGGTTACTATGTATATATATATATACTTTGTGTCGCCGATCAACGAAATGCACGGAAATAATTGGAAACATGACGTAAAAATGCTTGTTTTGATTCTAATGGTTGGTCTTCTATTGCCGAAGGGTCACGATTTGGAGTTTTGTTTCTTGTATAAATAGGACAGTGTTGTCTATTTCTTTCTTTGTACCAATGAGTTTAATATGCATATCAGAAGGGTCAGAGTGTGCACCATAATGTGTCATACTTTGTGCGGTTCTAAACTGATTGTTCACAGTACATTGCTTCGTAACTATTGTGGAATGTTTAGGCGGGCAAAACAATGTTTTGTGGCATTGTCAGGGCAGAACCTGTTCTATGCATAGAACCTGCAGCTAGATCACATGGAATTAGGATGTAGCTACTTGTATGGTGAACACTCCTTACTAAAGAAATGAAACTGCGCAGACAAGATCATACATTCTAACATTGTTACTGTATCGTCCCGACCTGACACATGCCCCTGCTCAGATTTCCTCCTTGCTCTCTTATCTTTTGTCTGACATTATTCAAACTCATACGCATATGTAACCCCCCTCCCCCTTCAACCCTCCACAAGTGTCCGCTATTCCTTCATTAATCATTTCTGGTTATCACACTACTCGCTTATCACCGACAGGACATTTGATATCACATAAACCTTCTACAAGCATTGATATCTGATATTAGAGATGCTTTCACGTCTATCTGTGTTGTTCAGTTCCCTAACGATATTATCTGTTGATTCAGGTATCTAGTGCAAGAAGTTTAAAAAGGCAATTCACCCGAAACATTTAGGTTACAGCTAAGATTTATTTATTTTCGTAAAAAAAAAAATTCAAGCTGGGAAAACATAAAATTTGGAATGCCTTCTCATGTGAAAAAAAATCTGGAAAACTGGTTGATTTATAGGAAGCAAAATATGGCCACAGTCAAAATTAAGAAGCTGGGATATATTTGTATTAAGAAGTGGCAGCTATAAAAGAAATGGAAGGAGAAGTACGACGGTATGGTAGCAAATTTTATGTGTGCCTGTGATCTCGTGAAAAGAAAAAATAAACATAAAAAAACAATACTGGCTGAGGTGAGAGTGTTTTGTCACTGTGTGTGTTGGAAGGATTTGGCACTGGCTGTTTTCCGGAGATTTTATGTTCCATAATGGAGAAAAATCTTTGATCTGTTGGTTTCCTGTGAAGTCAAATTACTGTTTGTATGATCTGTAAAGTTATTTTTGCTGGAAAATAAAACTACATAAACATCAAATGACATCAAGGTGAGGGAAGGAGAGAAAAAACAGACACGAATGCAGCTGTTGATAAAACAGAGAGAGAGAGAGAGAATGATTTTCGTGTTTTTCTACCATATGCCAGAAGGTGGCGTTTTTTTTTTTTACTCTAGATTGGCGGTTCTCTGCCAGCCATTTAATGGAAACATTTTTCAGAGCTCTTGCAAGTTACAAAATTGTGTTTCGTTCGTTCACAAATACCCACCGGATCTCCCGCATATCAGGACAACGGTACTACTAGATCTCCCGTATAGGATAACAATGGTCCTACTAGATCTCCCGTATAGCAGGACAATGGTCCTATTAAATTTCCAACAAGACATAATCCATGTAATTCATATAACGAAAATGCGCCGTACCACTGTTTAATTACGCCAATTGCCCAACACACCCGATTTCGACGTTAAGTTCAAAATGACTGCTTCACTCAACGTAGCTGTATGTTTAAATGCCACTAGCTGTTAGTTTTCTTCTCGATAGGGTAATGAAGTTCTATGAGCGAGGGGCCGTAGAGAACCAAATTGACGAATATACTCGTACCTCAGTGCGCACCTATCGGGTTTGGTCCTTCGAGGAGCACCATTTAGTTGACCATCATTTTAACATCTCGGGTATCCAGAAGATTTGTGCCAATTAAGTCTTCAGCAACAGGAGTCCCAGTTGCTAGCCGTTGTTGTTTCAGTTATAGTAGTAGTTGTTGTTGTTGTAGTAATAGGTGTAGTAGTAGCATTAATTGTTGTTTCTATCCACAGGAATTGCGAACAATTAGCTCTTACTTCCTATTTACAAAGAAATATTAGTTATAGTTAATGAGTTTACCTCTCTTTTGGACAGAGGCGCACACCTTTAAACTAACGGACAACAAAATTCAATTATGTTATATCAGGGCACACTACCATAAAATATTAGAGGTAACGAAGACCCCTAGGTTACAAAAATAATTTGTACAAAAGGAATAGTTTCTCCAGAACTTTATTTTCTACCCAGAAAGTTTCAATCAGCGGCATGAACTGATTGACAAGAAGTCTCCTACTTACAGGGTTAATATCATGAAGATGTTGGCAGAATCGGTCCCCGAGTCGATTGCTAGTCTTCCCTACATATGTCGACGTTTGCAAACAATGACGTAAATGTGATTGAAGGGGTTCACGTGTAAAGTAATATTTTTAATGATGAAGGTAACTTCTGGAGAATATCAATGATCAAGTCTGTATGACATAGAAAAGTCAATTCAAGTAGGAAGCAAGAGGATAAATTAAAATTGTTGAGACAAACGGGAATTGAACCAGTCCGTTCTGACGGCACCAAATCGCCTGGCAACTAGAGTAAACAGATTTTTCCGTGCTTGATATGCGGTTTGGAGTTACGGTTAGACAAGCACGGAAAAACCCGTTTACTATAGTTGCCAGGTGATTTGGTGCCGTCAGAACGGACTGGTTCAATTTCCGTTGGTCTCAAGAATTTATGACATAAACACGAGTGCTACATCGTCGACAGTATCAATTTCTGAGACGACGTTTGGCTTGCTCTAGACACGGAGACAGTGTCAATTTCTGAGACGACGTTTGGCTTGCTCTAGACACGGAGACAGCTATGAAATTGCATAATTAGCTCTGTTACTGGACAGTGTTAGTCTCTACTATCTAGTGTTCGTGATACAGTTTTTTGGTCGAAATGTCGATTTGAGTATGTTTCCAGTGATTTGCAGACATTGCCGTTTTGAAATCTCGCCGGTTAGATAGTAGCAATATAGTTCATATATGGGCAATTAAGTTCATTTAATGACATTTAGAGAACAGTGCACTTCAGATATGGGTAATTACGTTCACTTAATGACACTTAACAACTCAAAAATGGATAGTACAGATCAGACAGAGATAGTTAGATTTTGTTAGAGATGAACACAGATAAGTCTATTTTATTTATTTGTGAACAGGATATTCGATCTGTGATAAAACATAAAATGTTTTCATGTTCACACTTATATACACACAAACACAGCCAGCGTAATATCCAAGTGACATTTAGTCATTCACTGAAGTAAATACCAAACAACTGGTGACTGCTACATCCGCGTTGTTGAGGGTGTGGGAACGGGGACATGTGTGGCGTCGTGTATGTGTTGTCTTAGTTAAGTTACTCACTTCCCACGTCTGTGACAGCATGCCTGGAACAATGGGTATTGTGTTCGACTGGAAGTACAGTTTTGGGAAGGAATTGCGACTTGCCAGACATCGTGCTGTAAACATGGAGTGGTTTTTTAAAAAAAATGTTAGAGAAAATTAAGGGCTAAAGCGTGACCTTTCTTTACACAGACCCGAGTGCTACCCACAAATCACGTCACTACATAAGGCTAATTCGACTTTCCCCGTATGTTTAATTGGCTAGTGACACAGTATGTGAAAAATTACCAATGAAAATCATGGGAAAAATTGGAGTAGGATCTTTGCAGCGATTCAGAACTCTGGTATTCTTCTTCTGCGTTAATTCTCAAATTCACGCTGGATTTCTCTTGTAACGGGACAATGATCCTACAAGATTTCCAGTTGAATGTAGTCCAGAGAATGGAAATGCGTTGTTCTGCTGTTTTATTTGCGCCAATGCCCCAACACATCCGTGTTTGGCGGGAGAACTCGGGTATGACCGTCAACATTATAAGACCTACTGGATAAATCTTCTTAATGTCACATTTGACTATTCCCATGATTTTAATTGCTCACCACGATTGTACTTTGTGTGACAGCCAATGGAAATCAAGGGGAGAGTAAAATGAATCATTTTAGATAACTGAACCCCGCCAAAGACGGATGTGTCGGGCCATTGGCGCAAAAAAACGGCGACACAACGCATTTCCATTCCCTGGACTATATCCTGCTGAAAATCTAGGAAGACCATGGTCCTGCTACAAGGGAGATCCAGCGGGAGTTTGAGAATGAACTTGAAGAAGAAGAAAGCTGGATTTCCTACTAGTCAGTAGGTTTTACGCTGTAAAAGGTCATGGCTCGGTCCTGTTCTAACGAAGTCTGTGTTTGTTATTGCTTTATTCATCTACAGCTGTATGTGCTAGTGTATAATGTAAGCGCTAGTTATACACATGTAACCATGGTTACTTGTTTTCTCCTAAACGTGTTCTTCCGCACACACCAGATCAACATCTGAGCAGGATGCTTCTCCTGAAATCATTTTACCAATGAACCATCTCAACCATGCTGTATACCCCGTCAACCATCTCATCCATGCTGTATACATGTATATATTAGCAAGCACCAGTATGTGTCAACCATCTCATCTATGCTGTATACATTTTCTTGTGTCTATAAAAAAAACCCCAGTTCCCTAAAAGATCTCTTATTTGTGTAGTACTAGGAAACAATTTAATACCGGGTGAAAGTCATCGGGGAAAGAATTTATCAGCTAATGGGTTAACGGTTGAAATGTTGAAATACAAGAATCGGTTCCATATAACAATATACTTTCACTAGAATTCTCATATATAGATATAGAACGCTGAATAGAGCACATAATGTCTAACATGTTTTTAAACGAAGACTAGGCCGTTATCCTACCACTACAGACAACATATTGCTCATGTGCAGAAATGCAGAGAGAGAGAGAGAGAACCGAAGATGAGAAATAGACCTCCTCGGTATTATAATGCATTGCATCGCCAGTTCGCGGCACCATCTTAATTAATTATTCCCTGCCACTGCTAGTCTATATTTGTCTATAAGCACCAGTTGTATTAATGATTATTAGTGAATAATCTGTTTCTGATGATTCCAATCAATGCTGTTCCGTCAGAAGTCTAAACCTATCAACAAACATGGCCGTGCTCTTACCGAAATGGTATTTGTTTGTTATAGTCTCCACTATCATCATCATCATGAGTAGATCACGTGACGTCTTTGGTGCTAGGCCCGCAACAAGAGAACATTTTCCGCTGTCACGTGACTGACTATATTATGAGCACACAGCTCTTGTTCACTATTCTCCAAGTGGGCATAGGTATCCAAGGTTTGCACCTTTCCTCATGCACGTCCTTCTTCACGTGTCCTACGTGCTGGTCTCACACAGGGTACCTTGTCTTTGCTCAACCAACTGATCCGTGCTTTTCATTGGCTACCAACACTAAGTATAAGCAACATGACCAATGATATGTGACATCAGCCAAGATAAGTCATCATCATCAGGTAGCATATCCTGAACAGGATGTAATAATCATCACAACATCGAAACTTCTGTCGATCTTGAGCCAGTCTTCCTGCTTCAGTTACTGTCATGTTCAGGTGGTCTGCGATGTCTGACGTCCATATTCTTCTTGGTCTGCCTCTCTTTCGTCTCCCTGGCATCATCCTCTCCATTATGATTTTCTCTAGGCTGTCATCTTCATTTATATCAGCTTATTTGACGTGATAGCCAACCTGCTTCTGATTTCTTCATAGCAATCCCCATTACTGTTGAGAAGAGAACCAAGGTATTCACAACTGGTGACTATTTCTAATTCGCTGTTGTTGATGCTGATTGAGAATTTACTGGTGGTTTCATCGCTAGTTATAATCTTGGTCTTGTTTCTATTCAGAAATATATTTTGTTTTTCACTATGTTCTTTGATGGAGTTTATGAGGTGTTCAAGACCTGCTTGACTGTGCGCCAATAATGTTGTATATCTTAGTTCTTGTTGTATATCAGCATATCTTAGTTCTGGTATCTAGTGACCGCCGATGTTTAGTGGGTTGAAGTTATTTCTCTGTTGGTCATTGCTTACATTTATAATTATGTTTTCTGCATAAATGTTAAAGAGATATGGTGATATGACACATCCTTGTCTGACTCCTTTTTTCCCACGATGAACCAATCACATATTTCACTATTTACTCTCACGGCTGCTTGCTGGTCTTGATATAATGTTGTTATGAGGTGGCTTAGGTGTAGCGGTAAACCAATGTCCTTCATGATGTTCCAATTTTTGTTATTTTGTATACAATCGTGGGCTATGGTGTAGTCAATAAAACATGTGTAGATTTCGACATTCAACTCTCTGCATTTCTCTCTCATGTTCCGCATATTGCAAATATGGTCTCTGGTGCCTCTGCCCTGTCTGAAACCTGCATGTGCTTCCTTTAACACTTCTTCCAGCTTATGTTGTAGTCTGTTCATGGTGAAACCAAGTAGTATTGTGCTGGCGTGACTGGTCAGTACAATGATTGTGTAGGTTTCTCTTCAGATTTTTACTGACCCACCTGACTTCCTCTAAACATGTTCTATTTCACTGCTTCTATTGTAGATGTTATTGTCCTTGTTTCTGTGGCTTTCCTCATACATTTTCCTGACAGTATTCTTTCCATCTTTCCAGGATAATCTATGTTTTCTGTCAAATTATTACCATGTTTGTGTTGAATGATGTTTAGTGCTGGTTTGAAGTCGCCTGTTAAGAGTTCTCATCTCATTAAACATAATATCGCTTCTTCCTTGTTTGTTCATTTCATTTATTCGACTCTTACGGCATACGTGGGAGGTGACGATGTTATGAAGCTTTGCTCCGCGTGGATAGATGTAATGCTAAATAGATGAAGATTGATTATAACAATAATGGGTATCTTCAATTATTGATGTGCCGCTGCTAGAGTTACCATATGGTGATGATCAAGTGAGATGGGGTTTTTTTGTTTAAAAAAAAAAAGAAGAATAATGATGAAAATTTCATGACAGCCAAGAAAACTGATGTATACGTCCTTAGAGAAGCAGAAGTAAAGCGACAAGTTACATCAAAAATTAAAAGCAGAAAGTCATGATTTTTAGAACATGCGATTAGAAGAACAAAACATGAACATTTAGTAACCACATCATGGGGAGAAGAGATAGAGGAAGACACACAGAGAAATTTCTGGATGGGTTGTTGTCACTGTGGTACGGAAAAAATGTCACAAACTGAACTTATTAACAGCACAAGAGATACATAGCTGTGGAAAACTGAAATTATTAACAGCACAAGAGATACATAACTGTGGGAAACTGAAATTATTAACAGCACAAGAGATACATAACTGTGGGGAACTGAAATTATTAACAGCACAAGAGATACATAACTGTGGGAAACTGAAATTATTAACAGCACAAGAGATACATAGCTGTGGGAAACTGAAATTATTAACAGCACAAGAGATACATAACTGTGGGAAACTGAAATTATTAACAGCACAAGAGATACATAACTGTGGGAAACTGAAATTATTAACAGCACAAGAGATACATAGCTGTGGGAAAAACATGATCGTCTATGTTACTCTGCATGGTGCTTGATTGATTGATTGATTGATGATCAAGGCATCCGTAAAGAAAGCTTGTTTTCGTGGGATTTTTAAAATGGTCTTGGGGGAGATTTTAAAACAAAGGTTGTGGGGTAGGGGTTTGTTGGTTACCTGCTTCTTTGCTTGTTACCTAGTACTAGGTGTTATGTTCTGATTTTAGCATGAAAACGGGGTAGGAGGAGGGGGGTGTTCAGTGATGATCACATTACTTACAGATCAGAACAGGAGGTAACGAATGCTTTCCTAACATTCGACAGTTACGGGCTGTGTTCATACGAAGACTCATTGAGAAACACACAGATCATATACATATCTGCATATCTGGTCACACAGGGGACTTTGTTGTCTGTTGCAACCTGGCAATACAGTCACGTGTTGTTGTAGGGGGTAAAAATAGATTCACTGTCAATCGGCACTTTGTATTGGGAAGTGTGTTTTTTGTTGATGTGTGTGGATGTGTATATATTAGTGGAATTGGAATTGCGTGTGGATCAGTGGGGTTTGCGTGCACGCTGTGTAGATTTTTCTTGTATGGTAATGGTACATTCTGGAAATAATTTGAAAGAATATCTCAACAAGAAATTGAAATACTTGCATTTATTTCTCGCTTTCGTTGTCAAACTCTTTCCGAATCTCTCTAATACAAGGTAGCCTTCAAACAGAAGATAGATTTGTGTTGTCTTCAGTACATAGCATAATTTTCATTAAACAATTATACTGCACGAAAAGAAAGGTGTGGGTCACTCTTCTCAATAACGCCCATAGTCACACATGTATCTGCTGTCCAGGCCATGCGGGAGTGAGAGCATATGAAAGAGCTGATGTACTGACGGGTAAAGCTATAGTGAATGGCAAAGTTATGAGAAGAGACCTAGCCGAGTTAATTAGCACAGTCATGGACACCATACAAAATTATGAAGAGGATGATGAAAGAAATAATATACATGTTCAGAGGATGATAGAAATAGAAGTGACCAGTGGAGAGGTGAGAAAGCGCCCTCTCACTGGAAAGACCAGAATAACCAACAACTGATCTCATTTACTTTTAGATGGCTGATCATTTACGGGAATACCCCCTGTGCAGTGATGCTGGGTTACTAATCACGAATTATAAATAACATAAGCGATATAACCATATATGCACTTTATTGGAACCAGCATTATTAACAAAGTCGGTGAAGTCAGAGAAACAACAGATGACACGTTAAAGAAGTTGTATCCAAATATGAGGTACCCGCCTACTCATAACCAGCTTTATAGTAACAGACGTATCCTCCATCATCTCAACAGACAACGTGATGAACCGTGACTCTCTTCAATAGAACAACTACCTGCAGAATCAACGTCGTATTTTCGGTTATCTCCGTACATTTCGTTGGTTGGCGTTGGCAGGCCGCACAAAGTGTATATATATATAGTGATCAACTGACAGCGGGACAATCATGAAAATCGTCACGAATGAAGGCTTGTTTTGATTTTCATCGTATCTCTTCCATTGGCGAGCGTATGGTATCAACTGTGCTGTTTGATAAAATTGCACGAATTAGTGAATTGCTCTCGCAAGTAAAATGTCTGAAGTTTTCACAAACCAGATTTTACCACCAAGCAACAGCAGCAAACGTTTTATAGATAGCATGTCTGTCTGTATAACGAGACACTTCTCTTGTACAGTCATAACGTCGTACAGTCATCTGAAACGTGTCCTGTCTCAAATGGAGTAAACAGGGATGTGTATTAGCTCCTACCATATTTAGCATCAAGTTCTTTGCTATGTTAAATGATGCGTTTAGAGATCTAGACTTGGAAGTAAACATCACCTATCGCATAGATGGAAAATTGTTCAACCTCCGGCGGCTCCGAGCAAAAATCAAAGTCAAATCACAAACAATCAGGGATCTCTTATTTGCTGATGACTTTGCCCTAAATGCCAATTACGAGGCTGATTTACAAATTATTATAGACAGATTCTCCAAAGCATGTACCAACTTTGGACTTACCATTAACACAGAGAAAACAGAAGTCATGTTACAACCAGCACTTGGCGAAAGCTATCTCGAGCCCTGCATAAAGGTAAATGGCGTAGCACTGAAATTTGTAAATCGATTCAAATACCTAGGTAATACTTTATCACAAGATGCCAACGATAATGATGAAGTGTACACAAGGATCGCCAAGGCAAGCAGCACTTTCGACAGATTGTACGCAAATGTGTGGCGTAGAAATGGAATTAACCTACAGACTTAAGCTGAAAGTCTACAGAGCAATGGTACTTCCAGTTCTGGTATACGCTAGCGAAACGTGGTCTGTGTATAGACGACATGTGAGGAAACTCAATCGCTTTCACACAACTTGTCTCAGTAAAGTTATGAACATCAGATGGCAAGAGAAGATTCCAGACATCACTGTCCTTGAAAGATCTGGTATCCCCAGCGTTGACACTATTCTGATACAGACACAGATTCGTGGGGCAAGTCATTTGGTACGTATGCCAGACCATCGCCTGACAAAGATACTTCTCTATAGTGAGCTGGAGAAGGGTAAATGATCACAAGGTGGCCAAAAGAAGCGCTACAAGGACTCGTTAAAGACCTCACTGAAAACGTTTAAAATAGACCAAGATACATGGGAAGAACTTGCACAGAATAGATCTACATGGCGCTCTACAGTCAAAAAGAGCGCATCATCTTGTGAAAAGAGGAGAAATGCTGCAGCACAACAGGGGAGAGCAGCTAGAAAGCCACGGATATACCAAAATCCGCCTACACTGGTCATTCCATGTCCGAACTGTCCAAGAACATTTACAACTCGAATAGGGCTCATTAGCCATCTACGAACTATTATGCATGGTCATAATTCTAACTGAATTTTCAAAAGTAAAAAATGGTCATCATCACTTGTGATGGACGAACATACACAAAACGTCGATTTACCTTTATAGTTATACCCGCATCCCTCTGACCGTGAGTGACAGGTCTTTTAACCCAACATTGCTTGTCCATGAGAGTTGATGGGGAGAGAGTAAACCTCTAGAGATATCTCTCTGTTACACAACACAAGTGGGGATACACGTCCTCTTGCTGGTTATTTGTGGAGATCTAAGTAAGAAAATAGTTCTTAGCATTTATGCGATGTAACCTTCTTGTTTGGTTGCTAGAGTCTGCAGCTACACACGGGTAACATGACAAGAGTGTTGACATACCTGACAGTTCTCAGTAACCCCGCACCTAGAATTGAGACATGCACTGTGTAGGTGTGTATGCTGGCTAATGTTGACACTGTCAACTAGAGTCTACAAGTCGGTATCAAAGTTTGTTTGTTGACACTGTCAACTAGTGTGTACAAGTCGGTATCAAAGTTTGTATGTTGACACTGACAACTAGAGTGTACAAGTCGGTATCAAAGTTTGTGTGTTGACACTGTCAACTAGTGTGTACAAGTCGGTATCAAAGTTTGTATGATTGGAGCTGGTAGTATCGAAGAACTGGGACATCTGTGTCTGTAAAACACCAACCTTATTGGACGTGTTTATTACACCATCAGAAGACCAACTGGGATAGTGTCTAGTGATGAAAAATGGATAACAGTCCCTTGTCTAAGAATTGGGACAGGTATTCCATAATTTTGTACAGATAGGACACGTAGCGAGACGGGACATGTAGAACAGTTAATTACTCGGCACTTGTAGGACTTGTTGGAAAGCCACAAAAGCCACAGATAAGAGACTCGACTCCTTTGAAAACAAAGGCCTACGTACCATTCTGAACGTTAAGTGGAGTTACTTTAAATCGAACACTACTATAAGAGAGGAAAGCAAACAAAGCTATATATATATCTTCCTTCATTAGACAAAGGCGTTGGACTTACATCAGCCATGTTCTCAGAATGAACAGCCCAAGAATTCCCCAGAAGTCACTATATTGGGTGCCACCTGGAGTAAGAAGAAGAGGGAGACCTAGAGAAACTCTATGAAGAACCATTAATAGAGAAGGCATATCAATGAACCTAAACAACACGCAACAATTGAAAGACCTGGCAACACAAAGACAAATGGAAGGCTATGGTTTCTGCCCTACGCACCGCCTATGGCCCTGGAGGAACATAACATAACATAACTTGTAGGACACATATTTACTCGGCACTTGTAGGACACATATTTACTTGGGACAGGCAGATATGACACTTAATGAAATACGACTAGTATATTATTTAATGATTTGGGACAGGCGTAACACTTAATTTCGTGGGTCAAGTAGGACACTTCGAGAATTAAGACAGGCAGAACACCTAATAACTTTGACGGATAGGACACTTAAATGGCGGTCAGCATGTGCCAGTATTAATACAATAAGTTAACGATCAGGGCTATGTATAAACAGTGAAACATGCAGGTCAGGGTGCATGTATACACGTTAGAACAGCGAAATCTCAGATTCTGATTGGTTGGATTATTTGTGTACAATATTACGACTTGTTACGTTATCGTTGACAGGAGACAATTCTAGATATGTTGGTCATAGTTTTGTGCTAACCTGTAACCTACTCCTTGGCGATGGAGGGTCTCGAACAATAGAGAGTGAGGGAGGTAGAGGGGACAAACCGTGAAGATATGTATTTGAGTGTCAGTCAGTGATACTAGAAAACTGGGTTCTTATAAATAGCGTGTTGGATGGTTCACATTCTTATCATAAGGGGTGGGCTTGCCATGGAGTGCTTTATGTTTGTGTGGGAAATGTTTGTGTGTGATTGAAGGAAGACTGCGTGTTTGAGAGAAAGGAGTGAATGTGTGCGTGGAAAAGATTGATTGAATAGAATAAAGATGAAGATATACTTGAATATGTTAAAATAGAAGATCCCTCATCGAGGCCAACTCCATGAAGTGGAGATGGAGCTCAGTCCAGCCAAAAAAGGCTGCAAATTATGATGGGTGATCCATGATGTGCTATCGATGAGATCGAGCAGGACCAATGTTCTGCCCATGCAAACACATGTACCGAAGTCAGAGATACCAGGTCGAGAGATGCACAGCAACTATCACGCAACACGCCATGATAGATAACATATCATCACAACAAAATGACTTGTGGCATGTTTTGGCGGTTTGACATGTTCAACTGCGAACATGTAGAAATAGAAGAAAGATGAAGATACACGTGGATATGTTGTATAGTTGAAGATACACGTGGATATGTTGTATAGTTGAAGCTACACATGGATATGTTGTATAGTTGACGATACACGTGGATATGTTGAAGATACACGTGGATATGTTGTATAGTTGAAGATACACGTGGATATGTTGTATAGTTGAAGATACACGTGGATATGTTGTATAGTTGAAGATACACGTGGATATGTTGTATAGTTGAAGATACACGTGGATATGTTGTATAGTTGAAGATACACGTGGATATGTTGTATAGTTGAAGATACACGTGGATATGTTGTATAGTTGAAGATACACGTGGATATGTTGTATAGTTGAAGATACACGTGGATATGTTGTATAGTTGAAGATACACGTGGATATGTTGAAGATGCACGTGGATATGTTGAAGCTACATGTGGATATGTTGAATAGTTGAAGATACACGTGGATATGTTGTATAGTTGAAGATACACGTGGATATGTTGTATAGCTGAAGATACACGTGGATATGTTGTATAGTTGAAGATACACGTGGATATGTTGTATAGTTGAAGATACACGTGGATATGTTGTATAGTTGAAGATACACGTGGATATGTTGAAGATGCACGTGGATATGTTGTATAGTTGAAGATACACGTGGATATGTTGAAGATGCACGTGGATATGTTGAAGATACACGTGGATATGTTGAAGATACACGTGGATATGTTGAAGATACACGTGGATATGTTGTATAGTTGAAGATACACGTGGATATGTTGAAGATGCACGTGGATATGTTGAAGATACATGTGGATATGTTGAATAGTTGAAGATACACGTGGATATGTTGTATAGTCATGTTTTCTATTATTCCCATACATTTCGTTGGTCGGCGTTGGCATGCGACACAAAGAATATAAATAGTGACCCAAAAAAAATCCCAGCAATAAGGAAAAAACATCACGTAAGAAGGCTGATTCTGCGGGTTATTTCGTAATTGGCGATTGATCCTGGTTTAATCTAGTTTTTCTATGATATATTCCAATTGGTGCCGGTCTAACCCAGTTTTTCCATGACATATTCCAATTCGTGCCGGTCTAATCCAGTTTTTTCATGACATATTCCAATTGGTGCCGGTCTAATCAAGTTTTTTCACGACTTGTTCCTAATTTACAAAATATGTTTTCATCACAAAAGTCTCCTTACCGGCATGTGTGTCAGTGGGGTTAGTAAGACGATCAAATAATCATGAATTTTGTCGCTGTTCGACTTTCAGTATAGATCATGCCGTTTTATGTATCTCTGGAAATGTTACTGGCGCGAATACGTAAATCTTAGAAATTAAACTGTCCGAAACAAAAACTGACCGATTTAGGCCACATGCACTTCCTGTCGCCACGACTTGTAGAGGGGTGTGTTATGTAATTTACTTTCCCGTAGAATAAAAATCGTGTTACACGTCACCCTGACACCCTGCACTAAACTGAGCACCTATGTGTCTGCGCAAGTGCAACGGGATCGATTCAAGAAAAAATAACAAGTACTATCTGACATTTCTAATAATTCACTCACACTCAACATGGATGGTTGTACACATATATACACCGAATCATCATTAAATGCGCATGCGCACAGAAGCCAGAAAGATAAGTGCATGCCAGGTAGACTTCCTGTACGTGTGTGAGTATCGGACCAAATGATTTCGCGCTCTTTTTATCGTTTATTTGAGATGTCCTCCTTGGCAGCCGTGTATCCTGTACAGATCTGTGCACGTGCGTACAGACCCTGCTGCCTGCTTATATTTTATCGTCCCATTTAGCAGAAAAGAGTAATAAAAAATGGACAAATGATGCGGGTATAAACATTTTTAATAGAAGTCAGGCGATAGATAATCTGAAAGTGCAGATATTCTCCGAGTTTTTGGCATCATAGACATGCCAGGCGCCAGTTGACTAAATCGCGTGCAGACAAATGTATGACTGCTTGTTACATGCGAAAATGGAAAGGATAGTCCACGCTCCAGTATTCAAATATTGCTTATTGCTGTAGAGATGCACATTTCATATATATGTGAAGCGTTTTAGCAAAGAATTAGATTGATGACCGAGTGCAGAAGGTTGCGGAATTCTATCTAGTCATGTCTGAGACGGATGATCGATGATAAACTAGATTGTTACTTGTAGATGTGCACACGTTTAAGATGATAAACTAGATTGTTACTTGTAGATGTGCACACGTGTAAGATGATAAACTAGATTGTTACTTGTAGATGTGCACACGTGTAAGATGATAAACTAGATTGTTACTTGTAGATGTGCACACGTTTAAGATGATAAACTAGATTGTTACTTGTAGATGTCCACACGCTTAAGATGATAAACTAGATTGTTACTTGTAGATGTGCACACGTGTAAGATGATAAACTAGATTGTTACTTGTAGATGTGCACACGCTTAAGATGATAAACTAGATTGTTACTTGTAGATGTGCACACGCTTAAGATGATAAACTATATTGTTACTTGTAGATGTGCACACGCTTAAGATGATAAACTAGATTGTTACTTGTAGATGTGCACACGTTTAAGATGCAGTTTCAATTTTGAGAATCTTCTTCTTCAGCGTTCATTCTCAAACTCCCGCGGGATCTCTTTTGTAGCAGGACTACTAGCTTTCCAGCAGAATGTAGTCCAGAGAATGGAATGCGTTTTGTCGCCGTTTTATTTGCCTCAATGGCCCAGTACACCAGTCTTCGGCGGAATTTTGAGAATAAAAAATAATGAGTAATTAGTTGCTCCGATGACATATTCATTATGTCCTTCAACATATTGTTGCTGTATCTCTTTCTCCCCTGCCTGGTCTTATACTTCTTTCTTTCACCCTTTGTTGGGTCTAGCCCACATCATGGATCTATAATCGGGATCCGACAGCGAAGCAGTGAATGGTAACACCGCTGCCTGACATAAATGACGTACAAAGGGTCTAGGATGTTGGACGTGGAAGTAATTACCTCAATTTTGCTCATGTGATGAAGTCTGCTGAAGATGTCCGCCTGCACTGTGTGCGGAGAGATCTATACCTGCCATGCTTGTGAAGATCTATGCCTGTCCTCTTTGGGGAGATCTATGCCAGCACTGCTTGGGAGAGATCTATGCCTGCACTGCGTGGTGGAGATTTATTCCTGCATTGTTGGGAGGAACCTCTTGCCTGCACTGTGTCGAGATTGTCATGGCAAAGTTCCCTGCAAACTGAGAGACTAACCAGATTGTCATGGCAAAGTTCCCTGCAAATTGAGAGACTAGCCAGATTGACATGACAAAGTTCCCTGCAAATTGAGAGACTAACCAGATTGTCATGGCAAAGTTCCCTGCAAATTGAGAGACTAACCAGATTGTAGCACGACTACTAATATCCACATTAAGTCAGTCATCTGCAACTCGAAAATACACCAGACACCATCCGCCCTACCCCATTCCTACTCCATTTGTACATTATGTAGATTGACCGTTATGCATCCCTCTTTTTCCTTCTCATCCATTACCTGGTTCCTCCTCTTGGCCTCTCCCCTTATTCTCTTGTTCATTCGTCATTTATCCCTCGTCCTTTATCCCTCATCTAAATCCCATTTTATCTACTCCACTTAACCTGCTTCCACTGATTTCTATTCCTACTCACTACCACAACTTTCTTCCCTATCACCCTCATTTTTTAGTCTCTCTCTCTCTCTCTCTACCCCCTCGCACCCGCACGCACGCACCCGCACGCACGCACACACACACACACACACACACACAGAGAGAGAGAGAGAGAGATAGAGAGACGTGTGTGGTCGCGATCTAGACCCATCTGAAATTCTCAGTTTGAACTTTGTATTAAATTGAACACAAATTTGTCTCATTTACCCCTTCCAGCAACATCATTTTCTTTCTTTCTTATTCTACAGACCTGACATCTGGCCACCTAACTTACCTCATGTCTCCTTTTTGTCCAGACAGGAGGCAATTTCTTCACCGGATATGTCCCCATTCTCCATATTCTGTTCTATCAAACATTTGACTTTTTGTCTGCCTCGTCACTTCCTGTTCTTGAAAACACTTCGTGGTGTAAGAAGTTCTCCGGAGAAAGATCATCAACCGAGACAAATAGGAGGGAAAATTAAACACGAGAAGCCAGTTCTAACAAGTGATTGTTAGATGAAGAAGAGAACATGTGTGTGACATTGTGATTGTATCTCATCGTTAAATGTCATGGCATAACTGTGACATCAGATTTATAAGGCTACAACACACTAGACAAGGATTTATTAATCAGTTGTCTAAATCTAGGTGTAATAATTTTGTATAAATCTACACGGGACATGGTGTGCTACGTAGTTTTTTTTATATTAACCACTATGTTTTGTGACATGCCAGTTTTATTTATCTTTTTAACTTTCATTTTTGTGCTTGGACACTCGGGTGTCATGGGCATTGAAAAAGCTGACAAACTTAATAGCGTGGCTACAGGGGCAAGTAGTGATTTTATGAGCAGTGCTGATAGTTTTAACTTTGAATGGATGGAATTCAGTAAAACTGTTTACATGTGGTGTGTATGTATATGTGATAGTATCTGGTTGCGGAACCCTTCACAGGCAGGGGGTTTCACAGTAATTAGTGAGAACCCTTCACAGATAACAAGAGATGGACGGGGGAAATGTAACACATTGAATGTTTTGCTCTTGTGTAAATGTTGGTACAAATACTTTAAATTGCAGACGAGTTGTTCGCGCACATGTCAGACAGAAAGACTGAGACAAGCTAGTACGCTTTAGCAAAAGGCAATATTATTTATCACAAGTCTGCATCTTACGCACTCGGACACGGGAGGCAGACATGACGCTACTATACCATACCTCAGGAAGGACAATGGGATGTTTGGACTAGGTTAAGACGAGTGTCTACAAACTCACACAGAGTCCGTCTGAACTCGTGGATACTCGAAACAACCAGACAATGGAATTGGCAAGAGTATTAAGTTGCGTAACGCTAGGGGCATAGCCTCTTACCAGAGAGGAACATCTAACGTTACGCATGGTTTAAGAAACGCGTACAGGAGTTTGACAGGTGATGATGTGGAGGCGGAGTCGGAAGCAGAGAGGTGCGGACTGAGAAGAGAAGATGATAGGTGGGGAGTAAGAAGAAGGGTGGAGTTGAGGACCTCACAGGAGCACACAAAAAGAGGGTGAAGCAGTGCTAGAGGGCAGTCGGAGGGCCCCCGCAGACGGTCCCCGGAGAGACAAGTCCTAGTTAGTTTGGCAACTGTCACAGAGTCAGATAGTCGGTATACTCTCTAAGACTTAGCTTAGAAACCGAGTAAAGCAATTCCTGGATGTGTTAGCGTAATTTGTAATCTGAGAGGATTATAATATTGCCCAGTTGCAGATAAGTTAGAATTAGTCTGCAGAGTTGAGGACGAACTCGAATAAGACTAGATTGTGGCTTGTGCCTTGTGTTTATTTGCCTCTCTTATGAGTCTGATGCTATTAATTGATGTATATCAACTTGTGTAAATAAACCTCATATTCTTGTGAAGGAGTGCTTTGGTTAACTGATTGATGTCGAGCAGTATTTCACAGATTTAGACCTGGTCACAGCACCAGTATTCCAGTAAGTCCAAAAATGCATTTTCTTCCGTCGCAAATTATTGCGACACTGCAGATCTTCTTTCTGTCACACTAGTCTGTCCAGGACAGACAGTCAACTATATGTTTCGGTAACAAGTTGTTATTGTCACACATAAGTGCAGATCGTGTTACTGTTATATATATATATATATATATTCAGTTTTACTGAATTCCATCCATTCAAAGTTAAAACTATCAGCACTGCTCATCAAATCACTACTTGCCCCTGTAGCCACGCTATTAAGTTTGTCAGCTTTTATATAAGTGAACATGAACTACAAAGACTAATAGTTCAAGTCAATAAATCAAGTAATTAATATGGATTGGATATAAATATTCAAAAAACAAAAACCATGATAATCAGCAAAGACACAGAAGAACAGGAGGTAAACATAAACATACAGAAAGAGAAACTACAACAAGTAAAACAATATCAATATCTTGGACACATAGTCACAAATGATGGCAGATGTGAAACAGAAGTTAAAAGGAGAATAGGAATGGCTAAAAGTACCTTCAATGACATGAGGAAATTATTAATATCTAAACAAGTTAAAAATGAGAATTATAAAATGCTACATCTATTCCATATTAATGTATGGCTCAGAAACATGGACACTAAATAAATAATTAGAAGACAAAATTGATGCATTTGAGATATGGGTATGTAAAAGAATAGGGAGAACATCATGGAAAGAATATAGAATATCCACACAAGCCTTAGAGATACAATCAGAACACCGTCATAAAAATTCTGCAATAATTATGATGCAGAAATCCAGGCAATTAATGTGGCAGCTAAAAAACTGCTGAACTCCAACTCTGGCCTACAGCCTGTGGTATTCCTGACAGATGCCATGTCAGTGCTTCAATTTCTCCAGTCTGGAAAACTAACAGACTTGAAAAAACTACTTAGCGAATTGTCGTACCAGTATAGGGTAACCATGCAGTGAATACCCTCTCACTGTGGAATACCAGGAAATGAAACAGCAGACTAAATGGCTAAGGATGGTGCTGCCGAAGACCAACCAGATATACCAATCACCTACCATCAGAAAAAACAGAGGATCAAGTCAATAAGAAAGCCACAAACACCAACACAAGATGACTATCACAATATGAACAGATCAGAACAAGTTATAATTCTACGTCTCAGAACAGGACACAACCGACTCCGCAGTCACATGTATACAAAGTTCAACATTGGCAACACGGCCATGTGTACATGTGGACAGGCAGCACAGAGTGCCAAACATATACCTCAAACGTGTTCTGAGCATGAAACGCCGAGGCAAACATATTGGCCTGAGGAAACAATACTGGAATCAAAGCTCTATGGGACACTGTATGAACTACAAAAGACAGTAAGTTTTTATTAAGGAGACAGAATTACAGATATAGACATGTTTCAAGTGAACGAAAGAATAAGAAGAATCATGGAAAGAGAAGAAAAAAAATAAAGAGGTGCTAAAGACACTTAATATGAAGAAAGAACTACTAAGAGAAATAAAGATCAGGCAAATAAAATACTTTGGACACATTAAAAGACATGACACCTTATTGAAGACCTTACTTGAGGGTAAAGTCAAAGGGAAGCGAGCAAGAGGTAGGCAGAGATACACGTGGGAGAGTAACATCACACGATGGACAGGTTACAGTCTAGCAGAGTGCACCACCAAGACAAGAGACATGAGATGTTGGAGATACGTTGCAGCCAATCTTCGTTGCGGAGACGGCACTTAATGATGATATATATATATATATATCAAGTGACCATCTCCGTAGCTCTGAATCGTTGTTTTTCGCTATGCACATTTTAATACGTCACGTATGTTATGTTATGTTATGTTCCTCCAGGGCCATAGGCGGCGCATAGGGCAGAAACCATAGCTTTCCATTTCTGTCTTTGTGTTGCCAGGTCTTTCAATTCTTGCGTGTTGTTTAGGTTCATTGACATGCCTTCTCTATTATTGGTTCTTCATAGAGTTTCTCAAGGTCTCCCTCTTCTTCGTACGTCACGTATAGGAATGAAATTTACAACGGAAATGACGCTAGCAGATTTCGAACTACTGTCCAGTTGTCCGGCAAAAGCTGACCAATTGGCTAACTTTTTTACTTGTGATGGGATGCCGAAGGTTAAACGGATGTAAACAGATCCATATGCCTAAATAATATTTTGTTCATTTCGATTGGCGTTTACTGTGTTTTAAAGGGTTCAATATTATTCATTTGCTAATACCGTATATATTTCTCTTATGCGAATCGCATAATACTGTTCATATCTGCGTTTCTGTTGTATTGTTAAATTCAAATCGGCCGGACAATGAAATCTCAGAAGTAGGCCTAACGGTTGCAATACTGGCAACGTTTATAAATTTTACTCTCTATGACGTCAATTTTCGCTAAGCACTGCTGTCGCGTGCCACAGTAACAATTACAATAGTTTTGTTTTTAGAATTCGCTTCCCAACGTCTGGATAGTTTTTTCCCCCTTTAATTTGTAGCAAACAGATGAAAATTCCTTGGCATATTTGAATAATAATTTCGTGGCTTTTTTTTTGTTTGTTTGTTACTTTAAAAGTATTTAGTAAAAATAGCGCAATTTTAATTACGCATCTCAGTGCTCGATGTTACACGCAGTGTCTACAGACAATATTGGTATTTAATGTGTGTACTTTAGACTTTCACTAAGCGCCATATACAAATATATTGAAAGTGCAGTTAGAACAAACGCAGCACTTACTAAGTGGTTTTCTGTAACATAAGGAGTTAGACAGGGATGTTTCTTATCACTATTACTGTTTATCATTTAAATGGATAATATTACAAAAACAGTACCGAATCTTACCATCCAAATGACATAAATGAACTACTCTTTGCTGACGATCCGTGCCTACTCCATAGTTCAAGTGAATAGCTTCAATATCACATAATCCTACTTAACGAAAACTGCCCCAATCACAACATGAAAATCAACACAGAGAAAACAGAAGTTATGTCTATAGGCAGAAAACCCAATGCAATCATCATAAAAATAAGAAAAACAGCAAACAGAAGAAGATGAGATCATGTGAGAAATGAGATGACAAAAATTGTTGGAACAACATCTGTGGTCAAATATATTGAAAAACAGAGACTGAAATGGTTCGGTCACCTAATGAGAATGAACCCTTATTGGCCAGCGACAAGAGCATACAACATGAAAATTGAAACAGCAAGATAAAGACGAAGACCAATAAGAAGGTGGATTGAAGGAGTTACCAACATTCTGGCACTTCACAATATTACAGCATATCAAGCCAGGAAACGTGCAGTAGTCCGACAACCGATCGTCATTCAATCCTGCGACGCCTCCTCACAACATAAGCAGAGAAAAGACAATAGATAGTGGATGGATGGATGGATAGATGGATGGATGAATGGATAGATGGATGGATGGATGGATAGATGGATGGATGGATGGATGGATGGATGGATGGATAGATTCAATCTTGCGACGCCTCCTACCAACATAAGCAGAGAAAAGACAATAGATAGTGGATGGATGGATGGATGGATGGATGGATGGATGGATGGATTCAATCTTGCGACGCCTCCTCACAACACAAGCAGAGAAAAGACAATAGATAGTGGATGGATGGATGGATGGATGGATGGATGGATGGATTCAATCTTGCGACGCCTCCTCACAACATAAGCAGAGAAAAGACAATAGATAGTGGATGGATGGATGGATGGATTCAATCTTGCGACGCCTCCTCACAACACAAGCAGAGAAAAGACGATAGATGGATAGATTCAATCGTGCGACTCATCACCACAAAAGCAGAGAAAAGACGATAGATAGACTTTAGACGGTTTTTGTCGTGTTATTGGGCAGTGTGTTCTATTGTTTAATTAATCTATTAAATCTATACTTTATTTATTTTGTCTGACTCTGGTCCCGGGCATTTAAGCGTTAACTATTATATCTCTCATTAAAGTTCAAATAGTGACCTTTCTATCGAGCTCCCCCACGCTGGGGGTGGGGTGGCATATCCAACCCCCTCCCCCCCCCCCCCATACACTGAGAACTATTTCTCTATGAGACATGTGTACAACCCATCTATGCAAACTTGCAGTGGACAGACAAATGTGAGCGATCTCCACCCTCCAAGTGCACCTGTTACTCGTATAAACATGGTCGAGTGGTTAGATTATCATAGCCAGCCTGGTAATTCTCATGTTCCGTTGAATTATTGATAATTGTTATAGCTTCTATCTCGGGAGTTTACATCTGTCTGGTATATCGCTGTTCACTTTCTCGGCACAACAGTTACAGTGCCGCCCGACTCCATAGATCACAGGAGAAACACTTGTAGTTGTTTGGCTAATCATAATGTAGGGTGTAGGACATGACAATGTAGGTTGTGGGACATGACAATGTAGGTTGTGGGACATGACAATGTAGGTTGTGGGACATGACAATGTAGGGTGTAGGACGGATGACAATGTAGGTTTTAGGACTGATGACAATGTAGGGTGTAGGACTGATGACAATGTAGGGTGTAGGACTGATGACAATGTAGGTTGTGGGACTGATGACAATGTAGGTTGTAGGACATGACAATGTAGGTTGTGGGACATGACAATGTAGGTTGTGGGACATGACAATGTAGGTTGTGGGACATGGCAATGTAGGGTGTACGACTGATGACAATGTAGGGTGTAGGACGGATGACAATGTAGGTTGTGGGACTGATGACAATGTAGGTTGTAGGACATGACAATGTAGGTTGTGGGACATGACAATGTAGGTTGTGGGACATGACAATGTAGGTTGTGGGACATGGCAATGTAGGGTGTACGACTGATGACAATGTAGGGTGTAGGACGGATGACAATGTAGGTTTTAGGACTGATGACAATGTAGGGTGTAGGACTGATGACAATGTAGGGTGTAGGACTGATGACAATGTAGGTTGTGGGACTGATGACAATGTAGGGTGTGGGACTGATGACAATGTAGGTTGTGGGACTGATGACAATGTAGGGTGTAGGATGACAATGTAGGGTGTAGGACTGATGACAATGTAGGTTGTGGGACTGATGACAATGTAGGTTGTGGGACATGACAATGTAGGTTGTGGGACATGACAATGTAGGGTGTGGGACATGACAATGTAGGTTGTGGGACATGGCAATGTAGGGTGTACGACTGATGACAATGTAGGGTGTAGGACGGATGACAATGTAGGTTTTAGGACTGATGACAATGTAGGGTGTAGGACTGATGACAATGTAGGTTTTAGGACTGATGACAATGTAGGGTGTAGGACTGATGACAATGTAGGGTGTAGGACGGATGACAATGTAGGGTGTAGGACTGATGACAATGTAGGTTGTGGGACTGATGACAATGTAGGTTGTGGGACTGATGACAATGTAGGTTGTGGGACTGATGACAATGTAGGTTGTGGGACTGATGACAATGTAGGTTGTGGGACATGACAATGTAGGGTGTGGGACATGACAATGTAGGTTGTGGGACATGGCAATGTAGGGTGTGGGACATGGCAATGTAGGGTGTGGGACATGGCAATGTAGGGTGTACAACTGATGACAATGTAGGGTGTGGGACATGGCAATGTAGGGTGTACAACTGATGACAATGTAGGGTGTGGGACATGGCAATGTAGGGTGTACGACTGGTGACAATGTAGGGTGTAGGACGGATGACAATGTAGGGTGTAGGAACAAATGTAGTTATGTAGGCGTAACACTGACAATGTAGGGTGTAACATTGACAATGTAAAGTATAAGACTGGTGACAATGTAGGTTGTGGGGCTAGTGACGATGAAGATGATGACGTGTGATATGACGAAGCACTGCCATGGATATGATGACGTTCGTGGTAACGCAAAGACCAGACAAATACGTCATCTGTAGTAACTGCTGAAACTGTTGCAATTATTTTCACGCTGACTCGTTATGCCCGCTGATTGCCTATGCCCACGGAATGGTTATCCACGTAGACTGGTTATGCCCACTGACTGGTTATGCACGTAGACTGGTTATGCCCGCAGACTGGTTATGCCCACTGACTGATGACATGTCTAGAGTCTGCGCTGGGGGAAATTCAGTGTAAGATGTCATACTCTTAGGTCTGAGCATATTCATGGCATACTGAGTTGTGTATATTTGGTGAGTCACTGGAGCCAGCAGCATGAATATTCTATGACATCAGCTAAAGAAGGCTTAGAAACTATGGGCCTGCGCGGAGAGCACAATGGCATATTCATAACTTATACAAGTAATGATAATGGATGTATCGGGCCATTGGTTGCAGATACGGCGACACAACCCATTTACATTCTCTGGACTACATCCTGCTGGACATCTAGTTCTGGGTACCGAGTGCTGGAGATCTAGTTCTGGGCACCGAGTGCTGGAGATCTTGTTCTGGGTACCGAGTACTGGACATCTAGTTCTGGGCACTGAGTGCTGGACATCTAGTTCTGGGCACCGAGTGCTGGAGATCTAGTTCTGGGCACCGAGTGCTCGACATCTAGTTCTGGGCACCGAGTGCTGGAGATCTAGTTCTGGACTACATCCTGCTGGAGATCTAGTTCTGGGCACCGAGTGCTGGAGATCTTGTTCTGGGTACCGAGTACTGGAGATCTAGTTCTGGGCACTGAGTGCTGGACATCTAGTTCTGGGCACCGAGTGCTGGAGATCTAGTTCTGGGCACCGAGTGCTCGACATCTAGTTCTGGGCACCGAGTGCTGGAGATCTAGTTCTGGACTACATCCTGCTGGAGATCTAGTTCTGGGCACCGAGTGCTCGACATCTAGTTCTGGGCACCGAGTGCTGGAGATCTTGTTCTGGGTACCGAGTACTGGAGATCTAGTTCTGGGCACTGAGTGCTGGACATCTAGTTCTGGGCACCGAGTGCTGGAGATCTAGTTCTGGGCACCGAGTGCTGGAGATCTAGTTCTGGGCACCGAGTGCTCGACATCTAGTTCTGGGCACTGAGTGCTGGACATCTAGTTCTGGGCACCGAGTGCTGGAGATCTAGTTCTGGGCACCGAGTGCTGGAGATCTAGTTCTGGACTACATCCTGCTGGAGATCTAGTTCTGGGCACCGAGTGCTGGAGATCTTGTTCTGGGTGCCGAGTGCTGGAGATCTAGTTCTGGGCACCGGGTGCTGGACATCTAGTTCTGGGCACCAAGTGCTGGACATCTAGTTCTGGGCACCAAGTGCTGGACATCTAGTTCTGGGCACCAAGTGCTGGACATCTAGTTCTGGGCACAGAGTGCTGGACATCTAGTTCTGGACTACATCCTGCTGGAGATCTAGTTCTGGGCACCGAGTGCTGGAGATCTAGTTCTGGGCACCGAGTGCTGGAGATCTAGTTCTGGGTACCGAGTGCTGGAGATCTAGTTCTGGGCACCGAGTGCTGGACATCTAGTTCTGGACACCGAGTGCTGGACATCTAGTTCTGGACACCGAGTACTGAACATCTAGCGTGAGTTTTACAATGATCGCTGAAGAAGAAGATAAATTACTCCATATTATAAAAAAGCAGTGATATTCATGTTCTGCCGTTAATCATTTTAGTTAGTCCATAATGTGTAGCTATCGCAGCTTCATTGTAAAGTATATGTATAGCACACGCACGCGCCACACCAATCCCCATTAGTTGAACTAAATTCTAAAATAATATCAGACTACTCTAACCCCCCCCCCCCCCCCACCCACTCCTACCATATAAGTAAGTAACGACAAGCGAACATCCCACACAAATAAACAAGAGATTCTCTCACTTCTGCTCAAATCTTCCAGTGCATATTCTAGTTTCCTGAAATCTATTTTCCAAATAAATCAAATATAAATTTAGCGGTTTACTCGTTTAAAAAATAAATAAAAAATTCACTCCAATTCAGCAACGGCGCTCAGCATCGAGTTCTACGAGTACGGTCTGATTACGAGAACAGCAGATGTGATAGTTCTGCGTAGTTAACAGCTACCGTACTTCAGGTAAAGATGGATTTCATCTAGGTTTTCTTTGCCATCGCGTTTAGCAGTGGTGTTCGTATATTTTTCTAACAATATGAGCACTGATGTTTAAGGTTACCATCAATGTTCCCGCGCAGCTGCGTTCGCGCACACATTATTATTTCTTTGCTCACAGAGTTCGCACTTGGCGCACACAAGACTCCTGTATATAAGTGTTTGTAAAAGATCCTATAATTAACAAATATAATTGGTGTAAATTCAACTTGCTAAAAATGAGCTATTGTTAGATAAAAGGTTCACCCAGAAAAAAGTATTGTTCAAAACATATAAGCCACACTGAGATAGATATTTGTTCACAGACACTCTTATCTTAGAGGGAACATTGGTTACCATATGTCCCGGTTTTGAAGTGCTGTGCCGATGTCTCATCTGATTTACAGTGTTTTCCGGTTTCTATAGCAGTTTAAATTCATCTCCACCACCCACCCCCCCCCCCCGGCCAGATAAATGGAACACCTTATTTGGAACAAAACAACAGCTCACAAAAACATGTATATAATCTACAATGGCATTGGGTCAATGGGCATGAGCCCTTGTACCGCTGGATCGGTAACTAACAAATAGTTTACTTGCCGTGTGTCAACCGTGACGTGGACTTCTAGTTCAGAGGATGCAAAGAATAAGGCCTACTATCTTCTTTCCAGACATGTCGTAGGGAGAAGACTAAGGGGAATTAGGGATAGACTGACACGCTGTCACCTAAGAAAAATTTACAAGTGCATGTTTTGTCTTGATTTCTTACTTTTGTCTTCTGTCACATGGTTCCCACGGATGACGGAGAGGCGTAAGCTAGCAGACATTGTATTTTTGTCTTCTTATGGCAGACTCCTAGGTGGCGGGATAGGTGTAACATTACCAGCAGATTTGGCAGAAGAATGATGAAATAGTTGGCTGATTTATGGTATGCTGCACTTCTGGCAGCACATGATGATGCTAGAAGATATTTCTGCACTGGAATGCCTTCCCTCGGCGACTAAACAAGCACCAATAACCACCCCGCCCCCTCTAACATAACCTTGTCTATGGGGCAAAAAACAGTATGCACGTTCAGGGTGTCATGTCACCTCGGTTAATCACATTAGTCAGAAAGGCTGTGGGATGTCAAGTTTATGTCATGTCACCACGGTTAATCATGTTCGTCAGAAAGGCTGTGGGATTTAAAGTTTATGTCATGTCATCTCGGTTAATCACATTCGTCAGAAAGGCTGTGGAGGATGTCAAGTTTATATGTCATGTCACCTCTGTTACACATTCGTCAGAAAGGCTGTGGAGGATGTCAAGTTATGTCATGTCACCACGGTTAATCACATTCGTCAGAAAGGCTGTGGGATGTCAAGTTTATGTCATGTCATCTCGGTTAATCACATTCGTCAGAAAGGCTGTGGGATGTCAAGTTTATATGTCATGTCACCTCTGTTACACATTCGTCAGAAAGGCTGTGGAGGATGTCAAGTTTATATGTCATGTCACCTATGTTACACATTCGTCAGAAAGGCTGTGGAGGATGTCAAGTTTATGTCATGTCACCACGGTTAATCACATTCGTCAGAAAGGCTGTGGAGGATGTCAAGTTTATGTCATGTCACCACGGTTAATCACATTCGTCAGAAATGATGTGGAGGATGTCAAGTTTATGTCATGTCACCACGGTTAATCACGTTAGTCAGAAAGGCCGTGGAGGATGTCAAGTTTATGTCATGTCAACACGGTTATTCACATTCGTCAGAAATTATGTGGAGGATGTCAAGTTTGTCATGTCACCACGGTTAATCACATTCGTCAGAAAGGCTGTTGAGGATGTCAAGTTTATGTCATGTCACCACGGTTAATCACATTCGTCAGAAAGGCTGTTGAGGATGTCAAGTTTATGTCATGTCACCACGGTTAATCACATTCGTCAGTAAGGCTGTGGAGGATGTCAAGTTTATGTCATGTCACCACTGTTAATCGCATTCGTCAGAAATGATGTAGAGAATGTCAAGAACTACCTGCTTACAGCTAAAGGGATTATTTCATCATCATCATAACAGTTGACTAAGAAATGTGTCACGTCTGCATGCTCGAATGGACACACGTAACATTTCTGCATGAAGGCCCGCAGATATAAATGCGGAGAGTGGCGATATAAATATTTTTATCTCTAGACGTCGTGATAAAAAAACAACTTCTGGCTAAAATTTCTATATTTCTGTGACGTCGTGATAAACAAAATCTTCTGCCTAAGATTTATATATTTCTGTGATCAATCACACCTTCTGTGAACATCTTGTTTCACAATATTATGTGATTATCAAGGGCATGTGCAGCTGTTCTTCCGTCCAAGTCGACTATGACCAGTCCGGTCAACTGGGATGATGGTTAGGATGATGATGTCTGCGGTGTGCCCGACTGTGACTAATGAGTCCTATATAGTCAAGGGTATAAAGTCAGTGATTGTCAAGGGTATAGTCAGTGATTGCCAAGGGTATACAGTCAGTGATTGTCAAGGGTATACAGTCAGTGGTTGTCAAGGGTATACAATCGAGTATTGCTGTCAGGTGACTTATTCTCTTCAGAACGTTATCTTCCCAATGAATTCCATGAACCATTCTCTGTCTTGGGCCGTGCGGCATGACGACGTATTTCATGTTATCTTCCCAATGAATTCCATGAACAATTCTCTGTCTTGGGCCGATGCGGCATGACGACGTATTTCATGTTATCTTCCCAATGAATTCCATGAACAATTCTCTGTCTTGGGCCGATGCGGCATGACGAGGTATTTCATGTTATCTTTAATGTAGCCAGTCCATGGTCTTCCTGGTTTGCCCTTTCTCCCCTCATCCAGGTGCTCTACCCTACATTATTTGTCTATCTACACAGGTGTGTTTGTTTATATGACCATACAGGCGCAGTTTTATTTTCGCTACTGTGTTTAGTAACCAAAACTCTGACATCTTCAATGTGTTTATATCTGAGTTTCTCTGAGTTTCTCTTCCATGATATTCTAAGTATCTGTAGCATTTCACCTCGAAGGCGTTGATCATCGTTGCCGCTGTTTTACTTAGAGTTCAAGTTTCACAGCTGCGCTAGTTGCAATCGGGAAAAAAATGTTCTTAGTATTATCAGTTTCGTTTCTATTTGTAATGTCTTCTTTCATATTCCTCATATTTTCTTCGTACATTTTCAACATGTATGATGAGGGTGTACATCAATGCATTATTCCACTGTCTACCTCAAACCACTCTGAGAGATCATCTTCTAACTTCACTGTGTACCTCAAACCACTCTGAGAGATCACACTCTAACTTCACTGTCTACCTCAAACCACTCTGAGAGATCACACTCTAACTTCACTGTGTACCTCAAACCACTCTGAGAGATCACACTCTAACTTCACTGTCTACCTCAAACCACTCTGAGAGATCACACTCTAACTTCACTGTCTACCTCAAACCACTCTGAGAGATCACACTCTAACTTCACTGTGTACCTCAAACCACTCTGAGAGATCATCTTCTAACTTCACTGTGTACCTCAAACCACTCTGAGAGATCACACTCTAACTTCACTGTGTACCTCAAACCACTCTGAGAGATCACATTCTAACTTCACTGCAGCTTTTTGATCTTGGTAAATCTACTAGATGAATCAGATGTCTTGGGAAACCCGTGTTGTTCATTATCTCCCATAGTTCATGGTTTTTGACCCATTCGAACGCTTTGTCGGGGATTGTCAGGGGAATACAGTGTGGGATTGTCAGGGGAATATAGTGTGGGATTGTCAGGGGAATATAGTGTGGGATTGTCAGGGGAATATAGTGTGAGATGTGGGATTGATAAGTTTATACAGCCAGGGATCTTACAATTAATAAACATGTCGAACAGAGCTTCCGTATTTGTTGTGATAAAATTGGAAGCAATGAAGTCCTTATCCCACAAAAAAGTAATTTGAATTTATGGTAATATTGAAGCTTTGAGTGAAAGTTCAAAGATCATGGTAATATTTACACATAATAACCTGTTTACTTGAGTATATGTGTAAATGTCATGTTTACTATGTTTACTATTATTACCTTTCATTTCGTTGGTCGGTGTTGGCATGAGACACAAGGTATAGAAATAGTGACCAATGACAATCTCATCAATAATCAAAGATGTCACGTAAGATTCGGCTTTGTTGTGATTCGGCTTTGTTGCACTTCTGCGGTTAGGTCGGCATTTAGAGATTGGTAGCGGTTCTCATCATGTGACACATTTGCGGCGTGAAGTAAAAGTAGACGTCAATACTGTTTTATATTTATAGAGATATTTGCGATTAAAGATTTAATAGCGGTGATACCAGGACCCAGGATCTTAAGATCTTTGCCATTGAAATATATAGCAGCAGAAGGCGTTGATCCATAGCCAACATCATGCATATGGTGTCCTACACGGTCACCGAGCCTCTTGTACCAGAAAGAATAGCAAAGAAGCTATGCTTCAATAACTTAGACCGTGTGTACGTTTCCGAAACATTCTTCTAAATAGAGAACAACATTAGGTAGATGATAATCGAAGTCAAATATATAAACATTTAACATATCGTTTCATCGTATATTCAATAATCAGAACATCTCTAGGCTCCTCGGAAGTAAAGCTTGTGACACGGCTATTGTTGACAAGAAGGCACAAATATCTAATTGAAATCTTACTCTTGTTCTCTATGTGTCTAACTGTCTGTCTAACTAGGATCAGATGAGAAACTTCACACTTTAATTGTGTGTACATTCAATTGTTGACATCTCTCATGACATATTTCATTATCCCAGGTGTTTGTCCTAGTTCAGCTAGTCTTTGCAACCCCCGTCCATTTGTTGTCAACACATTCTTCTGCATTACAGTCGCACTAGTCACTCCGGATATGTCCATAGGAGCTCTGATCTCCACTTGAGTGTATCCACCATAGGCACTCCGATCTCCACTTGAGTGTATCCACCATAGGCACTCCGATCTCCACTTGAGTGTATCCACCATAGGCGCTCTGATCTCTACTTAAGTGTATCCACCATAGGCGCTCTGATCTCTACTTAAGTGTATCCACCATAGGCGCTCTGATCTCCACTTGAGTGTATAAACCATAGGCGCTCCGATCTCCACTTGAGTGTAGTATCCACCATAGGCGATCTGATCTCCACTTGAGTGTATCCACCATAGGCGCTCTGAGATTAAACCAGCAATCCAGTTAATAAGATAATGGGACTTAACAGTTTAGATTATACCAGCAATCCAGTTAATAAGATACGGGGACTTAACAGTTTAGATTATACCAGCAATCCAGTTAATAAGATAAGGGGACTTAACAGTTTAGATTATACCAGCAATCCAGTTAATAAGATAAGGGGGGCGTAACAGTTTAGATTAAAATAGAAATCTAGTTAATAAGATAAGAGGACTTAACACTGAGATTAAACAACTGAGCCACAAAGTAATCCAAGGGTACCCTGTGGTACGTATCTTGCAGGTTTATTGCAGACGCATATGTTTCCACTCGTAAATGGAATTCTTCAAATATCTCCTGTTCAAAGACAGTCACAGCTTGTCATGTCTGCTTATTAGGATGATACCAACCGAATGTTGGTGGTAGCAACTAATACTTAACTTTGGGGTCTTTGTTACCTCTAATATTTTATGGTAGTGTGTCCTGATATAACCTAATTGGACATAGTCCGCTGGCTGAAAGGGGCACGCCTCTCCAAAAGAGAGGCAAACTCATTAACCTACCTACCTAGGTAGCAACTTGTTTATCTTTATATGATATGGCAATTTTCAAGCAACTATTTTTTCCATTAATTTGCCAACTGTGTTTTGCATGGTAATTAGTCTGCAGCTGTGTGTGATCTTTACCAGGTTTGGGTAATGTATTCTAGTAACCCGTACAACCAATCACCTTTACCAGGTTTGGGTAATGTATTCAAGTAACAATACAACCTACAACCAATCACCTTTACCAGGTTTGGGTAACGTATTCTAGTAATCATACATCCAAGCATCTTTAATCGTGTCTTTTAACACGTTTTCGTTAGATTGTCATTCGTTTTCTCATCCGTCCTCATACACAAGTCATCTTACCTAATGTCACCTGGTGTTGTTTGTTTTATCTGTTCAGTGATGATGTTGTTTCATCAAATGTAATTTTAATTTCATCTTCCATCTTCTGGCACTTGCTTATGTCTATAACATTTTCCTTAATGTTTTGAGTATGTTCTCAAGACATATTAATGTCCAATCTGTGCAATATAATGCACAATCTGGGCTGCACATTTCGATTCATTCGTCATGTGCCAGGTGAGGTCTATGCTCCAGAAATTAGGAATACTTCGTTTGGCTGGATCATTCATGGATTTACACCTGCACGAAAATAGTTTTAGAGACTTTTCATTTGCATAATTTGGGGGTAAAGTCCTCCCGTCTTGCTTCATTTGCAGATTTATCAAGCACTTTAAACACATGAACCTTGTCATCTTTAAACACATGAACCGTGTCATCTTTAAACACGTGAATCTTGTTATCTTTAAACACATGAATCTTGTCATCTTTAAACACATGAACCGTGTCATCTTTAAACACGTGAATCTTGTTATCTTTAAACACATGAATCTTGTCATCTTTAAACACGTGAATCTTGTCATCTTTAAACACATGAATCTTGTCATCTTTAAACATATGAATCTTGTCATCTTTAAACACATGAATCTTGTCATCTTTAAACACATGAATCTTGTCATCTTTAAACACATGAATCTTGTCATCTTTAAACACATGAATCTTGTCATCTTTAAACACATGAATCTTGTCATCTTTAAACACATGAACCTTGTCATCTTTAAACACATGAATCTTGTCATCTTTAAACACGTGAATCTTGTCATCTTTAAACACGTGAATCTTGTCATCTTTAAACACATGAATCTTGTCATCTTTAAACACATGAACCTTGTCATCTTTAAACACGTGAATCTTGTCATCTTTAAACACGTGAATCTTGTCATCTTTAAACACATGAATCTTGTCATCTTTAAACACATGAATCTTGTCATCTTTAAACACGTGAATCTTGTCATCTATAACCACATGAATCTTGTCATCTTTAAACACATGAATCTTGTCATCTTTAAACACATGAATCTTGTCATCTTTAAACACGTGAATCTTGTCATCTTTAAACACATGAATCTTGTCATCTTTAAACACATGAATCTTGTTATCTTTAAACACATGAATCTTGTCATCTTTAAACACATGAATCTTGTCATCTTTAAACACATGAATCTTGTCATCTTTAAACACATGAATCTTGTCATCTTTAAACACGTGAATCTTGTCATCTTTAAACACATGAATCTTGTTATCTTTAAACACATGAATCTTGTCATCTTTAAACACATGAATCTTGTCATCTTTAAACACGTGAATCTTGTCATCTTTAAACACATGAATCTTGTCATCTTTAAACACATGAATCTTGTTATCTTTAAACACGTGAATCTTGTCATCTTTAAACACATGAATCTTGTCATCTTTAAACACATGAATCTTGTCATCTTTAAACACATGAACCGTGTCATCTTTAAACACATGAATCTTGTCATCTATAACCACATGAATCTTGTCATCTATAACCACATGAATCTTGTCATCTTTAAACACATGAATCTTGTCATCTTTAAACACATGAATCTTGTTATCTTTAAACACATGAATCTTGTCATCTATAACCACATGAATCTTGTCATCTTTAAACACATGAATCTTGTCATCTTTAAACACATGAACCTTGTCATCTTTAAACACATGAACCTTGTCATCTTTAAACACATGAATCTTGTCATCTTTAAACACGTGAATCTTGTCATCTTTAAACACATGAATCTTGTCATCTTTAAACACATGAATCTTGTCATCTTTAAACACATGAACCTTGTCATCTTTAAACACATGAATCTTGTTATCTTTAAACACATGAATCTTGTCATCTTTAAACACGTGAATCTTGTCATCTTTAAACACATGAATCTTGTCATCTTTAAACACATGAATCTTGTCATCTTTAAACACGTGAATCTTGTTATCTTTAAACACATGAATCTTGTCATCTTTAAACACATGAATCTTGTCATCTTTAAACACATGAATCTTGTTATATTTGATCTGATTCTATTGTAAGACAAGAATAAATTGAACGGGTTCTTTGTTTTTTGCCTTTTTGTCACTGTGCAACTGCTCTCCATTTGTCTCTCCATTCCTCTTGTACACCATTATGTCATTTGTCTCTCCATTCCTCTTGTACACCATTATGTCATTTGTCTCTCCATTCCTCTTGTACACCATTATGTCATTTGTCTCTTCATTCCTCTTGTACATCATTATTTCATTTGTCTCTCCATTCCTCTTGTATACAATTATTTCATTTGTCTCTCCATTCCTCTTGTACCTCATTATTTCATTTGTCTCTCCATTCCTCTTATACCTCATTATTCCACACAGGAGCCTGATGTCAATTGCCTGTAACATTATTCTGATGCGAATGTTTTCTTGTCGACTTTTGTTGACGATATTCTATCCTGGAGAGGTCACATAATGTAAAGACCTGACTTTGGGAGCTTGTGTTGTTCTATGCGTCTCTCTTTCTCTAATAATACAACACATGGCATGTGCTCGTTGCCATGATACTGCATGTCATCATTCTATCTGCAGATTTAGTTGTGTCCGAGCACAGGATTATATCAAAGCCAGGTCAATAGCAGTGTCGTTGTCACACCTTGTTTGCCGCTCTCATGTGACGCGACCGTCATTGACGTATGCCAGGTCCATATCAACACAAGCGTCCACTAGATCTCTACTCTGTTAGAAGTGATGTTACCTCATGATTTGCATTGAAATCATCACAGAAAATTATCTGCCTCTCCTGACACAGTTTCTCCCCTCGTAAGCCCGTAGAAAGGAAAAGGGGTTACCCCTACCTTAGCAAATCGGAAACATGACTTTTAGTACTAGTAGCTTGACCAAAAATCAGAAGTCAAACATCACCGCCATTAGTGGTTTTTCATTAAAAGGTAGATCTGACCCACGAAAACTCACAAGTAACATTTTTAGGTACCCCCCCCCCCCCCAAAGGAGGCCCCCACCCCCTAGCCTGCGAGTCCACACCAGCACTATATGCATACATACGTTAACTAGCTATAAATGTATGTCGAACGTTCTGCAATTTCACTGCTCGTAGCTGGGTGGCGTCGTTATTCCACCCGGACATCCATCTCCAGCTTGTTAATACCTTCTTGTACTAGAATAACTTGCCCGTGGTCTCACGTATTATAAAAAAAAAACCTTGTAAAATGAGCGATCCTGATTACACACTGCCTACGCACCCACAATTGTTTCTCCTGCAATGCCACTATGTGCCTGTGTTGTAAACACGTTTATCTAGCTCTGTTCGTCGTTTGTTTACACTAGGCACATTCCAGACATGAACACAGATATATTTACAACCTCATCGTATTGCTGTTGTTTGTTGTTCCACACCTCTACGTTTATCCTTTCGTTTGTTATCATTAGAATGTTTCATAATTTTATTTCTCCTAATAATTGTCGCCCTTAACTTACCTAACACTAACATCCATGCAGAGAACATCATGTCAGAGAACATCATGTGAAATATCATCATGTGGAACATGAATTTCATCCAATAAATATCGCTGTGTTCAAGATTCCAGAAATAAGATATGCAGACGACACAGTCCTCCTTACTACACATATTGCGGGACTGAAACAGTTACAAAAACAAAGGAATACAACGAGATCTAAAACCTTTATCTAAACGTACAGAAAGCAGAAATTATGACAACAAAGATTATCCCCATAATCTATATAGACAATATAGAACTAGAATGTGTAAACAGATCCATATATCTGGAGCAAATATAACAGGTAAAGCGTGAATCGGGGTAATGAAGTTTTGCTAATAACATGAAACACGCACAAGCACACACAAATTGACGTTTCAACCGATAGGCCTTTATCAAGGATTACATACACGTATATATCAAAAACGACAAGTTGGGCGACACAACTGGCGTTCACATGTCTAGTGAGTTGGCCCAGGATAGAAATTAGGTCAGAGGTGACAAAAACAGGAAATTTACATAAATAGGAAATATACAAAAAACAAAACCCAAATAAATATGAACATTAGACAGAGAAATGATGGAATAAACCGATATCATGCGTATGTCAGGTGTTCATTAATTACCAAAGGCCTCAGAGTATTAAATTCGTATGTATCCATAGCCGTTCTGAGTATCCACGATGAAGACAACGTTATGGAAAGAATATTTCATTTAATATATAATAACTGTCAACCACATCGGAACAATGGATATACTCAAGTGGATTTACCTCAGTTGTACGTGCTTCGTAAGCACCGACGAGGATCTCACTGTATGTACCTCCAAATCAAACGAACTGACACAACATCCTAGATGAAACTGACATCCATTGCTTCAAATAAAGTTGCCTGAGCCACACAACAAAACCCGCATTGCTAGCCGCCATTTTGACCGGAAATCGTTCAACCAAGTCTAAAAATGCAACCGCCAACTGTTTTCCTTTTTCCAGATAATATCTTACTGTGATGCTGAACCAAGTATTTTCGCCGCACATGTTATTGTTCTTGTCAATTAATATAATGAATTTGCTGTTACACAATTCAGATATCACATATACGAGATATCTCGTATAAAAAAAAAAATAAAAGCTGATCACGAAGATTTGAAATAACTACATTTAAATCTTGTAAACTTTAAGTTTTTGCATGTTTTGCTGTCACCAAAGTGCACATAAATTATCGACCACGCGCCTGGAACAATATTAAAACAATGTGTCTGCTACTGTTGCTTTTGCATCATTGATGAACGTGTCAAATTGAAGTCTTGTTTTCACGTGTTCAGTGAATGTTATGTTTTCTGATGTTTGTTGTGTTAGCATCTCTCAATATCTTTCCATCTCCCAACTCTTGAACATTTACAATATTTACAATATCATTTAGTATCATCAACTATTTCTTCTCTTATTAGACATTTAAAAAATCAATAATATCCAAACATTGATCTGATATGCTAGCCATAATTCTTGATCATAATGTAACTATATAAATTTCTAATACATGACGTATAGACATGAAATAAGCCAATACTACAACATACTGTAGTTGAAATGGACGGCACCAGCAGAATATCTAATTACTGTCCAGTTTTCCGGCAAAAGCTTACCGATGATACGATTGGTTAACCGAGTGCCTCTGGTCGCTGCATGAATGTCAACCAATAATTATAATAATATAGGTCTAGACGGCAGAAATAATATTTTTGCGTATCCATCGATGATTAATCAGTTGTAACAGGTTCAATATTTTTTTCTCTTTGCGTTTGTTCAAATTAAACAAAAAATGATTACATCAATTAGATTTACATTCTTTCCATTTTCACCACCGACGGACATATCCTTTCACCCTGCCAACAATAATGCTTGCATCACAATTGTATAGATGTATACAGCTGCTAGGTGACAGCTGTTGTATAGATGTATACAGCTGCTAGGTGACAGCTGTTGTATAGATGTCTACAGCTGCTAGGTGACAGCTGTTGTATAGATGTCTACAGCTGCTAGGTGACAGCTGTTGTATAGATGTATACAGCTGCTAGGTGACAGCTGTTGTATAGATGTCTATAGCTGCTAGGTGACAGATGTTGTATAGATGTCTATAGCTGCTAGGTGACAGATGTTGTATAGATGTATACAGCTGCTAGGTGACAGCTGTTGTATAGATGTCTACAGCTGCTAGGTGACAGCTGTGGTATAGATGTCTGCAGCTACTAGGTGACAGCTGTTGTGTAGATGTCTATAGCTGCTAGGTGACAGATGTTGTATAGATGTATACAGCTGCTAGGTGACAGCTGTTGTATAGATGTCTACAGCTGCTAGGTGACAGCTGTGGTATAGATGTCTGCAGCTACTAGGTGACAGCTGTGGTATAGATGTCTACATCTGCTAGGTGACAGCTGTTGGTATAGATGTATACAGCTGCTAGGTGACAGCTGTTGTATAGATGTCTACAGCTGCTAGGTGACAGCTGTGGTATAGATGTCTGCAGCTACTAGGTGACAGCTGTGGTATAGATGTCTACAGCTGCTAGGTGACAGCTGTTGGTATAGATGTATACAGCTGCTAGGTGACAGCTGTGGTATAGATGTCTACAGCTGCTAGGTGACAGCTGTTGGTATAGATGTATACAGCTGCTAGGTGACAGCTGTGGTATAGATGTCTACAGCTGCTAGGTGACAGCTGTGGTATAGATGTATACAGCTGCTAGGTGACAGCTGTGGTATAGATGTCTACAGCTGCTAGGTGACAGCTGTGGTATAGATGTATACAGCTGCTAGGTCACAGCTGTGGTATAGATGTCTACAGCTGCTAGGTGACAGCTGTTGTATAGATGTCTACAGCTGCTAGGTGACAGCTGTGGTATAGATGTATACAGCTGCTAGGTGACAGCTGTGGTATAGATGTCTACAGCTGCTAGGTGACAGCTGTGGTATAGATGTATACAGCTGCTAGGTCACAGCTGTGGTATAGATGTCTACAGCTGCTAGGTGACAGCTGTTGTATAGATGTCTACAGCTGCTAGGTGACAGCTGTGGTATAGATGTATACAGCTGCTAGGTGACAGCTGTGGTATAGATGTATACAGCTGCTAGGTGACAGCTGTGGTATAGATGTCTACAGCTGCTAGGTGACAGCTGTGGTATAGATGTATACAGCTGCTAGGTGACAGCTGTGGTATAGATGTATACAGCTGCTAGGTGACAGCTGTGGTATAGATGTCTACAGCTGCTAGGTGACAGCTGTGGTATAGATGTATACAGCTGCTAGGTGACAGCTGTGGTATAGATGTCTACAGCTGCTAGAACTGTAGCAGTGTAATCGTGGCGATATTCTTGGCTAGCTAGAAACCAGATCAGGGTGAGACAACTGAACATCGCCTAACATTAATCTCTGTATGTCCTCGAACACAAATGGTGAAACCTTGCATATAAACTCCAAACTAAAATTTCTTCTCGAGGTGTCTCCATAATTGAGACATGTCCGATGTTATTTTTGTACATACGTGCTTGTTTCTCATCGTTCTGTTTTTTCTATTCAGAAACAATATGGCAGGTCACGTATTCATGTACAATAAATTGTGCGGACTTTGTTCTGAGGATGTGTAATAGAGAGACTAATAAACCGTTGCATCGAAGATCACAACGTGACAGCAGGAAGTCTGCTTTTATGAAATCGATATTTTTCGTGTGTTTTATTATTATCATACCAACCCACCCCCCCCCCCCCACACACACTTTCCCCCACAAACAGAGCGTGACCGACAGTCTAAATACATAAACATCACGCGTTGATGAGATCACAAGCGGAACATAATTTATCAGTGGGAATTTTTGACCTGAGCTCGCCTTTTTGTGCATGTTACTACTTCCTATGTTGTGTACGTGTGATACAGTGTTATTTGTTTATCTGCGCTCTTTTTTGTTTGTGTGTAATTCATGTGTGCGGATTTTAACACTTACATACCTTCGTCGTCATCCGGGATTCCATTGTCAATAGTTGAGAGTCATACAAACACAGCAGAGACACGGAAAATGAGGATTGTGCTAGAATTAGATTTCTCAGCTATTTCTCATAGAAAGTCAGTGACAGAACATGCAAAAAATGGATCACAGAAAAAAGAAAAAAGAATCAGTGTAAACAAACATAAGAAGCACACAAAAAGACCATCTCCAACGAACTCTTCTGCTAATGACGCTGCAATTCACACAGGGTTATAAAACGAAAAGAAAAAAAATGCTCACCCACCAAAGAGATGCAACAATAACACACAATTTCTGAAACTGTTGTCATCCAACCACATACCTGTCTATCTATTCGCCAAACCATTTGTTGCCTTTTATCGTCATGGTTAGAAGAGTTTTCAGGAGACGGCCCACGTGTGTGTCTCCTTTATTTCGGTGGTCCATCGTTTTCGTGGTTCGCCTTCACTGTATCTGTGTACCATAGCTTGCCGTGGTATGCTGTCTGATGGTAGTCTGACATCACTCACGCAGATTGTGTCGATATCTTGGGTTTCCCATGTAGGATCTGACATCAAACACGCAGATTGTGTCGATATCTTGGGTTTCCCATGTACGATCTGACATCAAACACGCAGATTGTGTGTGCAGATATCGAAACATATATTAATTTATTATTAACGTAACTATTAATATATTAAATATTAACTTGCTTAACAAAATACAAGTAGGTTGCGCCCTCTCCGCTAATAAAAGCAAAGAGAAAAATGTTGAAATTGACTGATATCACACACCGGAAACAACAAGGGATTTAAGTTGATCAAGTCAGTACACGAAGAACACGATATCAGTCATCAGGCTGTGTGTATGTGTGAGAGAGAGATATCACGTGTCTTGATAACATCCATGGCTGACGTCTGTGTACCGTCTTTACAAAAATGTCGAAGTCTCGTCTGTAAGACTTTGCCCACTTTTATCCTTGACAAATACATGTAATCAACTTACACAAGCCTTCATTAACCAGGTTAGGTCACTCTAACAGGACGTGCTTTGGTTATGGCGTCAAAGCTTTACTTCTAAAAGATTATGTATGGATGTTTACATAAGTCCTATCTCACTGTTCAGAGCATATTCAAACATTTGGATGCCTTCGTTGTCTTTGTGTTTCCATTCTACCCATTGCCTCCATCTCTACTATGGGTATTGATGTCATTGCCTCCAAGATGACCATAAGTGCATGGATGTGTACTCTAGTTCCTGATTTATACATATTTTAAACGAAGGAAAGAAGAAGAAATTGTTCAGAGAAGTGGCAAACTACTGAACGTATATACTGTCTTAAAAATCACTAAACGAAACACGTGATTGATCGCGACGTCCGAAAAGAATAAGTAGCGATCGAGATCTGCCTGCCCGTATGGCTGGCTGGCTTGTCTATCTTTGCCTGCCCGTATGTTTGGCTGGCTTGTCTATCTTTGCCTGCCCGTATGGCTGGCTGGCTTGTCTATCTCTGCCTGTCCTTATGGCTGTCTGGCTTGTCTATCTCTGCCTGTCCTTATGGCTGTCTGGCTTGTCTATCTCTGCCTGTAGAGAAGAGAAGAGAGAGAGATGAAGAAATGGAGAGAGTGAAAGATAAATAAACGGCACTCGAGATAAAAGTTTTATACTTCTTCAATTTCATTCTCCCAACTCCCGCTGGATCTCTCTTGTAGCAGGACATTCTCCCAACTCCCGCTGGATCTCTCTTGTAGCAGGACATTCTCCCAACTCCCGCTGGATCTCTCTTGTAGCAGGACATTCTCCCAACTCCCGCTGGATCTCCCTTGTAGCAGGACATTCTCCCAACTCCCGCTGGATCTCTCTTGTAGCAGGACATTCTCCCAACTCCCGCTGGATCTCTCTTGTAGCAGGACATTCTCCCAACTCCCGCTGGATCTCTCTTGTAGCAGGACATTCTCCCAACTCCCGCTGGATCTCTCTTGTAGCAGGACAATAGTTCTACTAGAGTTCCAGCAGGATGTAATCTGGGGAATGAAAATGCGTCGTATCGCCGCTTTGTTGCGCCAATGGTCTTCTGTCTTCTGTGGTAGTTTATACAATATTAGGATACATAATAATTGAAGTATGTACGGAATGTGTGAAGGTGTAACACCCGTGACCAGTCCGACCAACCACTGTACAACAGCAACACAATGCTAGTAGATAACATAAGCTTATTATATTGAGGTATTCCTCTTGTAGCAGTACAACAGCGCCTCATCTATACAATTGTGTTCTACTCCTCTGAGTAGGAGGCTTGTATCATTGCGCCACCACTGCAAGTTTCAGCGTCTGAGAATGAAATATATCTCTTAATAACACGCACACATTTTAAAGAAATTATACAAGAGTTGTATTGATCATAAGTATTGCTGTTTGGAAAATATATATATACATATCTGATTTTAGCATGCAATATTGGAGGACTATAACCTTCTAGTTGATGGGTAGACAACCCTCTTGAGTAGAACTACCAGCATGCATCACGCTAAACGATAATCATTTAAATGAAGTTGACAATTTGTGTATCATTAACTCCAAAATTACATCCAGCCTTTCTTTCTTTCATTCATCATCAAGTGCCGTCTCCGCAACAAAGGTTGGCTGCAACGTATCTCCAACATCCCCTGTCTCTTGTTTTGGTGGTGCAATCTGCTAGACTGTAACCTTTCCATCGTGTGATGTTACTCTCCCACTTGTATCTCTGCCTACCTCTTGCTCGCATCCCTTTGACTTTACCCCCAAGAAAGGTCTTCAATAAAGCGTCATGTCTTTTAATGTGTCCAAAGTATTTTATTTGCCTGATCTTTATTTCTCTTAGTAGTTCTTTCTTCATATTAAGTGTTTTTAGTATCTCTTTATTTGTTTTCTTCTCTTTCCATGATGTTCTCCCTATTCTTCTATATACCCACATCTCAAAGGCATCAATTCTGTCTTCTAATTGTTTGTTTACTGTCCATGTTTCTGAACCATACATTAATATAGAGTAGATGTAGCATTTGATAATTCTCATTTTTAGCTTGTTTGTAATTTGTTTAGATGTTAATAACTTCCTCGTGTCATTGAATGTACTTTTAGCCATTCCTATTCTCCTTTTAACTTGAGTTTCACAGCCTTTCTTTAAGTAAAATAAATACCCGTATAGGAAATACGGCTGCAAATTTAGGATGGGCTTTCTAAACCTGCTTGGAAAAACTGAAAGCTAAAAATGAAAACAAAGGTACAGATTTACCAAGGGTGTGTTTTGAGAACACTACTCGGAAACATAAACTACCTACTCAAAAAATAGGAATCTAACACCTTTCATCGAAAATATCTCAGTAAAAATCATGAACATGAAATAGTAAGTCACGAATACCTAGGTACTACACGGTGCCCTGTTACCATCTACAAGGGGAATACTTCATAAAAAATATAGTGCGATTGCTGGGTCGCGTGTGTGGAATGTCAAACTGCCGCATTCTGAAACAAGTAGTATGTTGGTGATAACTTTCTGTTGGTCCGCCATAGACCACTTGTAAGAGATGAAATATTCATGAAGCGCTGGTTGATGTTCGCAATGACCGGAAACATACTACAGAGACCGTTGTCGGTACAGACCTCTGTGCAGAATGTAAACATGACATGAAAGACTCTTTAAAAAAAATTATTACCGTGTTTTTTGTTTGTCGGCCTTGGCCTGTTTTTAATCATGTGACTTCAAGTATATAAATAGTGACCAGCGAAAAACACGACCAATAATAAAAAAACGTCACGAGTGAAGTCTCGTTTACTTTCTGTTGGCAGGTCTATAACACAACCCGGCCATGAGTACGCAGAGAGACAGATGTTATGATAAAATAATGTAATGGACACAGGAGAACGACACAAACAAAAATATTATGTGGCTGTGACTTGATCATATAGAAGGTTCATTCATGAGATTTCCTGTTCAACTTCAGTGATACCTCTGTCGTCGTCGATAATCTGCCCGAAAACATTCAACGAAAACGAGGCAATTATTTCCATATAAATCCAATGTAAATCCAATGTAAATCCAATGAATTCGTTCTAGACACTACAAAGGACATACCAAAATCACATTTTATAGAGAATAAATATATAGTTTTTTTAATACTAAAAACAAGAAATTAATATGAAACGAATATAACAAACTAATCAGTCAGTCGGTTCCTCTTTTGCCAAATTTGGCACATAGGGCGGATGTCATAGTTCTCCATGCCCGTCGGTCAGTTGCTAAGGATTGCAGGTCTTGTGCATTTATGCCTGTTTTATTGCTAATCATAAATGTTCTTCTGAGTGTTGTTTTTGGTATTCCCTGTACCTTTTCTTTACCCGTCTGGTGTCCACATAAAGACTTGTGGAATTCTGTCTTCCTTCATTCCAAGTGTGTGGCCGATGTATGCCCAGCGGTGTTTTCTGATGGTATTCGTCACGTATTCTTGTTTTGTCTCCTCTCTTAATATATAATTTGATTTGAAGTCTTTCCAATTAGTATTTGTGATCTTTCTGAGGCATCTATTGTCGAAGGCAACTAACTTCTTATCCATTATTCCGGTAGATTTCCAACTTTCACATCCATATGTCAATGATGGAATTACACTTGTATTGAAAAGTCGCAGATTGATGTGTTTACTTGCGATCTTCAATCTCCAGATGTTTGAGAGTTTGTTAAAGGCGTTGTAGGCGAGAGCGATTCGAGTCCTTATTTCTGAGTTGGTATCCCGTCTACTGTTATCTTGTTTCCCAAATATACGAAATTTGAAACGTTGTCTAGTATATTATCATCTAGTTTAATTGATTCTGTCAGGCCGGTAAAGTTCATGATTTTCGTTTTATGTCTGTTTATTTGTAGGCTTATCTGTTGCGCAAAAATGTGAGTCTTTCTATTTTTTTCTTGGAGATCTTGGTGTGTTGAACTCAGTAGAACAATATCATCTGTGAAGGTGAGATCTTCCAGGGTCTTGTTGTTTACCCATTTGATTGCTAGTTGTTTTTGGTTTGTGCATTTCTTCATCACCCAGTCAATCTGTGAAGGTGAGATCTTCCAGGGTCTTGTTGTTTTAACAGACTAATGTAGAGAATAAATGAACATTTAACATGGCATGTAGCATTCTGAAGACTCCTCTTGGCGTATGGAAGACGGAGAGGAGGGGAGAGAGAGGTGCAGATATTATTGCTTGGAAGGAGAATTCCCCTCCTGGGGTATCAAGGCATTATCTGGGGGTCACTTACCTACTAGGTATTTTATCACTAGGACCAGCTTCAAGGTCAGTTAACCCGTGTCGTACAAGAAGGCTGTTCGAAGATGTCTGTATCTGCTGCCTCTTTAATAATTGCCTAAAATGTGGCAAGACATTATCATGAAACCAGTTGTAGACACGGCCTGCAACAGCTTTGTCGGATTTTTCTCCACATACCACTGTACCGCACTCCACATGGAGAAGATGCCCTTAATCTCTGAAGAAAACACACGTTCCCATGTTTCTTGGACCTCACCTGAAGCAACTTCTTCATCTGTTGCACTTTTAGGTGAAAGTCATGTAGTTCTTCACTGTGCTCATCCACCAACGTGCCGGGCACACCAACAAAAATCGAGGCACCCGACGAAAACCGTGACATGTTTCGCGTGAAAAGAAATAAACGAAAACCGAAACCGACGATAACCGAAGTGATAGACAACCGAGGAATCACTGTAGATCCTTGTGTTGTGTTGCTGAATGACGTCTGCAAGACGATAAATGTGACAGGTAAACTTGAAATGATATGGTTAACAGTAACAGTAAAGTAATATATCAGAATATGCTGGGGTCAAACACCAGGTCAGATTTGTAAATATACATGAATTACAACACGTATCTCTAAACACAAAGATGTACAACGGTGGATTGATACGTCACGGTAAGAGGTGGTTGTACAACGAGGAGTTGATACGTCATGGTAAGAGGTGGTTGTACAACGGTGGATTGGTACGTCACGATAAGAGGTGGTTGTACAACGGTGGGTTGATTCGTCACGGTAAGAGGTGGTTGTACAACGAGGAGTTGACACGTTAAAGTAAGAGGTGGTTGTACAACGAGGAGTTGACATGTTAAAGTAAGAGGTGGTTGTACAACGAGGAGTTGACATGTTAAAGTAAGAGGTGGTTGTACAACGAGGGGTTGAGACGTCACGGTAAGAGGTGGCTGTACAACGAGGGGTTGAGACGTCACGGTAAGAGGCGGTTTTACAACGACGGGTTGAGACGTCACAGTAAGAGGTGGTTGTACAACGAGGGGTTGAGACGTCACGGTAAGAGGTGGCTGTACAACGAGGGGTTGAGACGTCACGGTAAGAGGTGGCTGTACAACGAAGGGGTGAGACGTCACGGTAAGAGGCTGTTGTACAAAGAGGAGTTGACATGTTAAAGTAAGAGGTGGTTGTACAAAGAGGAGTTGACATGTTAAAGTAAGAGGTGGTTGTACAACGACGAGTTGATACGTCACGGTAAGAGGCGGTTGTACACACAATCATTGGTGGAAGTTCCCCTATAGTAATTTACATGTTCTAGCTATCGACATCAGGTAACATCGTGGACAGGATGTACCATCATCACTTTCGAAACTTCTGCCAATCTTGAGCTACTAATTCTATAAGTGTCATGTTTTCGTGGTCTTTCATATCTTGGTCCATCGTGGTCTACCTATGTGTCGTGGTACTGACATCACCCAATCTATTATAGTCTCTTCTAGGCAGTCATGTTGTTTGATATAGCCATATATGGAAAATACAAAGCAGAATTAAAGATAAGGCTGGAGATGACTTGAACTGTTATGCCTAGGCTAAACTTAATTCGGAAAAGTAACATCACTGTTAGAGTGAAAATCAAACTGTATAACTCACTAGTGCTTTCTGTTGTGATGTATGGCTGTGAGAGTTAGACACTGACTGTGGATATGGAGAGATGATTACATGAATTCGAATACAAATGTTATAAATGAATTCTATGAATCCCATATAGAGAGCATAAGACAAATGTGCACGTAAGAAATCAAATAGAGATGTATACAGGTCCACAAGAAAAAAAAACTATCATAGATTTTTTAGTCTTCTTTGTCGGTTCTGTGATAACAAACACTATATTTCGTGTGATTTCCGACGGACCTCGTGAGGGACGTTGTAATATGGTTTGATTCTCGTCGTGTAGATCTAGCACATCCGTTTTCAGCATTTTTCTAGCTATACTAGTGAAAAGTGTCTCCATTGTCGTCATAACAGGTTTAACACATGTTTTTAAAAGTGAGTGCAGTTCAAAAGCGTAAACCTGTAAGAAAACTAATATAGTTAGTACACCGTGAACCTGTCAGAAAACATATACAGATGGTACCGTAAACCTGTCAGAAAACATATACAGATGGTACCGTGAACCTGTCAGAAAACATATACAGATAGTACCCCGTTAGTAAACACTTATCATTAGTGTTTGTTCTTATAACCCAACTCTACTGTGCCGTGGCACATACCGTAACAAAGCATTGAACCACTTAAAATCGAAGTTAATAATTTATCAAGACAGGTGAAGACATATAACTCACAGAGTAAAATACAAGATAGAAACGTATAGAACAGGAATGTCACAAACCACGTGATTGAGATGAAGCTTACAAAGTGTGATAACTTTGTCTAACATTAGGTTTCAAATGCTAAAAAAAACAACCAAAAATGTAACTACCTACGACGCGTGTGTGTGTTACAGCAGTGGTTCCCAAAACTTTTTATGGTCCTTGGCCCCATTTGAGAAATTTCTATTCGTGGCCCTCTTGTACCTATAAAAACGTCATGTGATTTAGTTTTACAAGTCAGCAAAGGTTTTTCAAGACGTATCTTTATAAGTGGTCACATTCGCATTGAGTAAGTTGTCTGCAATTTGCAAATGATCTGGAAAATCTTCCCATACAAACAAGAATTGTCAACAACAAAAAAATCAATTTGAAACTGAAAAGTAAAACTGCCACTGCCTGGAATAGCAAAGCATAATGAGCAGCTGATACGCTCTGGAACGGTTCTATGACGGACATTAAACTACATCTTCTGCGATGAGTTTATTTTGCTCTGAAGCCTATACAGACAGGAGGGCCACCTCCACGAATACAGTTCTCAGCAGGAGGTCCACACGGTTTCCCCGCAGATTCACCTTTAGACCTGTCTCTTGGAGCGATATTTTAGTTCTCATAACATCTAAGAGTAGAGATATGTGCAGAATGTGTTCAAATATTTGGGGACCTTTTTGACATGAACATTGGTCAATTTGGACAGCCTTTGTTTTGTGGAGATGTGTTGGTAGTGTAAAGTGTCATGTGTGGAGATGTGTTGGTAGTGTAAAGTGTCATGTGTGGAGATGTGTTGGTAGTGTAAAGTGTCATGTGTGGAGATGTGTTGGTAGTGTAAAGTGTCATGTGTGGAGATGTGTTGGTAGTGTAAAGTGTCATGTGTGGAGCATAAAAAATGGTAGGTTGCTGTGATGAGTTCCACTTTAGGATGGGGTCATTTGGAAAGTTGCTGACTACATTTTGAATTTCAATCTTCACCACCGTTGAAATAGACGAGCCACTGTATGAATGCACACTTCTTACTTAATAACAGCTCCTCGTTTTCTTTCTCCATCAAAACTTTGTCTAAACCACTGTTTGATGATCACCAGAATATAACCTTGAATCTGGGAAATGTGAAAGTCACACACACACACACACACAAAGCCAGGTCTGGACAATAGGGAGCGTGAGAAATCTTATGTGTTGTCATATCTCAATCGGATTCATGTTAATTGATGATTTTGAATGGTTTTTTGGGGTTTTTTTTTTTGAGGGAACAAAATATATTGGGTTGATTGTGCTTTAATCCTAGTGTCCTGTTTGATTAAGTCTCTTTGTCGCAACATCACATTGATTTTTGTTGTATCTGTAAAACTATTGTATCTGTATAATCATGGCTGTAAGTTTTGGACATTGTGTACATTTGTGGGGCTTGGTTACACGAGCATTCCACCATTAGTTTGCTATCAGGTTTGACTGCAGTTTCATCTATTTACTAATGTATGTTTTATCATTTGTTTACATTGCAGGCCAAGAAAACAAACAGTAATATTATATTTGTAAGTAAATGATGAGTATGTTGTTGTTGTGCTGTTATTGCTGTACCAATGTTGTACGTACATGTTTATGTTGTTGTACTGTTGTTGCTGTACCAATGTTGTACGTACATGTTTATGTTGTTGCTGTACCATTGTTTTGTTGTTGTGCTGTTCTTGCTTCACTGTTGTTATTTTCGTGTTGTTGTGCTGTGCTGTTGTTGAAGTTGTACCATTGCTGTGCTGTTGTACAATTGTTGTGCTGTTGTACAACTGTTGTGCTGTTCTACAATTGTTGTGCTGTTGTCATTGTACCATTGTTGTGATGTTGTACTGTTTCTGCTGATGCACAATTGCTTTTGTTGTGCCATTGTTGTTTTAGCACCATTGTTGATGTTGTACCATTCTTGTTGTACCATTGTTGTTGTTGCAACACTGTTGCTGTTGTACCATTGTTGCACCATTGATATGCTGTTCTTGTTGCCTATATGCTGTACTTTTATTGCAGTTGTACTGTTGCTGTTATAATGTTGTACTGTTGCTTCTGTTCAACCATTGTTGTACTTTTGTTGCATTTGTACCTTTGTTGTTGCTGTTGTACCATTGGTTTGCTGGTTCTGCTGTTGTACCATTGTTGCAGTTTTTGTTGCAATATTTTTGTTGGTGTACTGGTGTTTTACTGGTGTTGCTGTTGTATCATTTTTGTACTGTTGTTGCAATTGTTGTGTTGTTGCTGCAATTGTTGTTTTATTTATTGTTGCTGTTGTGGTACTATTGTTGTTCTTTTGTCTATTCTGATTCCAGTTTTTGTGTGTGTCCTCATCGTGACAAAGACCTGGTGATTGAAACGTTGAATCTGTGTGTTCATCCTATTTGTAAAATGGATATTTAATCCCATCTTTCGCATGGCCTGCCTCTGACTTTGTCTCAGGCATTGTCTGTAAAGCATTGCTTATTGGGGGAATGCTGTTTGATGGTAGGTTTTAAACCATTGAATTAATCGTCTTCTGTTGCAACCCAGAACTGACTTTGTTAGTTAGCCACATGATGTTTTCATAGCTGATTTCGTCAGTTAATGTTACTTAGAGAATTCTACGTAACATAATATTTTTATTGTAATTATCTTTTTCTTGTATAATTTTGCTGTTAATGTTCATGTTTGACATTGGTAGCAGAGTGCTGGAGTTACAGGTGTTTTATATAATGTTATGTTAGTGTTCATGTAAATGTTACTTAACCATTATATTTTAAATATAAATATTTATTTACCTCAATGGTATACTGCAGTCTATCATTTATTCGTGGAACAAAATCAGCAGTGTGTTTGATACACAGTACTGCAGATGGAATGTTGTGATCATTACTGACTAGACCAGCCACACAGCGCTGCACAAGATGATAATGATGTGCAATATGTGTGTTGCACTATTTATTGTATAGTAGTGAGTAAAGACATGCTCTAAATTATAGAAAAGATGGCATCTATTTTTGGTGGGGATATACTAATAAATTCATTGCCACTATGGTTTCGTAGTCATCTGATGACCTCATTATGTTAGTCAGTCCAGGACTAGTGTCTGATCATGTCCATTCACTGGTCACTGTTCTTATGTTAGTCCAGAGATTGGTGTTCAATTAATTGAATCACATCATGTCCACTGTCTACTATTTTTCTGCAGCTCTCTTCAGTTTAACATAGTCATCAAATTTTCCTTGATTGATTGACAAGGCAAGATAAAATATTCTTTGATTGATTGACAAGAAAAGGTCAAATGTTCCTTGATTGATTGACAAGATAAGATAAAATATTCTTTGATTGATTGACAAGGCAAGATAGGGTCAGATGTTCTTTGATTGATTGACAAGACAAGATAAAATATTCTTTGATTGATTGACAAGACAAGATAAGATAAAATATTCCTTGATTGTTTGGCAAGACTAGACAAGATAAAATATTCCTTGATTGTTTGGCAAGACTAGACAAGATAAAATATTCCTTGATTGTTTGGCAAGACTAGACAAGATAAAATATTCCTTGATTGTTTGGCAAGACTAAACAAGATAAAATGTTCCTGGATTGATTGACGTGACAAGACAAGATAAAATATTCCTTGATTGATTGACAAGGAAAGATAAAATATTCCTTGATTGATTGAAAGAAAAGGTCAAATGTTCCTTGATTGATTGACAAGATAAGATAAAGTATTCCATGATAGTTTGGCAAGACTAGATAAAATGTTCCTTCGCCTGTGTGTTGCCGGGGCCCGAAAGAGGAGCAAAGAATAGCAACACTGTTTACCTTCCACGCATGTCGTAAAAGGCGACTAAGGAGGTTATGGGATGGAGTTGGCTGTCCCATCCCATATAGGGTCAGTGACCCAAAGCCATGCTGAAGTCGAATGCGTCATGCCAAAAGGTGCAGATATCGCAGCATGCTGTAAACCATGACACAATGCATTCCGTTCTCCGGACTACATCCTGCTAATCTGCAGGAGTTTGAGAATGAACACAGAAGAAGAAGAAGAAATGTTCCTTGATTGATTGACAAGACAAGATCAAATGTTCCTTGATTGATTGGCAAGACAAGATCAAATGTTCCTTGATTGATTGACAAGACAAGATCAAATGTTCCTTGATTGATTGACAAGACAAGATCAAATGTTCCTTGATTGATTGACAAGACAAGATCAAATGTTCCTACAAGCTTGTGAGAAGTAGTACCTTCTTTGGCATCTTTTTCTGTGTCTTATGTCTATGCAAGGTTCAACTATTGTCTGTCCATGATATATTGGACCCTATTGCACACTATTACTTATGTCCATGCAATATTCCAATGTTGTCTGTGTCTATGATGTGTTTGATCTTACTATCCACAGATATTTATGTCCATACTATAATGACCACCATTTATTTGTCAGGACAAAGATCCCATCGAGACAATTGCAGGCAGTGGAGGTTGGAAGATTCACACTTCAGATGATGAAGATTTGGTAGAGTCTGGATCTGGTTCTGGAAGTGGTATGGGAGAGATTGGTCATGATGGTAAGTGTGTCTAAGGTGCAGAGATTTTCTGAAATAAAGTCCACCTGTTAGCCATCTCTAATGACTCCAACTATGCACATCACTTGTTTTGATTTTCTCAATTAAATTTGTTGAGTCAAATAGTATGCATATATGGGAATATCCTTGCGATTCCAACCAGTTTAGTGTCTGCATTACAGCAAACACTTCCATTGCTAGACTGTTTATTGTTAACAGTTAAGGCCCCATTGTCCTAGTAAACTGTTCTTCTGCATGAGCTGGCAGTAAATGCTCATGTACACTACTGGTTTTGGAGGACCAACACATCCCTGAAAATCACATCTTTATCATAGGCATGTTTGCAGATGAGTGCTTGACCTCAGCATCCACACTCACAGGGCTACGTTCCCTGAATTCTCTAGTGAGGGTAATTATTGTCTTGACTGCTTCCTGAAGGATAAAAGGAACAGGTATCCATTCCTCACCAGGATTAATGCCTTCTGGTATACAAATCTGTTTAACAGTATTATCAGCGTGACCCCATCCATGATTTGTTGTCTTGAGCCTGCTCCCGTTCACATGAGAGAGCTCAATTTATAGTGGATGCTCTGTGCCAGAATTCACTGAGGTATGCTTGGTATAATTCTCAAAGTTGAGGGACATGTGTTGACTTTTATGATAGTCATCATCATCAGGTGCCATGCCGGGTGGCGTAGGCGGTCATGGCTCTCCACAGCTCTATGTCCACAGTATTATGTATCAAAGTCATTGTTGTTTCCTTGCCGTGCCAGGTTGTCAAACTGTCTAATACTTTCTCATGTTGTCGCCCTCTGTCTCTGGTGCCTTCAATCTTGCCTGTTGTGATTATGTTCTCTAAACCTGCCTGTCTCATGAAGTGGCCAAAAAAAGAAGATTGCCTTTTTCTTATATTGTTGATTAAGGTCCGTTTCGCATTTAACTCTTTTAACACCTCTAAATTAGTTTTTCTGGTTTTTATGATAGTAAGATGACATATTAGCGAAAGCACAAACTACAATTTAATTGCACACCCAGGTATTGTAGTTTTGAAGACCACATTATTTCTGATGTTTTCATCTTAGCTGTAAGAGACCACACTATTTCTGATGTTTTCATCTTCACTGTAAGATACCACATTATTTCTGATGTTTTCATCTTCGCTGTAAGAGACCACACTATTTCTGATGTGTTCATCTTTGCTGTAAGATGCGCTCAGTTGAAGAGTGTTCCATTTGTGATTATGTGTCCAAGAAATTGATCATGATTTATTTGTTGTATTATCTCCATGTATTTTTATGTTTAGCAACTGTTTTCCTTTTTTTCTGATGTCCATAGTTTTTTTTTAAATTTAAATATTTATATCCAGTCCATGTTCTTGACTTGATTTATTGACTTGATCTATTCGTCTTTGTAGTTCACGTTCACTTTTACAGATATATAAAGAAAGACCATCCAAGCTATGCATAAATATACACACACACACACACACAAACAAGTTAAGTAGTTGTGTTAGAGCCAGCACTGATGACCTTCTTTCTTTAGGGTCACCGGACAAGACAACCGTACCGTCTACAACTACCATCTTAACATCAACTGTCAGTACAAGTACAGGTCGACCTTTGACCTCGTGTGAAAAAATAAGGCAAGCCAGTCGGCAAATGTCTAGCAAGTACATCCCGGTATGTTTACCAAATGGTGAGTTTGAATCCTTGCAGTGCCATGGACATCCAGGAACAGGAGACTGTTGGTGTAGTGATCTTGAAGGAAGAGAGATCCCAGGAACTATTATGGAAGCACCACATGTACCCAACTGCGACAGCGGTAAGTAGTTGTAGATTTCAGTCAAGGAGTGTACAGTACAGAATGGGGGAAGAAAAGAGGGAACAGACCTTGGAAAGAAAGAAGGAATTTATAATGCATGGAAGAACAAGGAAATGATTGAATGTATAAATGTCAGAAATTGATGAAATCTATTAAAGTCAAATAGAAGCAATTGATAAATTAGAGAGAAATAATTTATGAAGTAGTAAAGAAGAAATATAATGTATGAAATATGAAAGTAAGGAATATTTGAAATAGTGGAGAAAGAAATGCATGAAATATGAAAGTAAGGAATATTTGAAATAGTGGAGAAAGAAATGTATGAAATATGAAAGTAAGGAATATTTGAAATAGTGGAGAAAGAAATGTATGAAATATGAAAGTAAGGAATATTTGAAATAGTGGAGAAAGAAATGCATGAAATATGAAAGTAAGGAATATTTGAAATAGTGGAGAAAGAAATGCATGAAATATGAAAGTAAGGAATATTTGAAATAGTGGAGAAAGAAATGCATGAAATATGAAAGTAAGGAATATTTGAAATAGTTGAGAAAGAAATGCATGAAATATGAAAGTAAGGAATATTTGAAATAGTGGAGAAAGAAATGTATGAAATATGAAAGTAAGGAATATTTGAAATAGTGGAGAAAGAAATGTATGAAATATGAAAGTAAGGAATATTTGAAATAGTGGAGAAAGAAATGCATGAAAGTAAGGAATATTTGAAATAGTGGAGAAAGAAATGTATGAAATAGAGACAGAAGGATTTCTCAGTGCAAAAATAGAAATATAAGGAATTGGTAAAGTTTGAATTTTGATATAAAGAACGGAAGAATTAATTTATAAAGTAGAGAATTGAGTAATTAATTTATAAAGTAGAGAATGGAGTAATTAATTTATAAATTAGGAAATGGAGACATTAATTTATAAATTGGGAAGGAATGCTTAAGTAGGGATTGAAAGAAGACATTTATAAAGTAAAAAACAATTTTCATTTTTCATGTCATTGAGGCATAATGGGGAATACAGTGTTCATTAACCAACAATATACCTCAGGATGGTGTGGCTATCATCATGCCGCAGCTTTACTTTCCTATCACATCTGGTACCCATTTCCATAGACTTTATTTAGATGATGAATTTGAAAACTCAGAAAGATATTTTGGAACTAGCCATGACATCTTTAAATGCTAACTTCAGTACTGTAAGGTAGAATACACAACTTTGACATGAGATTAATGAGATTACCTTATGTTTGCAGGTAAGAATCTTCATCCCTGTGTGCATCAACTTGTTCAGCATGTCCGCAGCAAAATTCTGGGCAGTTTTAGGCCCAGGTGTACAAATGACGGTCAGTTTGATCGCATCCAGTGCCATGGATCCATGTGTTTTTGTGTTGATGAAAGCTTAGGAAACCGGGTGACAGGTAGCGAGGTACATATTCCAGATATACCAAGATGTGGTAAGTTATTGGCATTATGGTCAGTTTGAGTTATGTGGTCAGCTAGAGTTAGGGTTTTCATATTTTACATTGGAGGGGGAAGATCTGGTCAAATTTGGTTGTCTGACTCCAGTGGGCATATGGTCACATTTGACATCGGTGGACATCTGGTTATGTCTGATATCAGTGGACGTCTGCAAGTCTGACTTCAGGGGGCATCTGGTCACATTTGACATCAGTGGACATCTGGTCACATTTTACATCGGTGGACATCTTGTTACAGTTGATATTGGTGGACATCTGGTCACATTTGACATCAGTGGACATCTGGTTACAGTTGAGTTGATATTGATGGACATCAGGTTAAGTCTGACTTGATTAAGTTCTACTGGTGATATCTAAGAGTTGTGATGAACAGTCTTCTACACTGGATAAGACTTGATTATGAATTACTTGCAATATTAAGGCACTCTGCAGATAAACTGGTTTATTCCGACCTAGCAGTACATGGGCATTTAACAGGTTTCAACACAGCTGAGATCATGCTGTCAGGTAAATAACCCAATGTCCAGTCTCAATAGTCACATGGGCTTTCAACAGGTCATAGCTGATATCAGCAGCATCTGGTCATCTCTGAATTCAGTGGGCATTTTGTCATGTCTGACATCAAGAGGCATCTTGTCCTCTCTGAGATTAGTAGGCATCTTGTCATGTCTGACATCAGTAGGCATTTTGTTATGTCTGACATCAGCGGCCATGTCAACAGCAATCTGAACACTGGCAAAAAAAGGAAGTGTGACTAGTCACATTTTCACATGGGTGACCAAAAAACTGTTAAGTGTTCTGTACATAATGACATTGATAAACAAATTGTCATTTACAGACTGACCTACTAGCGAGATAGCTACTGACATCCACCATTGAATCGAATTTGTAAAATATTCAACTTCTAAATATCAAGACTGAAGTTTGATTTCTCTGGCCATTGCTACCAATAAAACAGTGACACTGCATATCTTTGTTCTCCTGTTGGTAATTTAGTGCAACCATTGTCTTGCTACACAAGAGATCTAGATGGGAGTGTCCTGCTACACAAGAGATCCAGATGGAAGTGTCCTGCTACACAAGCGATCCAGATGGGAGTGTCCTGTTACACAAGCGATCCAGATGGGAGTGTCCTGCTACACAAGCGATCCAGATGGGAGTGTCCCGCTACACAAGAGATCCAGATGGGAGCGTGAGAATAAATGTTTTAAACAAATCACGGACATCACAAAAATGAGAGTATATATGAAGATGTTTTCAGTCAGGTGGCCATTTTGATATGGTCATTCGTCATTCTTGACATTCTGGAGATCATCTTGCATGGAATCACTCCACAGCGCCACATCCTTTTATATAATACATATTCCTATTTAACCAGACATAATATAAATCCCCAATTATATTCATTCTTTATTGTTTATACTGTATATAGCCAATTTCTAATAGCCATGTGGGTTTTCGAGGTAATGAAAGAGCAGATCAACTGGAGGCATGCGCGATTGTGGCACTGGGCGATGGGGCAATGGATCGAGCTGACGTTTTGAACTCCTTAAGAAATATAGCATGCAAGAGCGAGATTAGTGTGGATGATAATTCCTTTTCAATGGCCAGGATTAAAGATCAGGGATTGAAATGTGGTGTTGCTTGAAGTTAACATTTTTGAGGGTGCAGAAGAATGATGGTCAACCAGCATAGAACCGGTACTGTCAGCAGAAGAAGTGGTGGATACACTCAGGGAGAGATCGGAGCAACTATGAATGTGTCCTATTTACAGTGATGATGATCCGATGACTAACTAAATGTAGCAATTTCTGTATTTCTATCAATTTTTTGTTTGATCCGATGACTAACTGTAGCCAATTTCTGTAATTCTATCAATATTTTGTTTGATCCAATGACTAACTGTAGCCAATTTCTGTAATTCTATCAATATTTTGTTTGATCCGATGACTAATTGTAACCAATTTCTGTAATTCTATCAATATTTTGTTTGATCCGATGACTAATTGTAGCCAATTTCTGTAATTCTATCAATATTTTGTTTGATCCGATGACTAATTGTAGCCAATTTCTGTAATTCTATCAATATTTTGTTTGATCCGATGACTAACTGTAGCCAATTTCTGTAATTCTATCAATATTTTGTTTGATCCGATGACTAACTGTAGCCAATTTCTGTAATTCTATCAATATTTTGTTTGATCCGATGACTAACTAACTGTAGCCAATTTCTGTAATTCTATCAATGTTTTGTTTGATCCGATGACTAATTGTAGCCAATTTCTGTAATTCTATCAATATTTTGTTTGATCCGATGACTAATTGTAGCCAATTTCTGTAATTCTATCAATATTTTGTTTGATCCGATGACTAATTGTAGCCAATTTCTGTAATTCTATCAATATTTTGTTTGATCCGATGACTAATTGTAGCCAATTTCTGTAATTCTATCAATATTTTGTTTGATTCGGCTCAAGTTGTTATAATGTATTTGACTGTGGCACTCTGGGATCTGTCCAGTTTAAAAATTGTATCTTGTGGGAAGCTGTGAGCCTGTTCTCCAACTTACTGTGTGTTTCTATTTTCTTGTGATGAGTCTTGTAGTATGCCATTTTCTATATGTCGTTGCGGATTTGTTGTACATCTCTTCTACACTGTAAACATTCTCTCATTATATCTACTTGATTAATGTCAGTGAAACCTGTTCTATGAAATCTCTTCTATATTATAAATATTCTCTGTTTATCAACATGAGCAGGTGATCAAGACAATTAGAAAGCCAATGCCAACTCCAACACAAGATGGCTACCAAATTATGAACAGAACAGTACACATTGTCATTCTGTTCCTCAGGAAACAAATGACTATGCGGCCACATGTATACAAAGTTCAAGATTGGCAACACAGCCATGTGGACGGGCACCTCAGACAGCAGGGCATATTTGAGAATGTCTGCAATATAAAATACTGAGACAAAATACACTGGCCCAGAGAAACAACAGTGGAATAAAACTCACGTGATCTCAGTTTGAGTTACAGAAAACAGTCAAGTTTATAGAGGAGGCAAAACTTCAGATATAAACACATTCTAAGCAAAGGAAGGAAGAAAGAAGATGAATCAACTAGACGGAACATAGCCAGACTTTAGCTTGTGGGTTTGATACTAGGCCAGAGTGTCATGTGTACAAAGTTCCATATGTACAGTGTGTCGTGTGTACATGTACATTATGTAGAGATCCCTGAGAATTATTGCTTGATCGACGGAGTTATGTGCCGTGAGTGCTACTATTGGTAAGTAGCATGTTGCTTTATTCAGAGGGGATGGATTGTACATATAAGAGAAACGAATATGATGAAGTCAATCCTCCATATTTTGTTAATCTTTATTTTTAAATATTTCATTTCAGACGATGACTCACCAGATATAATTGTTCCAGAATTAACGACGGAAACTAGTTTGGTAGATGTTACAGAGAGCAATGAGGTAGGTTCTTTCAGTGACAGAGGGAGAGTTTATCAGTCTCTTTCAGTGACAGAGAGTTTGTCAGTCTCTTTCAGTGATAGAGAGTTTGTCAGTCTCTATGAATCACATTTATCTGTTTAATATTTGTTTAATGAGAGAGAGAGAGAGAATTTTGTTTGCTAGTGTGACTTGAGCTCATTGGAATCATCATCATCAAGTGACGTGCCGAATGGCGTTGGCGATCATATCTCTCCATGTACTTTGATCTCCCATATATTTCATCTCTGTTGGTGTCGTCAATCGAAGCCATTTAGTCAAACTGTCCAATATCTTTTCTCTGGATCTTCCCCTTGATCTTTTCCCTTCTATCTTTCCTGTTGTCACTACATTCTCAATGCCTCCTCTTCTCATTATGTGCCCAATAAATGTTGACTGTATTTTTCTTATATTATCAATAATGCCTCTTTTCACGTCTATCCTTCTACGGCATTCTTCATTAGTAATTTTTGCTGTCCAAGGAATGCGTAATATTCTTTGAATAAATCACATCTCCGCTGCCTTCAATGATTTTTGTGGTGTCTTATTTATTGTCCATGCTTCACTTGTTCAACACTGGTTCAAAATAACACTGGTTCAATGTGGCATTTGAGGACACGTTTTCTAGTATCCATCGATATGGACTTGTTGCTTAGGATATTTTTCATTTTATGGAATGCTGCTTTTGCTTGTCCTATTCTGCTTATAATTTTAATCTTGCATTTACCATCTGATGTTATTAATGTTCCTAAATATTTGAAACTATTCACCTACTTTAAGTTTTTCTCATTTAATACTATTTTACTATTTAGTGGGGTACTATTTCCTGATATTATCAGTCTCTCTCTTTTTTTATGTTTAAACTAAGAACTTTTTGTTCACTTTCTATCACCGTCTTGTTTCATATATCTTGGAGATGTTCTTGGCTTTCCGCTATCAATACAGTATCATCTGCATATCGTAGATTATTGATATTGTGTCCTCCTATTTTAATGCCTGGCATATTCTTAATTGATCTAAAGAAATTCTTGCAGTAAAGAGAAAATAAATCTGGTGATAATACACATCCCTGACTTACACCTTGTTTTATTTGTGCATACTTTCCAGTTATATTATCCACTTTCATGGCTGCTTCTTGTTGCCAGTATATATTGCGCACAATTCTAATATCTTTACTGTCCATATTAGTATATGCTATCATTTTGATAATCTGGTCGTGTTTTACTTTGTCGAATGCTTTGGTGTAATCAATAAAGAAAACGTATATATCTTTCTGAACTTCTAGTGATCTTTCAATAGTACTTACGTAAAACACAGGTTTTTATAATAGTTTCACTCAGACATGATGGACTATCACTGAAACTAGTGAGTAACGATGTGCACACAAGAAAATATACAAATTACAATACACAAAACATATTCAACGTTTCAACCAAAAGGTCTTTATCAAGATACACTATCAAACAAAACATCAAAAGACGACAAATGGACATTATCACAACCCACAAATATATCCAATAGAAATATGGAAATGAGATGCTGGAAGGACAGGAAAAATGGAAATATATGTGGAATTGAAATGAACAAAAAATATGACGTAAATGACAGAACAAAATGAATAAAGACCAAGAACACACCAACCCAGTACTAGACAAAAGAGTGGTCGGAATTGAGTCCAAAAGGCTTGAGTGTACCCAATTGAAAAATAAGACGATTTTCTAGAGTGTACCTAGATCTATCATCGGTGGTGCAGGTTCTGATGGCGGTGACCTGAATATCAAGAGCACCATGATGACCATCGCCGTTGAAATGTGTGGCCACAGGAGTGGGTGTTCTGTGCTTGATGGCATGAAGATGGTTAAAAAAGTGGTCGCTCAATCTTAAGCTGGTTTCCTCGATGTACTGTTTGCTGCAGCGTTTACATATGATCATGTAAATAACATTATGGGATTCACATGTAAAGGCCTCATCGATGGAGAAAGTGGCCTTGAGAAATGAAATAGAGCACATCTGAACCACTTAAGGACATGTATAGCAACGGCCACGTGAGCAACGAACAGTGCCAAAATGGTAGAGAACAGAAGACTTAAGGTCACTATAGACTAAGATGTCCTTCAGATTTTTGTTGCACCTATACACCACCAGAGGTAAGTAGTGAAATGCGGCACAAGTGTTAGGATCAGACTGGAGAAGAGAATAATGTTTAAGCATGATGCGTTGAACATGAGAGTTATGGGGATGAAAGGTAAGAACAAGTTTAACCCTATCAGAGGAGGAGGAAGAATCCTGAGAGTTAGTCAAGGTATCGAGGCGAGACAACTGACGCACACGGAGCCAAGCGGATGAAAGAATGTTGTCAGGGAATGAGTGTCTATGGAAAAACTCAATTATCTCAGAGGACTTGTCGAGAAAATCATTGTAATCACCACATAAGCGATGCAGGCGAAGAAACTTGGAGTACGGCAGAGAGTTGCGACAAGCGGGAGGATGAGAAGAAGTGAAGAGCAGAAATCCATGTGCATCAGCCCATGGAATATATAACGATCTATAACAATTATAACGATATCATTGGAATAGTGTGGGTTAAGTAAACACATTGCGAAAGTGTGGTTTGAACTGATTGCTTCTACAACATACCTTTTCTTCTTCAGGATAACTTTGACATTGATGAGAAAGTGGAAGAGCCAAAGATTTTAATACCTGATGGTAAAGGTTTGATTAATTATAACCTTCTACACTGATAATTTCTGTAACTATTTAAACATTAATTTACTAACCCAATACCCAACCTTCCTTAGTTCACTCTTACACTATAGTTTCAGTCACATTTGATGTAACTGGAATAGTAGAAGCATATTCCATTACAGTTCACAAAGAATACAGTTCCTACATCGATTCAATCAGCCTCCCAGAGTATGTTGTGCAAGATAGGAAAATGAAAGATTAGAAAGAGTAGGACATTCTTCTAAAAAACGCCCAGAGTACCACATGCATCTACTTGTATGTGTTATGTAAAACATAACTAACCCCGAACCCTAACTAATGAATATTTCAATTATTTATTGATATAATATTTAGATCCATTAACCACAAAATATGTAGGTAGGCACAAATGGGAAACTAGAACAAAAATGCAGATTGGACTGAGATCATAGTACCAAACAAAATATTATTTTGGACATAACAAGATATAACACCTTGTTAAAGACCTTATTTGAAGGTAGAGTTGAAGGTCATCAAGCTAGATATAACACCTTGTTAAAGACCTTATTTGAAGGTAGAGTTGAAGGTTATCAAGCTAGATATAACACCTTGTTAAAGACCTTATTTGAAGGTAGAGTTGAAGGTCATCAAGCTAGATATAACACCTTGTTAAAGACCTTATTTGAAGGTATAGTTGAAGGTCATCAAGCAAGAGGTAGGCAGAGATATTCAAGTGGGAGGGAAACATGATGGACAGAATAGTCTATCAGAGTGGACAATTAACGCAAGAAAAAAACAAGGATGTTGAAGCTGCATTACAACCAACCTTCGATGCAGACATAAGCTACTTGATTTGTTTAACATACACTTTCTCTTATGCGATAAAGTGTCTTTTGTTTCTAATAGTTCTTGTATATTGTATTATTTTTGCTTTTGTCACATATGTCCTTTTTGTCACAATTGTTTTGTTTATTGTCACAATTACTTTGCTTTATATGACAGTTATTTTTATTGATTGTCAGAATGTACCAATTTTGTTTATTATAACAATTATTCTGTATATTGTCACAATTATTTTATTTATTCTCAAAATTACTTTGCATATTTAATTTGTCATAATTAATTTGTCTATTGTCATAGTTATGGTGATTATTATTGTAATTATTTTGCTTCTTTTCTCAATTATTTTGCTTATTTTCTCTATTTTGTTTATTGTTACAATTATTAGGTTTATTGTCACAATTATTTTGGTTATTGTCAATAATTTTGCTTATTGTCACAATTACTTTGCCAAATGTAGCTGTTATTCTTTCTACTATCACCATTATTGTATTGATAGTCTCATGTAATATATCTGTTTGTTTTATTTTGACCAGATAATGGTGAAATAATTGATATTGATCCAGAAATTAGTATCGACAAGGACAGAAAGTTGGAGCCATCAAAGCCTAGTTTCCATGAGGAAAATGTGTCTAAAAAGGACAAGGAGATGAAGATCCACAAGACAGATCATGAGGGGAATCATGTCAACAAGATTGAGAAAGTTGGTGATATTATGACACAGCCTGGCATTCTGGCTGGTAGGTCTTACTTTCATGTCAGTCATAGGTGTGGTGTCTTGTCATAGATGTCGCTCATAGGTGTGGTGTCTTGTCATAGATGTCGCTCATAGGTGTGGTGTCTTGTCATAGATGTCGCTCATAGGTGTGGTGTCTTGTCATAGATGTCGCTCATAGGTGTGGTGTCTTGTCATAGATGTCGCTCATAGGTGTGGTGTCTTGTCATAGATGTCGCTCATATAGGGGAGCTGTTCACAAAGTTTAGGATTCATATTTGCTGTGGAAGGGGAAGTGGGGGAACATTGACTTAGAGACTGCATATATATATATATATATATATAAAGGGAAGTAGAACTCTTGTAACCAAATTGCAGGTTTAACAACACTTTTTAAATTCATAATTAGTTTATTCTTTAATGTATATAGCAAATTTTGATTACTGCATACAGGTTTTCTTGCTCCAATTTGTTATATCTAGGTTCTACTGTAATTGGTTTTATTGCATTCAAAGTAGTCCCCTTGTGATGTAGTACTCATATTGTAGTCACCTTGTGATTGTCTTACAGCCTCCTGTCAAAAAACACTTCTGGTAGGCACTTTTTGGAAGAGCTCTCCTTTATCTTGTCATGTTGACCTGAATCTATGGTGTCTATTGTAAATATGTCCATCACAGATGTGATTTGTATTGTTACATCATAGATGTGATTTGTATTGTTACATCATAGATGTGATTTGTATTGTTACATCACAGATGTGATTTGTATTGTTACATCACAGATGTGATTTGTATTGTTACATCATAGATGTGATTTGTATTGTTACATCATAGATGTGATTTGTATTGTTACATCATAGATGTGATTTGTATTGTTACATCACAGATGTGATTTGTATTGTTACATCACAGATGTGATTTGTATTGTTACATCATAGATGTGATTTGTATTGTTACATCACAGATGTGATTTGTATTGTTACATCACAGATGTGATTTGTATTGTTACATCACAGATGTGATTTGTATTGTTACATCATAGATGTGATTTGTATTGTTACATCATAGATGTGATTTGTATTGTTACATCATAGATGTGATTTGTATTGTTACATCACAGATGTGATTTGTATTGTTACATCATAGATGTGATTTGTATTGTTACATCATAGATGTGATTTGTATTGTTACATCATAGATGTGTTTGTTATTACATCATAGATGTGTTTGTTATTACATCATAGATGTGTTTGTTATTACATCATAGATGTGCCTGTTATTACATCGTAGATGTGTTTGTTATTACATCATAGATGTGCCTGTTATTACATCATAGATGTGCCTGTTATTACATCATAGATGTGTTTGTTATTACATCATAGATGTGTTTGTTATTACATCATAGATGTGCCTGTTATTACATCATAGATGTGATTTGTATTGTTACATCATAGATGTGTTTGTTATTACATCATAGGTGTGCCTGTTATTACATCATAGATGTGTTTGTTATTACATCATAGATGTGTTTGTTATTACATCATAGATGTGCCTGTTATTACATCATAGATGTGTTTGTTATTACATCATAGATGTGTTTGTTATTACGTCATAGATGTGCCTGTTATTACATCATAGATGTGTTTGTTATTACATCATAGATGTGCCTGTTATTACATCATAGATGTGTTTGTTATTACATCATAGATGTGTTTGTTATTACATCATAGATGTGCCTGTTATTACATCATAGATGTGTTTATTACATCATAGATGTGTTTGTTATTACATCATAGATGTGTTTGTTATTACATCATAGATATGTTTGTTATTACATCATAGATGTGCCTGTTATTACATCGTAGATGTGTTTGTTATTACATCATAGATGTGCCTGTTATTACATCATAGATGTGTTTGTTATTACATCATAGATGTGCCTGTTATTACATCATAGATGTGTTTGTTATTACATCATAGATGTGCCTGTTATTACATCATAGATGTGTTTGTTATTACATCATAGATGTGTTTGTTATTACATCATAGGTGTGCCTGTTATTACATCATAGATGTGTTTGTTATTACATCATAGATGTGTTTGTTATTACATCATAGATGTGTTTGTTATTACATCATAGATGTGCCTGTTATTACATCATAGATGTGCTTGTTATTACATCATAGATGTGTTTGTTATTACATCATAGATGTGCCTGTTATTACATCATAGATGTGTTTGTTATTACATCATAGATGTGCCTGTTATTACATCATAGATGTGCCTGTTATTACATCATAGATGTGTTTGTTATTACATCATAGATGTGCTTGTTATTACATCATAGATGTGTTTGTTATTACATCATAGATGTGTTTGTTATTACATCGTAGATGTGTTTGTTATTACATCGTAGATGTGTTTGTTATTACATCATAGATGTGCCTGTTATTACATCGTAGATGTGTTTGTTATTACATCATAGATGTGCCTGTTATTACATCATAGATGTGCCTGTTATTACATCATAGATGTGCCTGTTATTACATCATAGATGTGTTTGTTATTACATCATAGATGTGCCTGTTATTACATCATAGATGTGCTTGTTATTACATCATAGATGTGTTTGTTATTACATCGTAGATGTGTTTGTTATTACATCGTAGATGTGTTTGTTATTACATCGTAGATGTGTTTGTTATTACATCGTAGATGTGTTTGTTATTACATCATAGATGTGTTTGTTATTACATCATAGATGTGTTTGTTATTACATCATAGATGTGCCTGTTATTACATCATAGATGTGCCTGTTATTACATCATAGATGTGCCTGTTATTACATCATAGATGTGCCTGTTATTACATCATAGATGTGTTTGTTATTACATCATAGATGTGCCTGTTATTACATCGTAGATGTGCCTGTTATTACATCATAGATGTGTTTGTTATTACATCATAGATGTGTTTGTTATTACATCATAGATGTGCCTGTTATTACATCATAGATGTGTTTGTTATTACATCATAGATGTGCCTGTTATTACATCATAGATGTGTTTGTTATTACATCATAGATGTGCCTGTTATTACATCATAGATGTGCCTGTTATTACATCATAGATGTGTTTGTTATTACATCATAGATGTGCCTGTTATTACATCATAGATGTGTTTGTTATTACATCATAGATGTGTTTGTTATTACATCATAGATGTGCCTGTTATTACATCATATATGTGTTTGTTATTACATCATAGATGTGTTTGTTATTACATCATAGATGTGTTTGTTATTACATCATATATGTGTTTGTTATTACATCATAGATGTGTTTGTTATTACATCATAGATGTGTTTGTTATTACATCATAGATGTGCCTGTTATTACATCATAGATGTGTTTGTTATTACATCATAGATGTGTTTGTTATTACATCATAGATGTGTTTGTTATTACATCATAGATGTGTTTGTTATTACATCATAGATGTGTTTGTTATTACATCATAGATGTGTTTGTTATTACATCATAGATGTGTTTGTTATTACATCATAGATGTGTTTGTTATTACATCATAGATGTGTTTGTTATTACATCATAGATGTGTTTGTTATTACATCATAGATGTGTTTGTTATTACATCATAGATGTGCCTGTTATTACATCATAGATGTGTTTGTTATTACATCATAGATGTGTTTGTTATTACATCATAGATGTGTTTGTTATTACATCATAGATGTGTTTGTTATTACATCATAGATGTGTTTGTTATTACATCATAGATGTGTTTGTTATTACATCATAGATGTGCCTGTTATTACATCATAGATGTGCCTGTTATTACATCATAGATGTGTTTGTTATTACATCATAGATGTGTTTGTTATTACATCATAGATGTGCCTGTTATTACATCATAGATGTGTTTGTTATTACATCATAGATGTGTTTGTTATTACATCATAGATGTGCCTGTTATTACATCATAGATGTGTTTGTTATTACATCATAGATGTGCCTGTTATTACATCATAGATGTGTTTGTTATTACATCATAGATGTGTTTGTTATTACATCATAGATGTGTTTGTTATTACATCATAGATGTGTTTGTTATTACATCATAGATGTGTTTGTTATTACATCATAGATGTGCCTGTTATTACATCATAGATGTGCCTGTTATTACATCGTAGATGTGCCTGTTATTACATCATAGATGTGCCTGTTATTACATCATAGATGTGCCTGTTATTACATCATAGATGTGCCTGTTATTACATCATAGATGTGCCTGTTATTACATCATAGATGTGTTTGTTATTACGTCATAGATGTGGTGTCTATTGTTACATCGTAGATGTGGAGTTAGTTATAAATCCGCATTTGTGCTTGTGTTGTCTTAATTCCTAGTATACTTGAACAAAACTCACATTATTACGCACTCTTTCTAAATAACGAAATTAAGTGTGTGTGTTTACATTTTATCAATGTGCTATATTTTATTTATTTGTAAACCTACAGTGATGTACTATAAATAAAAATGTGCAGAATTTTCAGAATATGTGTCTGTCGTCATGTTTGAAGAGTGGAAATACATAGTATTTTAGATGAAAGTATTTGATAAAACATAACAGATAAAATTTAAAAAATATTAAATATAATATCAAAAATATTTTTGGTCAGGAATATCACTCTTGCCTCTAATGTTTTTTTGTGTATGGTATATCCATTTGTGCAACTATTTTAATAGTTTCAAATGTTTCTTTGTACAAATAAACATTCGATGTTTATATTTCTATGTACAAATAAACATTCGATGTTTATATTCATGTACAAATAAACATTTGATGTTTATATTCATGTACAAATAAACATTCGGTGTTTATATTCATGTACAAATAAACATTCGATGTTTATATTCATGTACAAATAAACATTCGATGTTTATATTCATGTACAAATAAACATTCGATGTTTATATTCATGTACAAATAAACATTCGATGTTTATATTTCATGTTATGAATTTGCAAAAAAAGCTGACATTTTAGAGGTTACATTTAATATTTGTGAAATAATTTTTATATTTGTAAATCTACAGTGATGTACTATGCATCAAAATGTGCAGAATTGAATGAAATTTCTAGAATATATGTTTATTGTCTTGTGTGAAGAACAGAAATACATAGTATATTACAAGATAAAACATAGGCCTAATGGTTGTAAGACTCAAAAATAAACAATAGACCTACATTATAAAAAAATACTTACAGATTCAGCAACATGTGACTATCATCTAAAGTTGGCTGTTTTGTCAGGTATATCCATTTTTGCATCAATTTGGAAAGCTTCAAATATTTCTATGCACAAATAAAAGTTCTGTGATGATTTGAATGAGTTGACATGCTTGAATTTCTTATGAATGTTTTGCATTGTCTTTTCCAATCGAAAGCCAACCAATAAATCTATGATTTTTCATTTACTCCCGAATTAATATAAAAAAATGGCTGACCATAGTCTTGAGGCAAGACCTTTAGAATATTGTGATTGGACAAAATACTACTGTATGTTTATGAAGGCTTTTGGTGAAGGTTTTATTTGCAATATCCACCACTGTCTCAAATCGTCTGTTAGGTGGGCTGGAATAAGGAAACTATTTATTCATCTTTTAGAAAGATAGGCCATATACTAAGAGTTAAGAACTGAGTTGTCTGTCTAAGGATTGGCCAGACGCGTGCGGTTGTGTCTATGGGGTGTCTATCTAAGGATTGGCCAGACGCGTGCGGTTGTGTCTGTGGGTCTCATCAATGATCCACTAGACAAAATGCTGTTATATTGAGATTCTTATGGAAGCTTTGTAGCCTGTCATCTATACAATTATAAGACCTCTGAATAGAAAGCTTCTTCAATAGGCATTGCACTAAGACAAAAGCTGAAGTCTCCTGGGTATGAATGAAAACTCAGAAAAACCACACTACTGCACATAGAAAGTAAGAGGAGCTAATTGCTTGCAATTCCAAGGGTTCTCAAACAAACAATGATTGACCAGAAATTTATTTAGGCACATTGTGAGTAATGATAGTGAACTCGAACCATGCATGCCTGGTCAGTGGACGAGTGACTGAAGCACTATGCAGCTGTGGCTTTTAAGTGGTTCACATGTCTGTATACGCATGTTTATATGATGTATGTATATCTACCAGTGTGTGTGTATACGCATGTTTATATGATGTATTTATATCTACCAGTGTGTGTGTATATAAAAATATATGTTATGTGACTGTAGAACATATTTAAGTTACTCTGATGAAGAATTAATTTGATGGTTATCTAGTTACAACTATATGAATCTTGTTTCCACAGGGATCATTGGAGGATCAGTTGTGCTGCTTCTGTGTGTGGTCTTATTGGTGATGTTTGTTGTGTATCGTATGAGGAAGAAGGATGAAGGCAGCTATCCCTTGGATGAGCCACGGAAAACCCCAAACTACAATTATGTCAGAGCACCAGAAAAAGAGTTCTATGCTTAAACATCAACACAATTTGATCAGGGATGTGTTCTGTTCTCAGATATCTTGTACCATCGAACAACATATGTTTTCAGATATACCATCAAACAGCAATTTATTAGAGATGTCTTCTGTTCCACGGATATCTCGTACCATCGAACAATTTGTTCTGTGATTAGATATCTCATACAATCGAACAATTTGTTCTGAGATTAGATATCTTATGCCATCGAACAATTTGTTGTTACTAGATATCTTGTACCAGGGCAAATTCTCAGTTCTAGATATCTAGTAGTATCAAACAACATGTGGTCAGGTTGTATCAAACAACATGTGACCAGGTTGTATGGTTGATGAATCTGAATAATCAGCCAGTAAATTTATAGGAAACAAATTCATTGAGGCAGACGGATGAATTATTCAGAACAAAATAAATGTATAACAGATCCCAGGTATCATACCACTGCAGACAATTCTAGAGGACCAAGGTACACGTTCTGCCCTCGTGCAGTTTAAAAAAAAAAATATTTTAATTTGATTGTTTTTTTTTATAGATAAAGTATTTATTGCGGATTTGGTGAAATTCAAGAGCAGAATGTTGGGTGTATGCGTGTATGGAGTAATGTAAACAATTGTGTGACAGTGATAATAAAAATGAAAGATTTGATGAGAAAATGCTTATGAATCCTGCCTAAACAAAAACAGGGTTCTTTTTTCAATGTTTGTGTAATATGGTTTCCAAGTTCAATTTCTGGCAGAGAATAGAAAATTATCTCATAAATTGTGTGTGTGATGTTATAATTCCACTGGTCTTTGTAGATGGACACAAATGGCCCTTTTGATCGCTCTTTCTATTGGATAGATTTCTCAGGGTTGAGAGGTCTACCATATGAATTCTTAAACCATTATGGATACCCAGTGATTAACAAAACCATTGCAATCTTGTACCGAGGTAGTCAATTTTTGTATAGGGGTTTATTTTGGTAGATCCCAGTATATCATTGATTTAATCTCATAGCTACCTATAAGCCACTGAAAACGGATTCTCATCCTTGGATATGTTTTCTGCTTCTCTCCACATAAGCTTTATCTAGATCAAATGTTTCTAGATCTTCCCTGCATACCAGTCTTCTATGGATTGTCTTGATTAATTCACTCAAAATAAAAATTACTGACCAAATTAATTTTTCTGTCTGAACGTCTGCATAAAAATTCATCTTAGTTTTATTACAACTGACAACTTGATTCATGAGAATGTTTTTGTATTGAAATCAATGATCACTTCTAGTATACTTGTATTTGTAAAAGTAATGAAAACTTGGATTGGATGAGAATAGAGTTTAGACAAATTTTACTGCAAAATAAATCATGGTCTCCCTTGGGTTTATGGGCGTGGTGAAAAAATGTATGCCTCATTCTAAGACTTGTGGTAACATATGTGATAAGTGTTACCATCTTTGTAATCTCCACGTTATTTCCTTGATCCGTTTATCTGAGTTTATTCATTTCTATCCTCCGATCCAATATTTGGTTGCTGATCCTGAAGCATGTGTATTCATTCATGCCCTTTGACCTGACCCACAATTTCAGATCCTCTATTGGTTGTTATTTACAAACATCTGTAGTTTTGAAACAAACTAGCATCTTTCATTTAGAGTTGGGCCATAAATCTGTTCATCCATCAGAGCATGGCTCTGTAGTTAATTGTTCTTCTTGTTCTCAGTTTAACATGTCTACATAGAAATTTCTGTTTTCTTAATAAATGCTGCTGTATTTGAAAGCTCCTCTGTGTTCCCATACAACTTTCTGTGGATGTCCGTGCCAGTATTCCTCTTTAACTGGTTTAGTGTAATGCCTTCTTGCAGGATATGTTCCGTGGTCTGTGCTGCCTGCTCACATAGACACAACGGTGATGGAACCAGTTTTAGTCTATTTAAGTGATTGTTTAGTTTGTTGTCGGTGCAGAAGATGATAACCTGCTCTGCTCTGTCAAGATAGTTGTATTTTAGGTGGTTTACGGTCAACACTTTCCTAATAGGGATGGATCCTCTTTTCCTGGTAGGTGATTTCTTGATCTTTTCACAGCATATCTGCATCTTTGTTTCCTGGTGTACCACGGGATGATAGTATCACTTCTTCAGATGTTCACTTCTCATATGGCTTCCTTCAGATCTGGCTAAATCCTGCTGGAAATATATTAGAAACATTGTCTTGCTGTAAGATATATCTGGTGGGAGTTTGAGAATGGATGAAAAATAACACATATTACAGTGTAAGACTGTGTGTAGATTTCTATTACAGTGTAAGACTGTGTGTAGATTTCTATTACAGTGTAAGACTGTGTAAACTACAGTTTACCAACTACACTCGAAATCACAAGACATAATTATATACACAGATGGATCTGTTAGCAGAAACACAAATACAAGCGGTTGGGGTTTTGTTGCCTACAGAAATGGCGTGAAGTTGGTTGAGAAATCTTCAGCATATTCTACTGTCACATCGAGCATGAGGATGGAGATAGAGGGAGTTACAGCAGCTCTTAATTGGTTGATAACTGATACATCAACACACTCGGTAATACTCACAGACTCTAAAGCATGTTGCGCAAGATAGAAAAGTTCATGCTAAGAAAAGAATGGTGGGACTTATTGAACAACTCAGTTGTCCAAAGCATTACATGGATATTCTGCCCTGGTGATGCTAGGGTCAGAGGAAACGAGAGAGCTGACTTACTGGCAGGCAATGCGGCGATAGACGGCACATTGCTGAGAAGAGATAAAGCAGATTTAATAAAGGCAGTAATAAATTCATTTCGAGATGCAGATGATGCCAATCAGGTTGAGAACGTACACATACAGAGAATGTTAGAAATGGGAGTATTCAGAGGTGAGGTGAGGAAAAGTAATTTTTTGGAAAGTCCAGAAGATCACACAATCAACACCTGACCGGAACTATGAGTCTACATACACTGGGATGGCTGCTGGAGCGGAGCACTTATGGGAGTGTCCCGCGTGCTGTGAGGCCAGTTTAGAATCAAGACTGTGTAGATTTCTCTTGAATAGCAGGATTCTAGTTAATTATTGATACCTGGAAGGTTCTCTTGTCATACCGCATATATTTAGAAGCCATCTTAAGAATGGACAGAAGCAGAGAAGATGAAGAGAAAATATGAGATTATTATTATTGAATGACAAAAGATCAACGATGATCCAGATACTGGAAAGTACTGAAGATTCAAGAATGTATACGGCTGTCGACTCAACACTTGATGGTGACAGAGGATTCATATGCTTACCTCTTTGATAGGTGGGTCTAAGTAGCTTAACTGTGGCAAAGAGTTAATCCCTGGGTCTAACGATACACATACACACAAATGTGATTTAGCATATGTTATCTAAATCTGTATAGTATCATGTATCTTTTAAGCTTCAGTTCCCATGATAGTTCTGGTACATAATGAGAACACACAAACAGGTACAGGACTGATCAATCGATCACAGGCTCTTTATTTTAATCAACGGAGGTGCCTTTTTATCAGTCATATTTTCCATTGATTTACCAGTTTGCATTCTTCCTCCTATATAATCATAATGTATTGTCTATTTCAACAATTTTTCTGCAACTGTCAGCAAAAATGAAATTTTGTTCCATAATCTGTATTCTTGCTTGTCTTCATCTTTTTCATTTTCAAGAAGTAACCAGAATTATTTCATTTTCTTGTTCATCTTTTTTATATGTGCTTTATTGTTCATTTTATATTTCATGGAAGAATTTAGAATTATTCGTGTGTTTTATAGTTGTTCATTTATATCCTGGAAGAATTTAGAATTATTGTTTATTCTAGTTTTCATTTTTTTATTTCCTGAGAGAAATTTAGGAAATAATGTTCATAAAATAACACCCAACTGTGAAAATGTGTTTAAACGGGTTTCCATAGTACTCATAACATGTCTATTTCATTATTTTCATTACTTACACCAATTTAGAATCACTAATCTATCCCAATAAAAACCAAAAGGCAAATCATAAATTTAATCTTCATACTAACATTTTGCTATCAATGTCAGACATGGACACTAACAAGAGAGAGAGAGAGAGAAAGCTTACTACGTGTGAAATGAGTTGTCTAAGAAAAGCAGAAAACAGATCAAGAGGAGATGTGATGAATCAAGAGATTACAAGAACTGTCACATATATTGGAAAACAGAGACTGAAATGGTTTAGCCACATAATGAGAATGAAATTTTATTGGGCAGTGACAACAGTATACAACATGAAAATGGAAGCAAAGATACAGAGGAAGACCAAGAAGAAGGTGGATTGAAGGAGATACCGACATTCTGAGACATTACTGCATATTAAGTGACCAAATGTACCATAACCTGCAACCCGATCATCATTCATTCTTACAGCAGTAGAGAAAAGACAATAGACAGAGATTCTGCTACAAATTGTAAACACATCTGCTAATTCTAATCATAACCCATCGTCGTGAATTACGAAGACATATTGCAAAATGCTAAAATGAAAGAGAAATGCTAATGCTACGCTTATTTTTTAAAATTTTATTGTGCTTGTTTTGCGTCCACTCCATAATAATCAGCACATATATTTGAGCAAATTTCGCAGGGAGCATAGTTACATTGTGCCACCGATGTGCGCCCTGTAGGCCCAGCACAACCGATTTCGGTATGTTAATTTTGTTAAATGTATTCCTTTATATGAATAAACTTGATGTTCCTGAATAATTTGCATTCAACAATTTGTGTTCTACACACACACAAAAACCATGGAAAAATATTGCATAATCTGCACTTTGTCAACATTTGCTACGGAAATATGTACACACATTTCAGTCAGGTTTTTTTTTGGAATTTAAAAAAAAAAGTAGCTTATCCAATTCAGGACGTAGCCATAAACCTAGCATTTTTTTGCTGTAGTGATTTTCTAGCCAATATGTTCAGTAGTTTGCTATTGCTTTCTGAATGGCCCAGATGCACAATTGCCTATGGCGGGTATCAAACTCGGTACCTTGGCCATCACAAACGGGCTCTGTACCACTTCGCCAGACATTTTTGGAATGCATACCAAAATTATATATTAAGTTTATATTTCTTTCCATGGAAGAGACATTATTGTGTTTTCTTATTTCACAATTTATTTACAATTGATTGCAGCAGTTGTAGTTTGAGATGATTAATCAATTCATTGATTGTTTATAACAAATATATTGTTTGTGTTCAAGTCTGGTTAGAGATAGAATTTGTTTGAATGTATAAACATCACAAGAAAGCATTGCTTTGTTGCATGCTAATGTCTTCATGTCTGATATTTTGTCATGTCATTTGATGTGCAAGCTTGTCCATTCATGTCATTTGATTGATTGTTCATTCATGTCTGATATTTTGTTATGTCATTTGGTGTGCAGGATTGTCCATTCATGTCTGTTATTTTGTCATGTCATTCGATGCACATGAAATGTGTCCAAACAATTATGGTACACCTGTTTACCAAAGAGCAGAATATTTCTTCTTCTTCTGCATTCGTTCTCAAACTCCTGCAGATTAGCAGGATGTAGTCCGGAGAACGGAATGCATTGTGTCATGGTTTACATCATTGCTGCGATATCTGCGCCTTTCGGCCTGACATATCCGACTTCAGCATGGCTTGGGTCACTGACCCTATATGGGATGGGACAGCCAACTCTATCCCATAACCTCCTTAGTTGCCTTTTACGACATGCATGGAAGGTAAACAGTGTTGCTATTCTTTGCTCCCCTTTTGGGGCCCAGGCACCACACTGGCGAGAGCAAAATATTAAAACAGGACATGGTCCTACAAAGGACAAAATCCCAAAATGTATATTGAAGACAAAGTTTTTATCATGAAAAATATAGTATGTTAAAGAATGTAAGACTAGTCATGCACAGAGGGTCACAGTAAAGTCATGCAAAGAGGGTCACAGTAAAGTCATGCACAGAGGGTCACAGTAATGAGTTATTTTTTCTCTGCTTCTTCACTTGTTCTCAAACTCCAAGCTCATTCTTCAAATTAGCATGATGTAGTCCAGAGAATGGAATGCATTGTGTGACCTTTTACAGGATATTGAAGACCTTGTGAACTAGATTTTAGAAGAGGCTGGACAGCTTGCACAGAATAGAGAGGCTTGCAGAGTTGCAGTAAGGACAATGTTCTGTAAAGGACACGTCACGTAGAACAGAACACTGGGAATGATGTGGTCTGCATTATACAAACTGTTTTTGCTTTCTCGTGTTCTGGTACTCATCTGTTTATGGTCTAATAATTTCCACCCTCACCCGAAAATTGAATCACAGGTTATGTAATGTAGCCAGTGCATTAACTACTGAACTTCTTGTGGCTGAATCATCAAAAATATGTGCTTATTCTGTACGCAACTACAGTGTTCTAGCCGACTCATACAAAATAAGTTAGCAACTCCACAATTTGGTTATAAACTTGCATACCTTCACACGTAAGCACAGACTTTATCAGCCACAAACTACAAGTGACTTTGTTATCTCATGTTTATCATTTCTGTAGTGCCATGTTTATGTTCTTCTTATGCTTGCACATTTATCATCTGTTGTGTTATTATGTGCTTGCACATTTATCATCTGTTCTGTGTCATGTGCTTGCACATTTATCATCTGTTGTGTTATGTGCTTGCACATTTATCATCTGTTGTTATTATGTGCTTGCACATTTATCATCTGTTGTGTGTCATGTGCTTGCACATTTATCATCTGTTGTGTGTCATGTGCTTGCACATTTATCATCCGTTCTGTGTCATTTATCATCATCTCTGCCTGTCCTATGTTTCTAGGTTTATCTAGTTTGTAGGTGGTTGTATTTTTGTGTGCACAGGTTTATTCTTCTTGTTTGTTGTGTTGAGCGTCTGCAGGATCATAATTATCAGTTTGTTGTAATGTTTGCAGGTTCACATTTCCATTCACAACATCATGTGTTCACATTTTACCATGATTTCTGTTTATTGGTCACAACAGATTAATTTTCATTGAGATGTCGTCTGAACAAAGACAACACATTTACAAGTTATTATTATTATTCATAAACTACTTTTTATCTCTATTTAGTACATTTTGTTTTGGCCTCCAGTATGTCCCCTTTTATAACACTTTAATCATGTCTTGACCTCAAACTGCCTTTGATATATGTATATATTATATATATATAATAAATCACATGTTCTCGTATCGTCCTCAGTACATGTATATTCAATATTCACATAAGAACCAGACAACACACGCAAAGTGGAAATTGTTATTGTGAATATTTTTGCGTCCGATCGTTTGTGAGAAGAGGAATTCCTGTCTTTTGATCACTCAATTGTTTAATTATATTCCGTTTACCCTAGACAGGGGGGGGCAAGATGTGTTTTTAATAGACTTAACATGGGCCTAGACATGATTTTAACTGTGACATACACATTACTTGACATGATTTTAACTGTGACATACACAGGACTTGACATGATTTTTTTAAAAATAAACAATAATAATAATATCCATTAGGTTCTGGTAAGGTAGTCACACTGACAGCATCCGCACAAAAACCAGCCAATCATCTCTATCTTTAGTCATATGGACGAGTGTGGAAAAATATCTCTTATCTTTGGTCATACGGAATAGTGTGGAAAAAATCAAGCCCTGACCATTCAATGTTGTTAATTAAGAAGCCAGGATTTTCATCTGTCTACCTCTTGTTCTTCCACCTGCAACCGTGCCCCTGCAGGACAATCTATGAAAGTTCATTGTATCTAGTTACATGTCCAAATAAGCATGCTTATGCTATTTCACCGCCAACAGCACTTCCTGCCAGAACTTACACTAGTTTTGTTATTACTGTGAAACACACTAGATATGTGTTTAAATGTGGAACATACCATGGCCTAGATATTCTTTTAAACAGTGTGTCACACAAGGACCTAGATGTGTTTCAGTAGTGAGAAACGCACTAGATGTATTTGACTTGTTTCTATGATAAACTTGGTGTTCAAGTAAAGTGTATGTCAACCTTCTTCAGCATTCATTCTCAAACTCTTGCTGGATCTCTCTTGTAGCAGGATAATGGTCCCACTAGATTTCCAGCAGGATGTAGTTCAGAGAATGGAAGTGTGTTGTTGCCATTTCAATTGTACCAGTGGCCAGACACATCCATCTTCAGCTGTATATCTAATACAACTGGTATGTGTGTGTAAGCCACCAGAAGAAGGGAATGTGTTGCAACCTAAAGCCACCAGGAGAACAGAATGTGCTGCACGCTGTGTGTAAGCTACCAGGAGAACGGAATATGCTGCACGCTGTGTGTAAGCTACCAGAAGAATGAAATATGTGTTGCACTATACTTGACTAGAGACTACATACACCTTTCATTCTGACTTCAGTATTTCACATTTTTGGGTACCAGAGCTGCTTTCCCTCTTTGATCCCATCTTAACCAGACAACAATGATGTACTCTTGATGTAGCAGGGCTAACACTTGCAGGTAAATTTGTTGAATTCTTTATGGGCAGATTTTTCTCACTTAGTCTTCTTTACTAAGTAACATTTAGTCTTGACAGCAAAATATGCTTTACAGCTGGGATGTGATATCGGTACCTTCTGATTCAACACTGCTTGACCAGGCTGGTTTTTGTTCTTCTGTGTTCATTCTTACATATTCATGAGAACAAAATCATTGTGTCAAGGTTCATACAGTGGCTGAGATCTCTGCACCTTCCTTTACTGGACACATCTGACTTTTTGACATGGGTCACTTTGACCTGTGGAGTGGGGGCACATCAATTTTACCCCCAAAATCTCCTTAGTTACCTCTAAAAACAGGTCACAGTGTTGGGCATTCCTTGCTTGTCTATCTGGCCCTGGGGATCAGACAACTGTGTTGCAGCTTATTATCTTGGGACTTGGCAAATCTTGTTCTCTAGCCCTGAACCTACCCTTGAGTCACTGACTGATATAGCGTACATACAGCTGTATTGTTCTCATTCAGTTTATCATCTTACATGCTGAAATTGGATATGTCAGGCCAAAAGGTGCAGATATCGCATCTAGTATGTAAACCATGATGCACTGCACTCCGGACTACATCCTGCTAATTTGCAGGAGTTTGAGAACAAACCCAGAAGTTGTTCATCTTGGACTGATCAGTGCCCATTATCAGCTTAAAATCAAACTACTAAGAACTTACTCCTAGAGATTCAGTGAACAAATCCAGAAACACTGCCCATGTAATAAGTGCATAACTCCACACACTACGGAGACAAACCAAATGTATTTTATTTGTAGTAATAATGTAAGTAGACAAATCAAATGTTGAACAATTTTTGTGTTGAATATTTCCACGTCAGATGTAAATATTTCTGTAAAAATATTTGTTGCGTCAGCCGATATGTATAATGCCACTAGCTTGTGTAGTGTCAACAGTTTTATTGTGTGTGTCCACCTGTTGGTCAAGTGCTTTCCGTCACACAATGTCTTGTCCTCAATAAACATTGGATAAAATCACCAGCATGCCTTTGTTTTCATATGTAGATGGGATGTGGTTTGGTGCAACCACTGTCTAGGTGACACTTGTTACATTTGGCTAGTTCAAGGATATATTATTAGATGTGGTAAGCTATCTACTGTCTAGATGGAACTTGTTACACGGTTAGTTAGATGTGGCAAGCTATCTACTGTCTAGATGACATTTGTTACATGGTTAGTTCAAGGATATATGGTTACTTAGATGTCGCAAGCTATCTACTGTCTAGATTACATTTGTTACATGGTTAGTTCAAGGATATATGGTTACTTAGATGTGGCAAGCTATCTACTGTCTAGATTACATTTGCAGTCATACAGTTAGTTAACTGGTATTGGGAGTTTTATCCTGGCGACTGGCTTGAAGATCTAGCAAGACCAAAAGAATCCTGAACGCAAAGGTAACTGGGTGTTAAACTCTTCTCTCAATCAGTGCTGACATACACCAGGCACATGTACCCCTAAAAAGGTAACTGGGTGTTAAACTCTTCTCTCAATCAGTCCTGACATACACCAGGCACATGTACCCCTACAACACTGGAGTTTCCAATAGCTGCAAGCATGCAATCATCCTCACTATCATCACTTTCACTGAGTGGAACATCATCAAGATAGACATGCCACTTTGAAGTTACAGATACAGGTTTCTGTTTGTTGTGTTGTGATTCACTTTGAGTGGCCAAGCTTTCACTTACACGATCCCAGGAACTCTGGGAGGCATCAGTGTCTCTGTCACCTTCTGTAGATATAGAAGTCTTTGGAAGAAACATATTCGTATAATTACAGACATTTCCAGAAGTCGGCAGTGTCGATGAAGAATGGTTATGTTTGTTAGAAGAAAAAACTTGAGATTTGAAAAAGGAACAAGAAATATTGCCTGCTGATTTCTCAGAGTCAGTGTTGTTTATGTGGTGTTCTCTTGGTGCCGAGTTGGGAAGTTGGTCAGCTTGGTTGTTCCAGCATTGATTTGGTGTCAAGTTAAGAGATTGATGAGCTTTGTCATTGCAGCGTTGATTTGGTGTCGAGTTACGAGGCTGGTCAACTTGGTTGTTCCAAAATTGATCATCAGAAGATGGATATTCAGGTCTCCAGTTATCTCGATCTCCATAAATGTTTTGCTCATGAGAAATCTTCCTAGATTTGTATCTAGCAGGTGGAGAAAATCTGTCGGAAATATAACATTACAGCTGTCAGAAAGATAGCATATGACAGGTATCAGAAAAATAAATCACATCTGCCAGAAATGAATTTGATATGACGAAGAAAATGATACATTTTTTGCTGTTCAACTTTTATCTAAATTGTGATCGGTTGTTTTGAAGGATCATTTATCATGAACATCTAAATCTGTCAAGACCAAAGTAAGGCAGGCGTTCTCAGTCTGGTGCTCAGGCAACTTTGTGTTCTCATAATGACAAGTAGTGCTCGCTCCTTGCCGGTTAGAAAGTTCTGGCACACACGAACGGTCATGAGTTCATAATTCAAACTTTATTGTACAAACTGTAACAAATCATGTTACTATTCCACCATTATGTTACTTTGCACAATTATGCCACTATCCACGATTATGCCACTATCCACGATTATGCCACTATCCACATTTATGTTGCTATTCTTCCATTATGTTATTATCCCACAATTATGTTACTATGCACGATTATGGGGGGGGGGGGGGGAGAAGAGTATATATGGTGCCAGTGAAGGTTATATGGTTGATAAGAATATATATTTCTTTCCTATTATGTTATGACTGCTAACAAACTCAGTTATAACATGTGGAAGGGGGGGGGGAGAGAAGATGCTTGGCTTCTGAAAATCCATGAAGTAGAGGGTGTACAGCTGTACACTTCAGCAGAAAATGTCTTCTCTCACACAGATTTAACACTGCTGATGAAGAAATCTAGACTGCATAATCAGAGTGTATATACCAGAGAAATTTCAGCATTCTATCAGTAGGACATCCAAGTGCTATCAGTAGGAGATCCAAGTGCTAACAATAGAATGAGACTTAAGTTAGTTGTTAAATCATTCACTTTGTGCTCATGAAGTCGTGGGTTCAAATCCCACTCGCGACATCTTATTTAGAAAAGGGGACTTTTTTTCAGAGATCACTGTGAATTATCGCTTGAAGCTACAGAGTTGCGAGTGGTACACTCAGCAGGCAGTGAAATTCTTAGCAGGTGGTGGTACACTCGGCAGGCGGTGGTACACTCAGCAGGCGGTGGTAAACTCAGCAGGTGGTAGTACACTCAGCAGGTGGTAGTACACTCAGCAGGTGGTGATATGCTTAGCAGGTGGTGGTACACTCAGCAGGTGGTGGTACACTCAGCAGACGGAGTTACACTCAGCAGGTGGTGGTACACTCAGCAGGTGGTGGTACACTCAGCAGGTGGTGGTACACTCAGCAGGTGGTGGTACACTCAGCAGGTGCTGGTACACTCAGCAGGTGCTAGTACATTCAGCAGGCGGCATGCCGCTTCGTTGAGACGGGCGGCGTTGTTATGGGGTAACCCGAGTGCAATGAAGTCTATGCTGTTTCATACTTTTCCAGAAATAAGCATCAGGATTGGCAAGATATCAACAGGGAACATCAGGATTGGCAAGGTATCAACAGGGAACATCAGGATTGGTAAGGTAACAGGGAACATCAGGATTGGCAAGGTATCAGGGAACATCAGGATTGGCAAGGTATCAACAGGGAACATCAGGATTGGCAAGGTATCAACAGGGAACATCAGGATTGGCAAGGTATCAACAGGGAACATCAGGATTGGCAAGGTATCAACAGGGAACATCAGGATTGGCAAGGTATCAACAGGGAACAGACTAATAAAGTGCATCTGGGCAACAGAAAATTAACTATATAAACTGAAATCCTGGTTTACCAGGCTTGTGTTCTCATCAGCTTTCTCTACGGCAGTGAAACATGGCCAACTTGTATGCACCAGGAGAGATGAGCAGGAATACATGCCCACATAGAATTCTTGGAGTTAGGTGGCAGGACAAAGTCACAGACACTGATGTATGGCAGGACAAAGTCACAGACACTGATGTATGGCAGGACAAAGTCACAGACACTGATGTATGGCAGGACAAAGTCACAGACACTGATGTATGGCAGGACAAAGTCACATACACTGATGTATGGCAGGACAAAGTCACAGACACTGATGTATGGCAGGACATAGTCACAGTAGGCATTAGGACAAAATTTTCAAAATGGGGTTACAGCATTATAAATACCACAGATAGATAGCCCTTGAAAATTGCAATCCAACGATACCAAGTCTCTACGTCAATTCTGAAAAAAGTTACGAATTTTGTTTTGCCTCATGATAAATTACATGGAACATATAAGGAAATATGAAATGACAGTTGTCAAAAAGTTGCGGCCCTGCCTTAGAACGAAGCCACTAATTTATGAAAATCAAAGTTATTTGCATTAAAAAATATAACAAATTATACATTCTCTTGTTCGGGAAGACAAGACGCACCTGTTGATTACATTCTGCTAATTTTCCAACGCAGCCAGAGTTAATAAATAATTAACAATTGCGTCTAGTTAGCATAATTGCAATTGCATGTTTAATATCCATTTTTCACATTTATTAATTATTTAGGATAAAAAATCTAACATATACATTTTCTTGTTCGGGAAGACAAGACCCACCTGTTGATTACATTCTGCTAATTTTCCAATGCAACCAGAGCCAATTAGTAATGGCATCTAATTAGCATAATTACAATGTAATATTAAATATATATTTATTACATTTTTAAATTATTTAGGATAACATATATGGCAAACTACTGTACATTTCTGTGTTCGTGAAGACAAGACGCCATCTGTTGATTACATTGTGTTAATTATCTGATGCAACCAGAGCCAATTAATAATCATTTATAATGGTGTCTAATTAGCATAATTAAAATCTCTGCTTTGCTACCCTTTATGGCATCACGCATATGGCTGGCAATCTGTCATCTCAGCCCTCTTTGTACCTTAAATATAATATTTGATTATTATTATTATTGGCATTTGGTATCACAGGTACATAAAATAATTCTATGTCAAAGGTATGGGTGAAATTCTTCTTCTTCTTCTTCTTCTTTCGTTCACTTGAAACATGTCTATATCTGTAATTCCGTCTCCTTAATAAAACTCACTGTCTTTTGTAGTTCATACAGTGTCCCATAGAGTTTTGATTCCAGTGTTGTTTCCTCTGGCCAATATGTTTGCCTCAGCGTTTCATGCTCAGAACACTTTTGAAGTATATGTTTGGCACTCTCTGTGCTGCATGTCCACATGAACACATGGCCGTGTTGCCAATCTTGAACTTTGTATACATGTGACTGCGGAGTCGGTTGTGTCCTGTTCTGAGACGTAGAATTATAACTTGTTCTGAACTGTTCATAATGTGATAGTCATCTTGTGTATTGTGTTTTGTGCGTGGCATCCTGATTATCTGTGCGCCTTTTGGCTGGATGCCTCCGTCTTCAGCACTCTGCTTACTTGGGCAGGACTATGGTCCTGCTCGAGTGGGACTGCCCGACCAGTCTTAGTTTCCAGCCCCTGATGGCTGAACTAAGCCCCATCACCTCTGCACGGTGCTGGTCTCGATGGAGTATGGGTGAAATAATAGGTAGGTATGTGCACCAAATTTTCAGAATGGTTTGACATCATTATGAAATAAGCTTTTTCCTATTTTAGTGATATTTAATTAGCCCTATATAATTAAATACTTTATACATGTATGTTCTGCAGAAAACTGTAGAAATTTATGTAGAAAAATTGAGCAACTTTGATAATAAACAACAGACAAAGATATCAAAAAGAGTGAGAAAGTTTGGAATATCCTGCAGATGACGTTTTCTTCATTGACGATTTATTATTAGGCCTAGGCCTAATCATGAAAGGAGAAAGCATCTCTCAAATAAAAATGAACTTTACTAAATATTCCTGAGAATTATAAGTAATTGGACTTCATAAACAATATATATTTAATGTAAAATGTGTTTCTTGTATAATTATCCACATAAAACATGACGATTTGACTAAGAAAACACTTCAGTCATCATGGCGACCTACGCAAGATAGCACACACACTCGCCATGGTCTTGTACCAATAATTTGAATTATCTTACATAGAAATCTTAGATTTTTAACTAGTATCATTTAAAAATGAGTTGAAGAAATTAAAAGAGGCAAGAATTGTAGTTGTTAAACGTCAATTTCTTTAAATAAGAGACAGTTCAGAATTATCGACGCGGCAGGAAAGAATAGCGCTAAGCAATATGGCGGCTATGGAATGCGTGATTGATTGGCACAACATTTTTAAAAATTCGATAAAAATGATTTGCTACTTCCAAAATTGTTAATATTTCGTACATAAAGAAAGAAAAGGTTGCTGAATATGTTAGACATGGTTTCACATAGGATATACACTGAAAATAATCCGATAAACGTGTCTAAATGTGAAAAACACTTACCTTGGCTTGTTGAATTCCTCGCTGTAAATTTCACACAAACTTTTTCCGTCTGCATCTATCAGAATCCAATGCAGAAATGGACGCCAAAGTTTACATAGTTCACTTCTATAGACAATTACGTAGCGTGGAGTAGCAAAATGACAACTGCTATGGTCAGTGTTTCACATGATGCCAAAATCAATCAGCGGACACTACAAAAACAAGGGAAGTAATTTAAGCCAAATTCACGTTCACCGTTCCCTTACGATTCCCTAATGCCTATAGTCACAGACACTGATGTATGGCAGGACAAAGTCACAGACACTGATGTATGGCAGGACATAGTCACATACACTGATGTATTGGAAAGAACAAGCAATGCCACAATATTTTCTATGCTCAGTCTGCGCAGACTCAGATGGCTGGGAGGATGGAAGATGGCAGAATACCAAAGGATCTACTCTATGGAAAATAACAGTCTGGGAAAAGATGTGAGGGTCAACATCTACTTCGGTACAAAGACATATGCCAACGCAATATGAATGATACGGAATCATGTGAACAGGTTGCCATTGATTGTGTTGCATGGAGGAGAAAGATCAGGTATAAAGACAAACAGAAAGTTATAGCTGATAGTTCAAGGGTTGCACGTCTAAAAGACACAACAACACACGATAGTACAAGTAGGCTTGTGATTCTTTGTGATAATTATGTTCTTCATTCGCAAGCAAAAATGAGCATAGCATTAAGAAGGGTCCAGTTTGATTTGATAGTTTGCAAGTCCTCCGATGATGGAGTCCACTCCAGGCTCTGAAAGACCTGTTGCAATGTGTGCAGGAATGTAGTAGGTCTAAAGATAAGGGAGAACAATCTGATCTTTAGTTTTTGTTACTTCTGAATAGCCTGTAATGTTCTACCCTGTTCAAAACTTTTCCACTCTGATCTGACTGTCCCAGGCTGGATGGTACAAGAGCTGTGGTTTCCAAATTCTTCGTGAAGTGAGATGTCCTCAAGTAGTCCTTGAAGTGTTTCCTCTGGCCTCTGCTGGAATGCCTACTAGCACACAGTTCACTGTAGAGTAACCTTTTGGAAGATGTTTGTCTGGCATACAGATGATTCCTTGCACACACGAAGACTCCTTGTGGCTCAAATTGGTTTTATGAGTCACATCCATCATATGGATGGTAGATATTTCTTATAGCAGAACAATACAACAATAATACTATCGTCTGGAAAGATGACTACTGCTTACCTAGTACTCCTGTCAGTTCTTTTATTCCAGGCTGTCTTGTTCTTCCGATGCTCCGTCCAGTCTGTTTTTATTGTACAAGTAATCTCTGATTTGTCATCATCTTCTTCTTCCACCAAGGAAACATCAACTTTATCAATTGATTCATCAATATAGTGGGACCAACGGCTGCCTTGTGCTGACATCTGTAAAACATTGGTCATTCATAGAGAAAAATGTCACTTCATGTTTAATCTAGTTTCTGTTTCTAAATTGACATCTTGGCAAATTCAAAAGTACTCTGTCTTTCCTAGAATACAATTAAGAGTATGCATGCTGATGGTTTCTGTAGCTCACTGGTTATACTCCTTAACCACCCTGTTCTGTTTATGCCGGTTGTAATTTTACAAACTTTTAGTGACAATATTAAATTGTGATTCTGTTTTGTATCCTCCATTTAGAATGTGTTCAAGCTGTTCTTTTAATATGTTCTTCCCAAAGAAGACGGATGTGTCGAGCCATTGGTACAAATAAAACAGCGGCACAACACATTTCCATTCCCTGGACTACATCCTGCTAGAAATCTAGTAGGACCATTGTCCTGCTACAAGAGAGATCCAGCGGGAGTTTGAGAATGAACGCTGAAGAAGAGATAAGTTCTTATCTATAATTTATTCTCTCAGTGCTGGTGTCTTCTTCTGCGTTCATTCTCAAACTCCTGCAGATTAGCAGGATGTAGTCTGGAGAACGAAATGCGTTGTGTCATGGTTTACAATATTGCTGCGATATCTGCGCCTTTCGGCCTGACATATCCGACTTCAGCATGGCTTTGGGTCACTGACCCTATTAGGGATGGGACATCTAATTCCATCCCATAACCTCCTTAGTGCCTCTTACGACATGCATATAAGGTGAACAGTGTTACTATTCTTTGCTTCCCTCTTGGGCCCCGACAACACACGAGCGCTGGTGTCTTCTAAGCCAATGTGTCTACTCTTTCAGTGCCATCAACATCCACATGTCTAGGACAACAGATCTATAGAAGTCTTCGCAGATAAGAAAAAGCAGTTTAGTCCAGCTGACCATTGACTCTGAGCAATTTCAGAGTTCCCCCATTATCCATTCTTTGTCTACAGTCTATCTGTTCTTTCATTTCTGTGAATGTCAGGATGTCCAAGGCAGTGTGTTTGTTTTGCATTTGTTCCAATGTAATAAGCGCGGATATTCATGTGATTTCCACCGGGAGTGTAGTTACGTTGTGCCATCGTTATGCACCTTGTAGTCACAGCACATCTGATTTCGGCATGCCTTGACATTTCGGGTGGGCTACCCTAGCCTGTGATAGCCTTCCTATCTGTCGCCAGGCAGTGAATGTGTACTGACTACATCGAGACAGTTTGTCCTTCACGTCTTATCTTGTAAAGGTGTTCTGCCGCCGGTGAACTTGTCTTGTGTAATTAGATATTGTGCCAGTGCAGTGCCCATCAGGTACTGAATCTTTTCTCTCAGCAAGCATGATTCCGGTACAGGAAAAACTCGACAGTAGAGTTGGTCTTGGATCACCGGGAACTAGTAGCTTGTCTCGAGCAAACAACACTTAAGTTCTGATTTCCTTGAAATGTTTTACATTCTCTGTGCACGGGGTGCTGCCATCTAGCGGCTGTGCTCTTCCATCTCAGTGTACTCACTGTGCTATTCTTATGGCTACTGACTCACCAATTCTTTATATTACTCAGAACATCTGCCTACTTCGTAACTTCTGCATTTGCCGCCCCTCCAATGTTTCTACCTGACTGACTAGCTTCGCTGTGTGTCGACAGTGCTGCATGTGTTGGCGCAGAGGTGTCAGAGATATTGCCTGTCTTTTTGTCGTTAAATCTCTTTCCATCTGCTGCTTACACATTTACGGACACGATCCTCAAAAGTTTTAGCCAGAATCAGCACAAGTCACTGTATTTCTGTTTCCAGGGTACACCACGAGGAGTTCTTTTCGGATCTTGGTTATCTGCTAACCCTGGGTCCGCCGAGAGCTGTGCATTACCCCTTGCACCCCGTCCAAGGCAGTAACTCCATGTGATACCCAGGAGGTTTGAATAAATCCTCAGTGAGAAGATAAATACAGGTAAATTGTTGCTGACCTTGCACAGATCTGTTGTTGTTAAACATTATCCCCCTTGCCTCAGCACATCTGTTCACTATAAACCTACTGATGCACATGGCTTTCAGCTCTACACTTCTTATCCTCCTGCTTGTCACAACTCTCTGCCATACTCCCAGCTTCTTCGCCTCCATCGCTTATGTAGCGATGACGACAATTTTCTCGATAAATCCTCTGAGATGATTGAGTTTTTCCATAGACATTTGTTTCCTAACAGCATTCTTTCATCCGCTTACCTCTGGTGGCCTATAGGCGCAATAAAAATCTGACGGACATCTTGGTCCATAGCCACCTTAGGTCTTCTGTTCCCAACCATTTTGGTACTGGTCGTTGCTATACATGTCCTTATGTGGCTCAGATGTGCTCCAATTCATTTCCCAAGGCCACTCTCTCCATCAATGAGGCTTTTACATGTGAATCCTGTAATATTATTTACATGATCATATGTAAACGCTACAGCAAACAGTACATCGGGGAAACTGGCTTAAGATTGAACGACCACTTCTGTAACCATCTTCATACCATCAAGCACAGAACACCTACTCCTGTTGTCGCAAAATTCAACAGTGATGGCCACCTTGGTGCCCTTGATATTCAGGTCACTGTCATCAGATTCTGCACCACTGATAGATCTAGGTACTCCCTAGAAAATCTTATTTTTTAGTTGGGTACCCTCAAACCATTTGGATTCAATTTCAACCACTCTTTTGCCTAGTTCTCAGTCGGAGTGGTCTTTGTCTTTATTCATTTTGTGCCGTCATTTACATCATCTTTTTGGTTCCACCTATATTATCCTCCTGTTCGCATCCTTACGGCATCTGATCTTACAACCATATTTCATTTGGACACGTCTGTTGTGGTGTAGTCATTTCTACTTGTCGTCTTTTTGTTTTTATGTTATGTGCGTATCTTGGCCAAAATGTCTATGTCATTGTGTATTGTCATTTGTATGATTATATTCTGTGTTTTGTTGTATGTATTATTTCACATAAGCATCCGACAGTGATAGTGTGTCAGTTGTTATCCAGTAGATAACCTGTCTTCACAACCTGTCTCCCAAGTCAGTATTATTTTCTTGAATTTCCTAGAATTGTGCCAGCTTTGTTGCTATCATTTTATCAGAACACAATTCCTCCAAATCGTTTATGGCATACCCCCCTCTCCCCGAGTATAGGTCTTATTTTCCTGACAGATAAGTCTTATTTTCCTAAAAGGGTTAGGGTTAGTTGTCTCAAGCCCCCACTGGTTAGCAGGATGTAGTTCAGAGAACATGATGCATTGTGTCATAGTTTACAAGCTGGCTGCAATATGTGACTGACACATCCAACTTCAGCATGAAATACGGACCCATACAAGTATTACTTACAGATTTTGTTTGATGAATGTGAACTGGATGACTGAAGACAGAAGCTTGTGAGGCAGGTACCAAACCAAGACTGAGAGATGTTTGTGGAGAAGACACCAAACATTTCTCATCAACTTCCCATGCTGCTTGCAACTGGAGACTGTTCAACTTCTGGACATGCCTTCGGCAGTCTGCTCCAGAACCTTGTCCATACACCTAAATCAATGAGGAATCATTTCTATTATATTAACAACAGACAAAAATGTTTTCTCTTACACCAATTTTCAAAAATCTATTTGAGTCTTTGTCAAGCAAATAGTAACATACCTTACATCTTCAGACATTGTCAATAAAATAGTAACATACCTTACATGTTCATAGATTGCAGGCCTAAATGTGTTGATACCGTATCATGCCTGATAAGCCATTATCTGGTTTAACTGATACAGCCCGACTAGACTCATACAAGTTGGGAACCGTTATGTCTTGAGACAGAAAAGACTCCTGTGAGTCATACTCCAATGACATTTATTTTGTCCTTTTCAGTATTTATATCAACATAAGGATGGTTCCGATTGAAAAGCATTGTGTTTGCAAAATTATGTTATTTGTAAGAGAAATCTGCCTCATTTTCGTTTGACATTCTAGACCTAGTCTCATGGGTCAATGTAGAAATTTGTTCTAAATAAATTTTCTGATGCACTATCTATCTATCTATACGCTGTGGCCCTTGTTTGCCTTGCGGCGTCAGGGGTGGAAGAGTTCTCTGGCAATGGCCTTCTTGTGCGCTGTTTGTAAGCTTGTTCCTGTGGCTTCTTTGATCCATCTTTTACATGGTCTGCCTCTGGCTTTATTGACACACTATGCATACCGGTGTATATACTATACATTTTTGTGTTTGTAATTGTATTATCTATAAAACTGATAACAGTTTGAGTGGAAGTTATTGATTCAGAAGTTTGGTAAAGTTAAATACCATGTCCAAAATCATTAGTAGTCAATTTTTGTTACAATACATTTTTATATATTAACATAACTTTTTTTTCAAAATGAAGTTATAATTACATTTTCTGTCCATTTCTGTTTCGGAATATATATATTACATTATAATGAAAATATATTTAGCAGTACAATTTCTTGTTTCCGTGATGGGTGTGCACGCAAAAAACATAATACAAAAAAATGTCCATCCAGACTCATGCTGAATCAGATAAGTCTGGTCATTTTCCTCTTCTTCTAGGATCAAGCATCTAGTTGATATTATCTACATAGGGGGTCTAGTTTGTTTTCATAAGGCTTAGGTGTGGGTTTCCTTACAGAGTTGCTTCTGTGAGTGTGACTCTTGTGAGCCATACTGAAGTTGGGACAGTCTGTAGTATGAACTGAATAGTATGAGTTCAAATGTCTGCTTTCTGTGTTGTTGTTGTTCCACAGATTGGACAGATGCAGACTGTAGAGTCGTTGATGCCGGTTCGTTGTACCTGTTTTTCAATCAAGCAGTCTCCCAATCATGGTTTCATTTTGACATGGACCGCTAGATCGGCAACCGAGCAATGATTGAATTTGTTCTGCTCAGATCTGGTCAATCACAAAGAAAGAACAATCTACAAATTATTTTAATAATAATGTAAATATGTGGAGGCGAGTTAGAACATTTTGTTGTGCTAGGTACTACTTAGACCTGCTAGATTCATCTCTAGAAATAAAACTTAATGAACTATAACCTATATAACGAACCTTTATAACAGACTGTTTTTGCCCACACATTTTGCACTTCCATTTGCTTGTTTTGGTTACTTGCAACACCTGAAAAGTATTGCAATCAGCACATCTTAAAACGTGAAACTCTACCATTGTCGGGAATGTCTGCACTAGTTACCAAGTCAAATATGGCGCCGTCTCGTCATATCTTATTTTCACAATTGTTGTTCGTGTTAGCCACATTTACACAGCAAATATACAAACAATGACAGTTATGGGGATAACTAGGGGTGAGGGGAGAAAGTGTGAACTCTCTGGAAAGATGGCAATCAACATCTGGCTGCGACTTTGAGTCAGCATACTCTTGGATGGCTGCTGGTAAGGAGAGTAAAGCACTTGTGGGAATGCCCCATGTGCCATGACGGTTTATAATCAAGAGGTTGAGTGTGATATTCTAATTGACATTCATGTCACTACTGTAATACTACGTCACCATCATCAAGTGCCGTCTCCGCAACGACGCTTGGCTACAACAGATCTCCAACATCCCCTGTCTCTTGTTTTAGTGGTGCACTCTGCTAGACTGTAACCTGTCCATCTTGTGATGTTACTCTCCCACTTGTTAGTTAGTTAGTTTGTCCTCAGATCATCATCACTGCAAACTGGACACATCCATAGTTGCTCCGATCTCTCCTTGAGTGTATCCGCCATCACACTTTTGCTGACAGTACCGGTCCTATGCTGGTTGACCATCATTCTTCTGCGCCCTCCAAAATGTTCACCTCTAGCAACACCGCATTTCAATCCCTGATCTTTAATCCTAGCCATTGAAAAGGAATCATCATCCACATTAGTCTCACTCTCGCGTGTTATATCTCTTAAGGAGTTTAAAACGTCAGCGCGATCCATTGCCCTGTGCCACAATCGCACACGATGCCAGTTGATCCGCTCTTTCATTGCCTCGAACGCCCACATGTCCCGGCACGAAAATAAATGTAACCACTTTCAAGCTCGCATTATCCCACTTGTATCTCTGCCTACCTCTTGCTCGCATCCCTTTGGCTTTACCCTCAAGTAAGGTCTCATGTCTTTTAATGTGTCCAAAATATTTTATTTGCCTGATCTTTATTTCTCTTAGTAGTTCCTTCTTCAAATTAAGTGTTTTTAGTATCTCTTTATTTGTTTTCTTCTCTTTCCATGATGTTCTCCCTATTCTTCTATATACCCACATCTCAAAGGCATTAATTCTGTCTTCTAATTGTTTATTTAGTGTTCCTGGTTGATCCATATATTAATATAGAATAGATATAGCATTTCATAATTCACATTTTTTAACTTGTTTGTAAATTGTTTAGATATTAATATTTTTCTCATGTCATTGAAATTACTTTTAGTCATTCCTATTCTCCTTTTAACTTCTGTTTCCCATCTGCCATCATTTGTGACTATGTGTCCAAGATATTGATAATGTTCTACTTGCTGTAGTTTCTCTGCATGTATGTTTATATTTAGCTCTTGTTCTTCTGTCTTTGCTGATTATCATGGTATTTAAAAAAAATATTATATGCAGTCCATAGGCCTATTCATTACTTGATTTATTGACGATCTATTAGTCTTTGTAGTTCATGTTCACTTTCTGCTAAAAGAACAGTGTCATCTGCATATCTCAGGTTGTTTATTATTTTCCCATTGATCTTGAGTCCTGGTATTTCTTCTATATTTTTAAAGATATTCTCTGTGTAGATATTAAATAGGCTTGGTGATAAAATGCATCCTTGTCTTACCCCTCTTCTTATTTATATGTATGGTGAGTAGCTGCTTCCACGCTTCCAGACTACCGACAGATAGCATGCCACAAATGGCTATGACACATAGACATAACAGCTATAAAGCCAGAGGCAGACCATGTAAAAGATGGATCATAGAAATCAAAGAAGCCACAGGAACAAGCTTACAAACAGCGCCGTCTCCAGAGAACTCTTCCACCTCTGACTCCGCAAGGCAAACAAGGGCAACAGCGTATAGATAGATAGATAGGTAAGTAGCTGTTTTCACACCTTATTGATGCAGTCTGTTCCCAATATATATATTTCTAACTAGTCTGATGTCTTTTCTAACTAGGCATATTTCTTGAAGATATTTTATTAATTATTCATGTTGGACTCTGTCAAAGGCCTTGCTGTAGTCTATGAAGCAAATGTAGATAATTTTTTGGACTTCTATATATTTATCTATCACTAGCCGGATACTCAGTATAGCTTCTTTGTTTTTCCTAAAACCGAATTGTTCTTCACCAACCTCCGTGTCTTTCTTGTTTTTAATTCTTTCATGTATTATCTTGAGGAGTATTTTAGTTAAATGACTCATTAGACTTATTGTTCTATATTCTGTACAGTCCACAGCCCTGGGCTTCTTACGTAGTGGCATGAATTTTGATGATGTTAGGTCTTTAGGTATGTGGCCTGTTTCACATGTCATTGTAAAGTTCTGTGATAATATCCATACCAAATTCATCAGATACAATGCTACTACAAAACTTGTATCCCAAAAACTGATTGTCATTCTTACGATGCCTTACAACAAAAGTAGTAAATTTATCGTCTTTCAGTCCTACGACGCCTTATAGATAGATAAAAGGTCAGCAAAACCTGCTACAAATCGAAGACGTTATCGTTTTTTAGTGTGAACCCCCCCCCCCCCCCCAGTATACAGACCATGTATCAACTACCGTATGTGCTAAGACCGATCCCCTTCTCAATAAATCTACTAGATTGTTACGGCTCACAATTCAAGTTAGATGCTCATTTCGTGTATCTATTATGCTTCTCTTTACTTGTGCGAAAGTTACATTCTGCATGTCCTAGCCACAATCCCAATTGAGTATATCATTCTGGGGTTCTCACTGCGCATTTTGTCGAGTCTGGTGACTCCAATAGCCTTCCTTAGACAGTTCATTTCGCAAGTTTCGATCTTTCTCTTATGTGTAGATGTCAGTTGCCAAGTCTGATATTGATAGCATATTGTTGGTATAAATATGCTCTTAATTATTTGTTTCTTTACTTCCATGTTGATTTTTGGGTGCAATAGCAAAGGTGACAGCTGGTATATCACAGCATTTGTCTTTGCCATCTTGTTTCTATGTCTCTATCGAGTTGCCCGTCTTCTGTGAAGAATTCTTTAACTTGTTTTATTTTTGTGTTTTCTATTTGGATGTTTAAATAATCTGTTGGTCTCATTGTTTGCATAGTTTCTTTCTCTTATGACCTTGTTTCTAATTTTGTCTTCTTGTCACTTCTATGGCTTTTCTCAGGCATCTCATCTCTGTTGTAACCAGCTGCCTTTTATGTTTTGTTGTTAAGGACCATGTTTTACATTTGTAGCACAGAGTTGGAATGAAGATACTTTGGATGTTTTTTGTGTGTTGTCATTGGTAGCATTTTGTGTTGCAATAAAGGGGATAATTTACCCAATATTTGATTCGCTTTGCTACAACGAATGTCTATTTCGGTGTCCATCTGAAGAGAATGTTGCTACAAAGTACATGTATTTGAAGATGTTTGTTTTATGACTTGATTTTATACTGTTATATTTAGATTGTGTGTATCCCTTCCTATTGCCATGGTTTCTGTTTTGCCAATGTTTATCTTCATGTTGTTGTTCTTGCACTCGATGTCCATGGATGTTAGATGACGTTGTTGTTCTTGCACTCCATGTCCATGGATGTTAGATGACGTTGTTGTTCTTGCACTTGATGTCCATGGATGTTAGTTGAAGTTGTGGTTCAGTTTCTTCATATGCTATTATAGCCTGATGGTCGGCTTCTTCTTCTGCGTTCGTTCTCAAACTCCTGCAGATTAGCAGGATGTAGTCCGGAGAACGGAATGCGTTGTGTCATGGTTTACAGCATTGCTGCGATATACAGAATAGCCTTTCGACCTGACACATCCGACTTCAGCATGGCTTTGAGTCACTAACCCTATATGGGATAGCCAACTACATCCCATAACCTCATTAGTCCCCTTTTACGACATGCGTGGAAGATAAACAGTGTTGCTATTCTTTGCTAATCTTTCGTGGGATACGAAACCCCAACCACACCTGTTTGTTTCTTGTGTTACTGAGCCCTCTGTGTAAATTATCATATCGTTCAAGTGCTGCAGTATGAGTTCTTGGATCATTCCCTCTGTTCTGTTGGCAGCACAATCGCGGCACTCTCTTCCTATCTGTTGTCAATAACTTTCTCTCTTTTCCAAATGGCACCCATTCACAGCCTCTTCCTCCAGCTTACAAACTCTGAGTAGAGTATCTTCTGCCATACAGGACCTTCCTCTCCTGATACGCCTTCCTTTTGTGTTGTCTAGAGATCGGTGTATGAGGTGATGATCATTATTGGCGACCCTGAATTATTCTTTAGTTAACCAGAGCTATTTTATGTCTTGATTTGATGCTCGGTAGCTCTCTCCAATCTATCCACATGTATTTACGACAGTGTCAGTAAACCTAAACCATAGTACCACTGCTTGCATCTTCTGTTTTAATTTTGACTACATGTTTTACTTCTTCACACCCGCCATGTTGTATGTTTGCTGTTCACAATTTCTCTATTTCCATTTTTTAAAATGGATCCTTGAAACTTTCAGGATAATACATGATTTTTATGGTATTCCGCATGTATTTAAATTTATAAAAACATTTTTTGTCAAAAAATTGTGTAAATATAAAGAATTTCTGTATTTTTTTTCAAGGTATATATTTCTTATTTAGTTTGACTTGAGTTAGTTTTCTCAAATAAAATATTCAGTTTTGATACCACTTTAGTTGATTTCTGCATTCGGTTTTTGTAAAAATAAGCCTTTTCCCCCTCCAAAACAATACATTATAAAGAAAAGAGTAACACGTCTATATGAACATTAATATACATATTATGCACACCTGAATCTAATACACTTGAAATATCCATATCAGGACTCCAAGTGCTCTAGTTCTCTGTGTACTGTATTTCTTTTGTAATCGTACAGCTGTTCTTGTGCAGCCTGTACACCAGATTACCACATACAAAAGGTAATGTTCTACCACTACCAGCCAGTCGCTGTTTCGTTATCATGGCTGTGTAGACACTGAACTTCCTGTGTTGCTGGGGCACGAAAAAAAAGCCAGGAATAGCAACACTATTTACTTTCCGTGCATGTGGTAAAAGGCGACTAAGGATGTTATGGGGTGGAGTTAGCTGTCCCATCCTATAAAGGAAAAAAAATGACCTAGAGGTCACGTTGAAGCCAGAAGGTGCAAAATCACAGCAAAGATGTAAACCATGACACAACACAATCTGTTCTCCGTACTCAATCCCGCAAACCTGCAGCAGTTTGAGAACGAACAAATATGAAGAACAGTACTGCGAACAAACGTGAAAATCATGGCTCTCCGAGATAAATTGTAGGCTCATGTTTTTTTTTGGTAGTCTTATCAAGATACACCATAGCATGGACAAGATGATGGAAGCTATGAGTGTTCATAACAAAGGGTAAAGTCAGACCAAGACGTCAATGAATTAGACATTCGTAGAATTAATATGAGATTATTGTTTAGTCAAAACAGAGATAACGTACAAGTATAAATAGGTTACTCAATACTTAACATCAGCAGCACAGGGCTGCCTGCGATGTCTCATCTGCTCAGTGTTTTTCCCTTTCTCTCTTGATGCTTTCCGCAGAGATAGGAACATACACGACCCTTTAGCCCACTCACATTTGCACTCTTCCTTGTACTTTTCGTGGTCTCAGCAATGTCTTACATGTTACTTTTGTAGTTTCTGTTCCAACCATCCTGTTTCCTAGGTCACACATTAACATTTTGTAGTTTCTGTTCCAACCATCCTGTTTCCTAGGTCACACATTAACATTCATGTGTTTGTTTGCCCTACAATTTCCTTGACTGTATTACGTGTAAATGGTGTGTGTGATAAGAAAATTCATTAGACAAATCCGGTACAAGACTGGCTAACAGATTTACAGAGAAAATTTGTGGAATACCTTTAACCACATTTATTCCCCGTAGAAAATTTGTGGAATACCTTTAACCACATTTATTCCCCGTAGAAAATAATTTCAAAAGTTCCATACATTGTGGTAGAATTGATGCTTCAATTAATAATTTACTTCTTTTTTATTCTGGTAACTGCCATCGTCTGTCCCTTGATATACAGTATCAGTATGATAAAGCCCCCATGGATTGAACATTCAGCGAAGTTTCTATTAGTCATGTGCCACGACTCCTCTTCCATGGATTGAACATTCAGCGAAGTTTCTATTAGTCATGTGCCACGACTCCTCTTCCATGGATTGAACATTCAGCGAAGTTTCTATTAGTCATGTGCCACGACTCCTCTTCCATGGATTGAACATTCAGCGAAGTTTCTATTAGTCATGTGCCACGACTCCTCTTCCATATTCATATCACTATTGTTTGTCTCTATGGTTTTATTTCCCGAGCACTGCCATTTTGTTTCCAATATATACACGTATAGAGTATATTTCTATACTCCTATACATATTTAAGTATATATATTTACAGTAGAATTCCTCTATAGCGCATTCTTTTATAACATATTTCTCCATATAACAACACTTTTTAAAAATCTTCAAATATATTTATTATATGTATCTTCTTCTTTCCTTCCTCTTTTATCCGTTAAAGGTGTCGAGGGAGATACAATGTTCTTGTTCTCGCTTTTCTGGCAGCTTCAGATAATGTTATAATATGTATATTGTTTGTGAAATGTATATAGTGAATTTCTGTTTTGACATACACATTTTGTTGGTCTGGACCAAGTTGTTATAATGGGATTCCACTGTGTGTGTGTAAATGTGCACACGCCTGTGTATAATATGTATACAAACATGCACACACGCATGTTCGCATGTACACATATGTGTAAATAAATGCACAAACACATACGTGTACCATATATACTTACATATTAGTATAGATATATGAATCGTAAATTAGAAAAGAATTGCGATGACATTGCATAGGGGGAACAAAAACAGGATGTCAATAGAAATAAGGACGTGGGTGTGAAACAAGACCAAGTGGAGTGGTGAAAATTATCCAATGATGTACATGTGTGCACATAAAGAAAGAAAACAGCTGTGGAGCAACAGATAATATATATATACACATTTGGCAAGTGCATATACTAAACATGAAAACAAGATTGGAAACAAAATGGCAGTGCTCGGGAAATAAAACCATAGAGACAAACAATAGTGATATGAATATGGAAGAGGAGTCGTGGCACACGACTAATAGAAACTTCGCTGGATGTTCAATCCATGGGGGCTTTATCATACTGAGAATATATATCAAGGGACAATATGTGTATATATATACACACACACACACAGTGGAGTCCTTCTATAATGATTCTTGTATCAGAAAAATGTTCCAATTTAACAAGACTTTTCTACATACACAAATTATATTTCTGAATTATTGTGTGTAGTGCATATAGCAAATTTCTGTATGACATACCGGGTACATGTCTTGTTACATGTCCAAACCAAACAAGTATACACTGTTAGCACATACACATACATACAGACAGGATATTATGTTCATACCTGTCTCTACCACCCAACCACATACAAAATTCATGATACACACACAGAGATAAACAAACAAGACATTATGTTTTTATGTCTGGTTAGTCACAACCTCAAGTTTTTTCATGAGAAAATGTTATCTTGTAACAATCTGCTGGTTACAGAGCCTACAAACATTCTTCTATTTACAATTTACTGGTTACAAAGCCTACAAACATTCTTCTATTTATAATTTACTGGTTACAGAGCCTACAAACATTCTTCTATTTGCGATTTACTGGTTATAGGTCCTACAAACATTCCTGTCTTGACAATCTACTAGTAATCAGTAATACTAACATTCTTCTAGTTTCTCCATGTTTACAATCAAATCTCACGTTATAACCAACTGGTCAGATCTGACTGAATATGTGCGTTATAACCAATTGGTCAGATCTGACTGAATATGTGCGTTATAACCAATTGGTCAGATCTGTCTGAACATGTGCGTTATAACCAATTGGTCAGATCTGTCTGAACATGTGCGTTATAACCAATTGGTCAGATCTGACTGAATATGTGCGTTATAACCAATTGGTCAGATCTGTCTGAACATGTGCGTTATAACCAATTGGTCAGATCTGACTGAACATGTGCGTTATAACCAATTGGTCAGATCTGTCTGAACATGTGCGTTATAACCAACTGGTCAGATCTGACTGAACATGTGCGTTATAACCAATTGGTCAGATCTGTCTGAACATGTGCGTTATAACCAACTGGTCAGATCTGTCTGAACATGTGCGTTATAACCAACTGGTCAGATCTGTCTGAACATGTGCGTTATAACCAACTGGTCAGATCTGTCGGAACATGTGCGTTATAACCAACTGGTCAGATCTGTCTGAACATGTGCGTTATAACCAACTGGTCAGATCTGACTGAACATGTGCGTTATAACCAACTGGTCAGATCTGACTGAATATGTGCGTTATAACCAACTGGTCAGATCTGACTGAATATGTGCGTTATAACCAATTGGTCAGATCTGACTGAACATGTGCGTTATAACCAACTGGTCAGATCTGACTGAATATGTGCGTTATAACCAACTGGTCAGATCTGACTGAATATGTGCGTTATAACCAATTGGTCAGATCTGACTGAATATGTGCGTTATAACCAATTGGTCAGATCTGACTGAATATGTGCGTTATAACCAACTGGTCAGATCTGACTGAATATGTGCGTTATAACCAATTGGTCAGATCTGTCTGAACATGTGCGTTATAACCAACTGGTCAGATCTGTCTGAACATGTGCGTTATAACCAACTGGTCAGATCTGTCTGAACATGTGCGTTATAACCAACTGGTCAGATCTGTCTGAACATGTGCGTTATAACCAACTGGTCAGATCTGACTGAATATGTGCGTTATAACCAACTGGTCAGATCTGACTGAATATGTGCGTTATAACCAATTGGTCAGATCTGACTGAACATGTGCGTTATAACCAACTGGTCAGATCTGACTGAATATGTGCGTTATAACCAATTGGTCAGATCTGACTGAATATGTGCGTTATAACCAACTGGTCAGATCTGACTGAATATGTGCGTTATAACCAATTGGTCAGATCTGACTGAATATGTGCGTTATAACCAATTGGTCAGATCTGACTGAATATGTGCGTTATAACCAACTGGTCAGATCTGACTGAATATGTGCGTTATAACCAATTGGTCAGATCTGTCTGAACATGTGCGTTATAACCAACTGGTCAGATCTGTCTGAACATGTGCGTTATAACCAACTGGTCAGATCTGTCTGAACATGTGCGTTATAACCAACTGGTCAGATCTGACTGAATATGTGCGTTATAACCAACTGGTCAGATCTGTCTGAACATGTGCGTTATAACCAACTGGTCAGATCTGTCTGAACATGTGCGTTATAACCAACTGGTCAGATCTGACTGAATATGTGCGTTATAACCAACTGGTCAGATCTGACTGAATATGTGCGTTATAACCAACTGGTCAGATCTGACTGAACATGTGCGTTATAACCAACTGGTCAGATCTGACTGAACATGTGCGTTATAACCAACTGGTCAGATCTGTCTGAACATGTGCGTTATAACCAACTGGTCAGATCTGACTGAACATGTGCGTTATAACCAATTGGTCAGATCTGACTGAACATGTGCATTATAACCAACTGGTCAGATCTGACTGAACATGTGCGTTATAACCAATTGGTCAGATCTGACTGAACATGTGCGTTATAACCAACTGGTCAGATCTGACTGAATATGTGCGTTATAACCAATTGGTCAGATCTGTCTGAACATGTGCGTTATAACCAATTGGTCAGATCTGACTGAATATGTGCGTTATAACCAATTGGTCAGATCTGACTGAACATGTGCGTTATAACCAACTGGTCAGATCTGACTGAACATGTGCGTTATAACCAATTGGTCAGATCTGACTGAACATGTGCGTTATAACCAACTGGTCAGATCTGACTGAATATGTGCGTTATAACCAATTGGTCAGATCTGTCTGAACATGTGCGTTATAACCAATTGGTCAGATCTGACTGAACATGTGCGTTATAACCAACTGGTCAGATCTGACTGAATATGTGCGTTATAACCAATTGGTCAGATCTGTCTGAACATGTGCGTTATAACCAATTGGTCAGATCTGTCTGAACATGTGCGTTATAACCAACTGGTCAGATCTGACTGAATATGTGCGTTATAACCAACTGGTCAGATCTGACTGAATATGTGCGTTATAACCAACTGGTCAGATCTGACTGAATATGTGCGTTATAACCAACTGGTCAGATCTGACTGAATATGTGCGTTATAACCAACTGGTCAGATCTGACTGAATATGTGCGTTATAACCAACTGGTCAGATCTGACTGAACATGTGCGTTATAACCAACTGGTCAGATCTGACTGAATATGTGCGTTATAACCAACTGGTCAGATCTGACTGAACATGTGCGTTATAACCAACTGGTCAGATCTGACTGAATATGTGCGTTATAACCAACTGGTCAGATCTGACTGAACATGTGCGTTATAACCAAAATTCATTACATAAGTTAATGACAATTATTAACTTACTTTATGCTCCTGTCAGTTAATGTTTCCCTTGTTTGTCCATGAAGTAATCATTGCCTGTCAACTTAGAGAATGGTATGTATCACAGTTCTGTTACCTCTGATCCCTCAAGTATCAGTTATTTCTCGTGACACAGATACACAGATCCAGTCTCGCTGTCAATTACATGTACTTTCACCATAATTTCATGTTTATATTTGAACCAACCAAGACTTCATTTAAGGACAATATGGCATAGGCTTGCAGTCTTTTTTTTCATAATAATAGATTGTGTTTCCGGGCTGCACTTCACAAATACACCAGTAACTTCAATACACCATCAACTGCACTCCACCAATACACCATCAACTGCACTCCACCAATACACCATCAACTGCACTCCACCAATACACCATCAACTGCACTCCACCAATACACCATCAACTGCACTGCACATAAAAAAATTGAAGTCAATACACCAGCAACTGCACTGCACATATAAAGTACACCATCATCATCTAGATTGGACACATTTCCTAATCAAGACGCAGCAATCAACCCACATCCACATATAAAGTTTACACGTTTGTTACATTTCCTAATAAGGAATCAGGACGCAGCGATCTTTGCCACCGAGAAGTGATTTTGTAGCCAATATTTAGATTCAGTAGTTTGCAATTACTTTCTGAATGGATTGACTGCCCAACTACCTGCAACTAAATTCAAACCTATTACCTTGGACTTCTATATCACACTCCTAATCTCTCAGCCACAGAGACGAAGAGGTAAAGTACAGATTATATTAATCAAAGAAGAATAATGAACAATTCATCAAAATTAACTAGAAAATAAAGGGGGCGCTTATGATTGTCTACTGTCTTTCTCCAGATGAATGAAGGTTAGTTAGTTAGTCATCGGATCATCATCACTGCAAACTGGAAACGTCCATAGTTGCTCTGATCTATCCTTGAGTGTATCCGCCATCACACTTCTGCTGACAGTACTGGTCCTATGCTGGTTGACCATCATTCTTCTGCGCCCTCCAAAATGTTCACCTCTAGTAACACCGAATCTCAATCCCTGATCTTTAATCCTGGCCATTGAAAGGGAATCATCATCCACATTAGTCTCACTCTCATGTGTTATATCTCTTAAGGAGTTCAAAACGTCAGCACGATCCATTGCCCCATCTCCCTGTGCCACAATCGCGCATGAAGCCAGTTGATCAGCTCTTTCATTGTCTCGAACACCCACATGTCCAGACACGAAAATAAATATAACCACTTTCAGCCTCGCTTTTCTCAATGCTTCAAATTGTAGTCCAGAGAATGGAGATAGTATCCACACTTGCTTTTAAGTCTAGAGATGGAAGCTTCAATTGTCATTCCAAGGTCAGATGTGTCACCTTGGTTGTTTAGAGTCCATGTTTGTTCAAGGTTATCTTGACATTTTCTGTCACTATTTTCGTGGTCTACCCTTGGCTTTATATCTGGATACTCTTATATGTTCTTAATAGTATGTGGTTTAGGCTCATTCTCATAGGTGACCAAACCATTTTACCTGTCTTTTGTTGACATGTTCAATACATGCTATTATACCTACTATATACTTTACCTGTCTTTTGTTGACATGTTCAATACATGCTATTATACCTACTATATACTTTACCTGTCTTTTGTTGACATGTTCAATACATGCTATTATACCTAATATATACTTTACCTGTTTTTTGTTGACATGTTCAATACATGCTATTAAACCATATACCATAGTATATTATACTATATACTCTTTTTCTAATTTCTTACTTGATTTAATTTAATAAACATTGCAGCTTTTTTCAGACACTTCATTTCACGTGTAATAATTCTATTTTGCTGTAAGACTGTCCATGTTTGACATTGGTAGCAACTGTTGGTATACTCATCTTCTTCAGTGTTCATTTTCAATCTCCCACTAAATCTCTCTTGTAGGAGGATCATTGTCCTACTATATTTGCAGAAGGATGTAGCCCAGAGAATGGAAATGCATTGTGTTGCCGTTTTATTTGCGTCAATGGCCAGACACTAAGTCTTCAGATGAAAAAATGTTGGTATTAAAATTGTAGATATTATCTGCCTTGCGAAATACATATTAATATCTTGTATCTATCATTGATGAAATCTACACACATAACTCATCTATCATTGATGAAATCTACACACATAACTCATCTATCATTGATGAAATCTACACATAACTCATCTATCATTGATGAAATCTACACACATAACTCATCTATCATTGATGAAATCTACACACATAACTCATCTATCATTGATGAAATCTACACACATAACTCATCTATCATTGATGAAATCTACACATAACTCATCTATCATTGATGAAATCTACACACATAACTCATCTATCATTGATGAAATCTACACACATAACTCATCTATCATTGATGAAATCTACACACATAACTCATCTATCATTGATGAAATCTACACACATAACTCATCTATCATTGATGAAATCTACACATAACTCATCTATCATTGATGAAATCTACACACATAACTCATCTATCATTGATGAAATCTACACACATAACTCATCTATCATTGATGAAATCTACACACATAACTCATCTATCATTGATGAAATCTACACACATAACTCATCTATCATTGATGAAATCTACACACATAACTCATCTATCATTGATGAAATCTACACACATAACTCATCTATCATTGATGAAATCTACACACATAACTCATCTATCATTGATGAAATCTACACACATAACTCATCTATCATTGATGAAATCTACACACATAACTCATCTATCATTGATGAAATCTACACACATAACTCATCTATCATTGATGAAATCTACACACATAACTCATCTATCATTGATGAAATCTACACACATAACTCATCTATCATTGATGAAATCTACACACATAACTCATCTATCATTGATGAAATCTACACACATAACTCATCTATCATTGATGAAATCTACACACATAACTCATCTATCATTGATGAAATCTACACACATAACTCATCTATCATTGATGAAATCTACACACATAACTCATCTATCATTGATGAAATCTACACACATAACTCATCTATCATTGATGAAATCTACACACATAACTCATCTATCATTGATGAAATCTACACACATAACTCATCTATCATTGATGAAATCTACACACATAACTCATCTATCCTTGATGAAATCTACACACATAACTCATCTATCATTGATGAAATCTACACACATAACTCATCTATCATTGATGAAATCTACACACATAACTCATCTATCATTGATGAAATCTACACACATAACTCATCTATCATTGATGAAATCTACACACATAACTCATCTATCCTTGATGAAATCTACACACATAACTCATCTATCATTGATGAAATCTACACATAACTCATCTATCATTGATGAAATCTACACACATAACTCATCTATCATTGATGAAATCTACACACATAACTCATCTATCATTGATGAAATCTACACACATAACTCATCTATCATTGATGAAATCTACACACATAACTCATCTATCATTGATGAAATCTACACACATAACTCATCTATCCTTGATGAAATCTACACACATAACTCATCTATCATTGATGAAATCTACACATAACTCATCTATCCTTGATGAAATCTACACACATAACTCATCTATCATTGATGAAATCTACACATAACTCATCTATCCTTGATGAAATCTACACATAACTCATCTATCATTGATGAAATCTACACATAACTCATCTATCCTTGATGAAATCTACACATAACTCATCTATCATTGATGAAATCTACACATAACTCATCTATCCTTGATGAAATCTACACACATAACTCATCTATCATTGATGAAATCTACACATAACTCATCTATCCTTGATGAAATCTACACATAACTCATCTATCATTGATGAAATCTACACATAACTCATCTATCCTTGATGAAATCTACACACATAACTCATCTATCCTTCATGAGGTCTACACATAACTCATCTATCCTTGATGAAATCTACACACATAACTCATCTATCCTTGATGAAATCTACACATAACTCATCTATCCTTGATGAAATCTACACATAACTCATCTATCCTTGATGAAATCTACACACATAACTCATCTATCCTTCATGAGGTCTACACATAACTCATCTATCCTTGATGAAATCTACACACATAACTCATCTATCCTTGATGAAATCTACACATAACTCATCTATCCTTGATGAAATCTACACATAACTCATCTATCCTTGATGAAATCTACACACATAACTCATCTATCATTGATGAAATCTACACACATAACTCATCTATCCTTGATGAAATCTACACATAACTCATCTATCCTTGATGAAATCTACACATAACTCATCTATCCTTGATGAAATCTACACACATAACTCATCTATCATTGATGAAATCTACACATAACTCATCTATCCTTGATGAAATCTACACATAACTCATCTATCCTTCATGAGGTCTACACATAACTCATCTATCCTTGATGAAATCTACACACATAACTCATCTATCCTTGATGAAATCTACACATAACTCATCTATCCTTGATGAAATCTACACATAACTCATCTATCCTTGATGAAATCTACACACATAACTCATCTATCCTTCATGAGGTCTACACATAACTCATCTATCCTTGATGAAATCTACACACATAACTCATCTATCCTTGATGAAATCTACACATAACTCATCTATCATTGATGAAATCTACACATAACTCATCTATCCTTGATGAAATCTACACACATAACTCATCTATCCTTCATGAGGTCTACACACATAACTCATCTATCATTGATGAAATCTACACATAACTCATCTATCCTTGATGAAATCTACACATAACTCATCTATCCTTGATGAAATCTACACACATAACTCATCTATCCTTGATGAAATCTACACATAACTCATCTATCCTTGATGAAATCTACACACATAACTCATCTATCATTGATGAAATCTACACACATAACTCATCTATCATTGATGAAATCTACACACATAACTCATCTATCCTTGATGAAATCTACACATAACTCATCTATCCTTGATGAAATCTACACATAACTCATCTATCCTTGATGAAATCTACACATAACTCATCTATCCTTGATGAAATCTACACATAACTCATCTATCATTGATGAAATCTACACACATAACTCATCTATCCTTCATGAGGTCTACACATAACTCATCTATCCTTGATGAAATCTACACATAACTCATCTATCCTTGATGAAATCTACACACATAACTCATCTATCCTTCATGAGGTCTACACATAACTCATCTATCATTGATGAAATCTACACATAACTCATCTATCCTTGATGAAATCTACACATAACTCATCTATCATTGATGAAATCTACACATAACTCATCTATCATTGATGAAATCTACACATAACTCATCTATCCTTGATGAAATCTACACATAACTCATCTATCCTTCATGAGGTCTACACATAACTCATCTATCCTTGATGAAATCTACACATAACTCATCTATCCTTGATGAAATCTACACACATAACTCATCTATCATTGATGAAATCTACACATAACTCATCTATCATTGATGAAATCTACACACATAACTCATCTATCCTTCATGAGGTCTACACATAACTCATCTATCCTTGATGAAATCTACACATAACTCATCTATCCTTGATGAAATCTACACATAACTCATCTATCATTGATGAAATCTACACATAACTCATCTATCCTTGATGAAATCTACACATAACTCATCTATCATTGATGAAATCTACACATAACTCATCTATCCTTGATGAAATCTACACATAACTCATCTATCCTTGATGAAATCTACACATAACTCATCTATCATTGATGAAATCTACACACATAACTCATCTATCCTTCATGAGGTCTACACATAACTCATCTATCCTTGATGAAATCTACACATAACTCATCTATCCTTGATGAAATCTACACATAACTCATCTATCCTTGATGAAATCTACACATAACTCATCTATCATTGATGAAATCTACACATAACTCATCTATCCTTGATGAAATCTACACATAACTCATCTATCATTGATGAAATCTACACATAACTCATCTATCCTTGATGAAATCTACACATAACTCATCTATCCTTGATGAAATCTACACATAACTCATCTATCCTTGATGAAATCTACACATAACTCATCTATCCTTGATGAAATCTACACATAACTCATCTATCATTGATGAAATCTACACATAACTCATCTATCATTGATGAAATCTACACATAACTCATCTATCCTTGATGAAATCTACACATAACTCATCTATCCTTGATGAAATCTACACATAACTCATCTATCCTTGATGAAATCTACACACATAACTCATCTATCCTTGATGAAATCTACACATAACTCATCTATCCTTGATGAAATCTACACATAACTCATCTATCCTTGATGAAATCTACACACATAACTCATCTATCCTTGATGAAATCTACACACATAACTCATCTATCCTTGATGAAATCTACACACATAACTCATCTATCCTTGATGAAATCTACACACATAACTCATCTATCCTTGATGAAATCTACACATAACTCATCTATCCTTGATGAAATCTACACATAACTCATCTATCCTTGATGAAATCTACACATAACTCATCTATCATTGATGAAATCTACACATAACTCATCTATCATTGATGAAATCTACACATAACTCATCTATCCTTGATGAAATCTACACATAACTCATCTATCCTTGATGAAATCTACACATAACTCATCTATCCTTGATGAAATCTACACATAACTCATCTATCCTTGATGAAATCTACACACATAACTCATCTATCCTTGATGAAATCTACACATAACTCATCTATCCTTGATGAAATCTACACATAACTCATCTATCCTTGATGAAATCTACACACATAACTCATCTATCCTTGATGAAATCTACACACATAACTCATCTATCCTTGATGAAATCTACACACATAACTCATCTATCCTTGATGAAATCTACACACATAACTCATCTATCCTTGATGAAATCTACACATAACTCATCTATCCTTGATGAAATCTACACACATAACTCATCTATCCTTGATGAAATCTACACACATAACTCATCTATCATTGATGAAATCTACACATAACTCATCTATCCTTGATGAAATCTACACATAACATCTATCCTTGATGAAATCTACACACATAACTCATCTATCCTTGATGAAATCTACACACATAACTCATCTATCATTGATGAAATCTACACATAACTCATCTATCCTTGATGAAATCTACACACATAACTCATCTATCCTTGATGAAATCTACACATAACTCATCTATCCTTCATGAGGTCTACACATAACTCATCTATCCTTGATGAAATCTACACACATAACTCATCTATCCTTGATGAAATCTACACATAACTCATCTATCCTTGATGAAATCTACACATAACTCATCTATCCTTGATGAAATCTACACACATAACTCATCTATCCTTGATGAAATCTACACACATAACTCATCTATCATTGATGAAATCTACACACATAACTCATCTATCCTTGATGAAATCTACACATAACTCATCTATCCTTGATGAAATCTACACATAACTCATCTATCCTTCATGAGGTCTACACATAACTCATCTATCCTTGATGAAATCTACACATAACTCATCTATCCTTGATGAAATCTACACATAACTCATCTATCATTGATGAAATCTACACATAACTCATCTATCCTTCATGAGGTCTACACATAACTCATCTATCATTGATGAAATCTACACATAACTCATCTATCCTTGATGAAATCTACACATAACTCATCTATCCTTGATGAAATCTACACATAACTCATCTATCCTTGATGAAATCTACACATAACTCATCTATCCTTGATGAAATCTACACACATAACTCATCTATCCTTGATGAAATCTACACACATAACTCATCTATCCTTGATGAAATCTACACATAACTCATCTATCCTTGATGAAATCTACACACATAACTCATCTATCCTTGATGAAATCTACACATAACTCATCTATCCTTGATGAAATCTACACATAACTCATCTATCCTTGATGAAATCTACACATAACTCATCTATCCTTCATGAGGTCTACACACATAACTCATCTATCCTTGATGAAATCTACACATAACTCATCTATCCTTGATGAAATCTACACATAACTCATCTATCCTTGATGAAATCTACACATAACTCATCTATCATTGATGAAATCTACACATAACTCATCTATCCTTGATGAAATCTACACATAACTCATCTATCCTTGATGAAATCTACACATAACTCATCTATCCTTGATGAAATCTACACATAACTCATCTATCATTGATGAAATCTACACACATAACTCATCTATCATTGATGAAATCTACACATAACTCATCTATCATTGATGAAATCTACACATAACTCATCTATCCTTGATGAAATCTACACATAACTCATCTATCCTTGATGAAATCTACACATAACTCATCTATCCTTGATGAAATCTACACATAACTCATCTATCATTGATGAAATCTACACACATAACTCATCTATCCTTGATGAAATCTACACACATAACTCATCTATCCTTGATGAAATCTACACATAACTCATCTATCATTGATGAAATCTACACACATAACTCATCTATCCTTCATGAGGTCTACACATAACTCATCTATCCTTCATGAGGTCTACACATAACTCATCTATCATTGATGAAATCTACACACATAACTCATCTATCATTGATGAAATCTACACACATAACTCATCTATCATTGATGAAATCTACACACATAACTCATCTATCCTTGATGAAATCTACACACATAACTCATCTATCATTGATGAAATCTACACACATAACTCATCTATCATTGATGAAATCTACACACATAACTCATCTATCCTTGATGAAATCTACACACATAACTCATCTATCATTGATGAAATCTACACACATAACTCATCTATCCTTGATGAAATCTACACACATAACTCATCTATCATTGATGAAATCTACACACATAACTCATCTATCATTGATGAAATCTACACATAACTCACATATCATTCTGTGATATAAAATGTCTTCATGAGTAGTTCGTACGAAGCATTAATAATCCCCCAAGATATAAAGGAGCGCATGTAATTCAGATGGACACCCTTGTATATGCCAGAGAAGCCATTTCTTTCAGCCATAACTGTTTTTAAAGTGCTCCACATGCCAGTAAATGGAACCCCCAGGACACATTGCATGCGTATCTTGATCACGTTTAGAGGGAAAAAAATTGTGCTTATAACAGCCCCAAGACAGGCTCCACTGATGAAGTCCAAGGCCACCTGATGAAACAAAACATAAAGTATGAGAGTGTATACGACTGTAGCGATGAGTGAATTCAATATTCTAGTCTCATGGAACGTTTGCTTAGATTTTTATTCTATAGCTACCTCAACACCAGCCATCTAATGGTTCTCTGTTATATGACTGTAGAGATAACCAGCCATCTAATGGTTCTCTGTTATATGACTGTAGAGATAACCAGCCATCTAATGGTTCTGTTATATGACTGTAGAGATAACCAGCCATCTAATGGTTCTCTGTTATATGACTGTAGAGATAACCAGCCATCTAATGGTTCTCTGTTATATGACTGTAGAGATAACCAGCCATCTAATGGTTCTGTTATATGACTGTAGAGATAACCAGCCATCTAATGGTTCTCTGTTATATGACTGTAGAGATAACCAGCCATCTAATGGTTCTCTGTTATATGACTGTAGAGATAACCAGCCATCTAATGGTTCTCTGTTATATGACTGTAGAGATAACCAGCCATCTAATGGTTCTCTGTTATATGACTGTAGAGATAACCAGCCATCTAATGGTTCTCTGTTATATGACTGTAGAGATAACCAGCCATCTAATGGTTCTCTGTTATATGACTGTAGAGATAACCAGCCATCTAATGGTTCTCTGTTATATGACTGTAGAGATAACCAGCCATCTAATGGTTCTCTGTTATATGACTGTAGAGATAACCAGCCATCTAATGGTTCTCTGTTATATGACTGTAGAGATAACCAGCCATCTAATGGTTCTCTGTTATATGACTGTAGAGATAACCAGCCATCTAATGGTTCTCTGTTATATGACTAGAGATAACCAGCCATCTAATGGTTCTCTGTTATATGACTGTAGAGATAACCAGCCATCTAATGGTTCTCTGTTATATGACTGTAGAGATAACCAGCCATCTAATGGTTCTCTGTTATATGACTGTAGAGATAACCAGCCATCTAATGGTTCTCTGTTATATGACTGTAGAGATAACCAGCCATCTAATGGTTCTCTGTTATATGACTGTAGAGATAACCAGCCATCTAATGGTTCTCTGTTATATGACTGTAGAGATAACCAGCTATCTAATGGTTCTCTGTTATATGACTGTAGAGATAACCAGCCATCTAATGGTTCTCTGTTATATGACTGTAGAGATAACCAGCCATCTAATGGTTCTCTGTTATATGACTAGAGATAACCAGTCATCTAATGGTTCTCTGTTATATAACCAGCCATCTAATGGTTCTCTGTTATATGACCAGTCATCTAATGGTTCTCTGTTATATGACCAGTCATCTAATGGTTCTCTGTTATATGACCAGTCATCTAATGGTTCTCTGTTATATAACCAGTCATCTAATGGTTCTCTGTTATATAACCAGCCATCTAATGGTTCTCTGTTATATGACCAGTCATCTAATGGTTCTCTGTTATATGACTGTAGAGATAACCAGCCATCTAATGGTTCTCTGTTATATGACCAGCCATCTAATGGTTCTCTGTTATATGACCAGTCATCTAATGGTTCTCTGTTATATGACCAGTCATCTAATGGTTCTCTGTTATATGACCAGTCATCTAATGGTTCTCTGTTATATGACCAGTCATCTAATGGTTCTCTGTTATATGACTGTAGAGATAACCAGTCATCTAATGGTTCTCTGTTATATAACCAGTCATCTAATGGTTCTCTGTTATATGACCAGTCATCTAATGGTTCTCTGTTATATAACCAGTCATCTAATGGTTCTCTGTTATATGACTGTAGAGATAACCAGTCATCTAATCGTTCTCTGTTATATGACTGTAGAGATAACCAGTCATCTAATGGTTCTCTGTTATATAACCAGTCATCTAATGGTTCTCTGTTATATAACCAGTCATCTAATGGTTCTCTGTTATATGACCAGTCATCTAATGGTTCTCTGTTATATGACCAGCCATCTAATGGTTCTCTGTTATATAACCAGTCATCTAATGGTTCTCTGTTATATGACCAGTCATCTAATGGTTCTCTGTTATATAACCAGTCATCTAATGGTTCTCTGTTATATAACCAGTCATCTAATGGTTCTCTGTTATATGACTGTAGAGATAACCAGCCATCTAATGGTTCTCTGTTATATGACCAGCCATCTAATGGTTCTCTGTTATATAACCAGTCATCTAATGGTTCTCTGTTATATAACCAGTCATCTAATGGTTCTCTGTTATATGACTGTAGAGATAACCAGCCATCTAATGGTTCTCTGTTATATAACCAGTCATCTAATGGTTCTCTGTTATATGACCAGTCATCTAATGGTTCTCTGTTATATAACCAGTCATCTAATGGTTCTCTGTTATATAACCAGTCATCTAATGGTTCTCTGTTATATGACCAGTCATCTAATGGTTCTCTGTTATATAACCAGTCATCTAATGGTTCTCTGTTATATGACTGTAGAGATAACCAGCCATCTAATGGTTCTCTGTTATATGACCAGTCATCTAATGGTTCTCTGTTATATGACCAGTCATCTAATGGTTCTCTGTTATATGACCAGTCATCTAATGGTTCTCTGTTATATAACCAGTCATCTAATGGTTCTCTGTTATATGACTGTAGAGATAACCAGTCATCTAATGGTTCTCTGTTATATGACCAGTCATCTAATGGTTCTCTGTATATAACCAGTCATCTAATGGTTCTCTGTTATATAACCAGTCATCTAATGGTTCTCTGTTATATGACCAGTCATCTAATGGTTCTCTGTTATATAACCAGTCATCTAATGGTTCTCTGTTATATGACTGTAGAGATAACCAGCCATCTAATGGTTCTCTGTTATATAACCAGTCATCTAATGGTTCTCTGTTATATAACCAGCCATCTAATGGTTCTCTGTTATATGACTGTAGAGATAACCAGTCATCTAATGGTTCTCTGTTATATGACCAGTCATCTAATGGTTCTCTGTTATATGACCAGTCATCTAATGGTTCTCTGTTATATAACCAGTCATCTAATGGTTCTCTGTTATATGACTGTAGAGATAACCAGTCATCTAATGGTTCTCTGTTATATGACCAGTCATCTAATGGTTCTCTGTTATATGACTGTAGAGATAACCAGTCATCTAATGGTTCTCTGTTATATAACTGTAGAGATAACCAGTCATCTAATGGTTCTCTGATATATAACCAGTCATCTAATGGTTCTCTGTTATATAACCAGTCATCTAATGGTTCTCTGTTATATAACCAGTCATCTAATGGTTCTCTGTTATATAACCAGTCATCTAATGGTTCTCTGTTATATGACTGTAGAGATAACCAGTCATCTAATGGTTCTCTGTTATATGACTGTAGAGATAACCAGTCATCTAATGGTTCTCTGTTATATGACCAGTCATCTAATGGTTCTCTGTTATATGACCAGTGATCTAATGGTTCTCTGTTATATGACCAGTCATCTAATGGTTCTCTGTTATATGACCAGTCATCTAATGGTTCTCTGTTATATGACCAGTCATCTAATGGTTCTCTGTTATATGACCAGCCATCTAATGGTTCTCTGTTATATGACCAGCCATCTAATGGTTCTCTGTTATATGACCAGCCATCTAATGGTTCTCTGTTATATAACCAGTCATCTAATGGTTCTCTGTTATATGACTGTAGAGATAACAAGCCATCTAATGGTTCTCTGTTATATAACCAGTGATCTAATGGTTCTCTGTTATATGACCAGTCATCTAATGGTTCTCTGTTATATGACCAGTCATCTAATGGTTCTCTGTTATATGACTGTAGAGATAACCAGCCATCTAATGGTTCTCTGTTATATAACCAGCCATCTAATGGTTCTCTGTTATATGACTGTAGAGATAACCAGCCATCTAATGGTTCTCTGTTATATAACCAGCCATCTAATGGTTCTCTGTTATATAACCAGTCATCTAATGGTTCTCTGTTATATGACCAGTCATCTAATGGTTCTCTGTTATATAACCAGCCATCTAATGGTTCTCTGTTATATGACTGTAGAGATAACCAGCCATCTAATGGTTCTCTGTTATATAACCAGCCATCTAATGGTTCTCTGTTATATGACCAGTCATCTAATGGTTCTCTGTTATATAACCAGTCATCTAATGGTTCTCTGTTATATGACCAGCCATCTAATGGTTCTCTGTTATATGACCAGTCATCTAATGGTTCTCTGTTATATAACCAGTCATCTAATGGTTCTGTGTTATATGACTGTAGAGATAACCAGCCATCTAATGGTTCTCTGTTATATGACCAGCCATCTAATGGTTCTCTGTTATATGACCAGTCATCTAATGGTTCTCTGTTATATGACCAGTCATCTAATGGTTCTCTGTTATATGACCAGTCATCTAATGGTTCTCTGTTATATGACCAGTCATCTAATGGTTCTCTGTTATATGACTGTAGAGATAACCAGTCATCTAATGGTTCTCTGTTATATAACCAGTCATCTAATGGTTCTCTGTTATATGACCAGTCATCTAATGGTTCTCTGTTATATAACCAGTCATCTAATGGTTCTCTGTTATATGACTGTAGAGATAACCAGTCATCTAATCGTTCTCTGTTATATGACTGTAGAGATAACCAGTCATCTAATGGTTCTCTGTTATATAACCAGTCATCTAATGGTTCTCTGTTATATAACCAGTCATCTAATGGTTCTCTGTTATATGACCAGTCATCTAATGGTTCTCTGTTATATGACCAGCCATCTAATGGTTCTCTGTTATATAACCAGTCATCTAATGGTTCTCTGTTATATGACCAGTCATCTAATGGTTCTCTGTTATATAACCAGTCATCTAATGGTTCTCTGTTATATAACCAGTCATCTAATGGTTCTCTGTTATATGACTGTAGAGATAACCAGCCATCTAATGGTTCTCTGTTATATGACCAGCCATCTAATGGTTCTCTGTTATATAACCAGTCATCTAATGGTTCTCTGTTATATAACCAGTCATCTAATGGTTCTCTGTTATATGACTGTAGAGATAACCAGCCATCTAATGGTTCTCTGTTATATAACCAGTCATCTAATGGTTCTCTGTTATATGACCAGTCATCTAATGGTTCTCTGTTATATAACCAGTCATCTAATGGTTCTCTGTTATATAACCAGTCATCTAATGGTTCTCTGTTATATGACCAGTCATCTAATGGTTCTCTGTTATATAACCAGTCATCTAATGGTTCTCTGTTATATGACTGTAGAGATAACCAGCCATCTAATGGTTCTCTGTTATATGACCAGTCATCTAATGGTTCTCTGTTATATGACCAGTCATCTAATGGTTCTCTGTTATATGACCAGTCATCTAATGGTTCTCTGTTATATAACCAGTCATCTAATGGTTCTCTGTTATATGACTGTAGAGATAACCAGTCATCTAATGGTTCTCTGTTATATGACCAGTCATCTAATGGTTCTCTGTATATAACCAGTCATCTAATGGTTCTCTGTTATATAACCAGTCATCTAATGGTTCTCTGTTATATGACCAGTCATCTAATGGTTCTCTGTTATATAACCAGTCATCTAATGGTTCTCTGTTATATGACTGTAGAGATAACCAGCCATCTAATGGTTCTCTGTTATATAACCAGTCATCTAATGGTTCTCTGTTATATAACCAGCCATCTAATGGTTCTCTGTTATATGACTGTAGAGA